>JAJHUQ010000053.1:3277500-3280000 GCA_035773235.1 Eospalax fontanierii | reverse complement strand
GGTTAAGGTTTGGGTTTGGGTTAGGGTTAGGGTTAGAGTTAGGGTTTGGGTTAGTGTTAGGGTTAGGGTTTGTGTTAGCGTTAGGGTTAGGGTTAGGGTTACGGTTAGGGTTTGGGTTAGGGTTAGGGTTAGGCTTAGGGTTTGCATTTGGGTTAGGGTTACGTTTAGGGTTAGGGTTAGGATTAGGTTTAGGGTTATGGTTTGTGTTAGCGTTAGGGTTAGGGTTAGGGTTACGTTTAGGGTTTGGGTTTGGGTTAGGGTTAGGGTTAGGGTTAGGGTTTGCGTTTGTGTTAGGGTTACTTTTAGGTTTAGGTTTAGCGTTAGGAATAGAGATAGGGTTTGTTTTAGGGTTAGGTTTTGTGTTAGGCTTAGGGTTTGGGTTTGGGTTAGGGTTAGGGTTAGGGTTAGGGTCAGGGTTAGGTTTAGTGTTAGGGTTAGTGTTAGGGTTAAGTTTTGGGTTTGGTTTAGGTTTAAGGTTAGGTTTTGGGATAGAGTTATGGTTTGGGTTATGGTTAGTGTTAGGTTTTCGCTTAGGGTTACGTTGAGAATTAGGGTTATTTTTTGGGTTTGGTTTAGGATTAGGCTTGGGGTTAGGGTTAGTGTAAGGGTTAGGTTTTGGTTTGGTTAGGGTTAAGGTTTGGGTTAGGGTTAGGTTTTGGATTAGGGTTAGGGTTAGGGTTAGGGTTTGGGTTAGGGTAAGGGTTAGGGTTAGGGTTAGGGTTAGGTTTACGGTTAGGGTTTGGGTTTGGGTTAGTGTTAGGGTTAGGGTTAGGGTTTGGATTTGGGTTAGGGTTAAGGTTAGGGTTAGGGTGTGTGTTAGGTTTAGGTTTAGTGTGAGGATTTGGGTTAGGGTTAGGTTTCGGTTTAGGCTGTGGGTTTGGGTTAGGGTTAGGGTGATGATTAGTGTAAGGGTTTGGGTTTGGGTTAGGGTTAAGGTTAGGGTTTGGTTTTGGTTAGGGTTCATGTTAGGGTTAGGGTTAGGTTTAGAGTTTGAGTTGGGGTTTGGTTTGGGTTAGGGTTAGGGTTAGGTTTCGGGTTAGGGTTAGTGTTAGTGTTAGGATTAGGGTTTGATTTAGGGTTAGGGTTAGGGTTTGGGTTTCTGTTAGGGTTAGAATTAGGGTTAGGGTTGGGTTAGGGTTAGGGTTTGGGTTTGGGTTAGGATTAGGATTAGGGTTAGGGTGGGGTTAGGGTTAGAGTTATGGTTAAAGTTTGGGTTGGGGTTAGGGTTAGGTTTAGGGTTTGGGTTTGGGTTTGGGTTAGGATTAAGGTTTGTGTTAGGGTTAGGTTTAGAGTTAGGTTAGGTTTAATGTTTGGGTTAGGGTTAGGGTTAGGTTTAGGGTTTGGGTTAGGGTTAGTGTTAGGGTCAGGGTTTGTGTTAGGTTTAGGTTTTGGGTTTGGTTTAGTGTTACGATTAGTGTTAGGGTTAGAGTTAGTGTTACGGTTAGAGTTTGGGTTAGGTTTAGGCCTGGGTTAGGGTATGGGTTTGTGTTAGGGTTAGGGTTAGGGTTTGTGTTAGGGTTAGGTTTAGGGTTAGGGTTTGGGCTAGGGTTAGGGTTAGCTTTAATGTTAATGTTTTTGTTAGCTTTAGGGTTAGGGTTTGGGTTAGGGTTAGGTTTAGGGTTAGGGTTTGGGTTGGGTTAGTTTTAGGGTTAATGTTTGGGTTAGGGTTAGGGTTAGGTATAGGGTTTGTGTTTGGTTTAGTGTTACGTTTCGTGTTAGGGTTAGGGTTAGGGTTAGGGTTATGGTTAGGGTTTGGGTTAGGTTTAGGGCTGCGTTAGGGTTTGGGTTTGTGTTAGGTTTAGGGTTAGGATTTATGTTAGGGTTAGGTTTAGGGTTAGGGTTTGGGCTAGGGTTAGGATTAGGTTTAGGGTTAATGTTTGGGTTAGGGTTAGGTTTAGGTTTAGAGTTAGGGTTTGAGTTAGGGTTAGGGTTAGGGTTAGGGTAAGGGTTTGGGTTAGGGTTAGTTTTAGGGTTAATGTTTGGGTTAGGGTTAGGGTTAGCTATAGGGTTTGTGTTTGGTTTAGTGTTACGTTTAGTGTTAGGGTTAGGGTTAGGGTTTGGGTTATGGTTAGAGTTTGGGATAGGTTTAGGGCTGGGTTAGGGTTTGGGTTTGTGTTAGGGTTAGGGTTAGGATTTGTGTTAGGGTTAAGTTTAGGGTTACGGTTTGGGCTAGGGTTAGGGTTAGGTTTAGGGTTAATGTTTGGGTTAGGGTTAGGTTTAATTTTAGGGTTAGGGTTTGAGTTAGGTTTAGGGTTAGGGTTAGGGTTAGGTTTTGGTTTATGGTTAGGTTTAGGCTTAGGGTTTGGGTTAGGGTTAGGTTTAGGTTTAATGTTTGGGTTAGGGGTAGGGTTAGGTATAGGGTTTGTGTTTGGTTTAGTGTTACGTTTCGTGTTAGGGTTAGGGTTAGGGTTAGGGTTATGGTTAGAGTTTGGGTTAGGTTTAGGGCTGCGTTAGGGTTTGGGTTTGTGTTAGGTTTAGGGTTAGGATTTATGTTAGGGTT
>JAJHUQ010000053.1:3265000-3272500 GCA_035773235.1 Eospalax fontanierii | reverse complement strand
AGGTTTAGGGTTAATGTTTGGGTTATGGTTAGGGTCAGGGTTTGGGTTAGGGTTAGGTTTAGGGTCAATGTTTGGGTTCGGGTTAGGGTTAGGTATAGTGTTTGTTTTAGGGTTAGGGTTAGGGTGTGCGTTTGGGTTAGGGTTAGTTTTAGGGATAGGATTAGGTTTAGGGATACAGTTATTGTTTGGGTTCTGGTTATTGTTAGGGTTTGGGTTAGGGTTAGGTTTAGGGTTTGGGTTTGGGTTAAGGTTAGGATTAGGTTAGTGTTTGGGTTTGGGTTTAGGTTAGGGTTAGGGGTTCAGTTTGGGTTGGGATTAGGGTTAGGGTTAGGGTGAGGGTTTGGGTTACATTTAGGGTTAGGGTTAGGGTTAGTGTTTGGGTTTGGGTTAGGGTTAGGTTTAGGGTTAGGGTTTTGGTTAGGGTTAGGGTTATGGTTATGGTTAGAGTGTGGGTTAGGGTTAGGTTTAGGTTTAGGGTTTGGTTTAGGGTTAGGTTTAGGGTTAATGTTTGGGTTAGGGTTAGGATTAGGTATAGGGTTTGGTTTGGTTTAGTGTTACGTTTAGTGTTAGGGTTAGGGTTAGGGTTAGGGTTACGGTTAGAGTTTGGGTTAGGTTTAGGCCTGGGTTAGGGTTTGGGTTTGTGTTAGGGTTAGGGTTAGGGTTTGTGTTAGGGTTAGGTTTAGGGTTAGGGTTAGAGTTAGGGTTAGGGTTAGGGTTAGGGTTAGGGTTAGGGATTGTGTTAGGGTTTGGTTTGCATTAGGATTAGGGTTAGGGTTAGGGGTAGGGTTAGGGTTAGGGTTAGGGTTTGGTTTTGGGTTAGGGTTAGGGTTAGGGTTAGGGTTAGGGTTCGGGTCTGGGTTTGGGTTAGGGTTAGGGTTAGATTTAGGGTTTGCTTTAGGGTTAGGGTTAGTGTTAGGGTTTGGGTTAAGGTTAGGGGTAGGGTTAGGGGTAGGGATTCTGTTAGGGTTAGGGTTAGGGTTAGGGTTAGGGTTAGGTTTAGGGTGTTCGTTTGGGTTAGGGTTAGGTTTAGAGATAGGGTTAGGTTTAGGGATACAGTTATGGTTTGGGTTCGGGTTATTGTTAGGGTTTTGTTTAGGGTTAGGATTAGGGTTTGGGTTTGGGTTAAGGTTAGGATTAGGGTTAGGGTTTGGGTTTGGGTTAGGGTTAGGGTTAGCGTTAGGGTTAGGGTTAGGATTAGGGTTAGGGATTGGGTTAGGGTTAGGGTTAGTGGTAGGTTTAGGTTTAATGTTTGGGTTAGGGTTAGGGTTAGGTATAGGGTTAGTGTTAGGTTAGGTTTAGGGTTAGGTTTAGAGTTAGGGTTAGGGTTAGAATTAGGGTTAGGGTTAGGTTTAGGGTTAGGGTTAGGGTTAGTGTTTGGGTTAGGGTTAGGTTTACGTTTAGGGATACGATTAGGATTAGGGTTATGGTTTGGGTTAGGGTTACGGTTAGGATTAGGGTTAGGGTTAGGGTTAGGGTTAAGGTTAGGGTTAGGGTTAGGTTTAGGGTTAGGGATACGATTAGGATTAGGGTTATGATTTGGGTTAGGGTTAGGGTTAGGATTAAGGTTAGGGTTAGGGTAAGGGTTAGGGTTAGGGTGTGTGTTAGGGTTAGGGTTAAGGTTAGGGCTTCCTTTTGCGTTATGGTGAGTGTTAGGGTTAGGGTTAGTGTTAGGTTTAGGGTTTGGGTTTTGGTTAGTGTTAGTGTTAGGGTTAGGGTTAGGGTTTAGGTTAGATTTAGGGTCAGGGTTTGTGATAAGGTTAGGATTTGGGTTAAGGTTAGGGTTAGGATTAGGGTTAGGGTTAGTGTTAGGGTTAGGGTTAGGGTTTGGTTTTGGGTTAGCGTTAGTGTTTGGGTTAGGGTTAGGGTTAGGGTTGGGTTTTGGGTTTGGGTTAGGGTTAGGGTTAGAGTTAGGGTTTGTGTTAGGGTTAGGGTTAGTGTTAGGGTTTGGGTTAGGGCTAGGGTTAGGTTTAGGTTTAGGGTTAGGTTTAGGGTTAGGGTTAGGTTAATAGAGGTAGGCTTTGTAGTAGAGGTCCTGTATGTGGAGGGCCTGGGCAGGGCCAGCAGGCCACACCACCTTCACCCCTCCTCCTCCCATCTTCTCATGGCTGCTTCTGTTTGTCAAACATCAGAACTTTGACCTAAAGTCAACTAAATCTCTCCAAACTGGTCACCCAAACACTAGAGCCTACCACCAAGAAACCTCTGTGTTTCAGCAACTCATCTGAGAGGGCTTTGTCACCTAGAAATACCCTAAAAAATGCTTTGCCAGGTCACTGCCTCTTGGAGTTCCAGAATCTTAGTCCAAGATTCTGTGACCTCAGCACTCCTGCCCACATCAGACACCAATGACAGGAGACTGACCAATAGCACTCAGCACTCACTTGCAAAGATCTGCCTGTCGATCATAGCTTCAGAGCAGGTGCTCCTCCCCTGGTCAAGTCATGCCAAGGTTGCTTCCCAGTCCTGCAGCTCTTGCCAGGATTGCACGTGGTTACCTAAATAACCAACCTCATTCTTTCTAGAAATTACCATATTATTGATATTGGATTTTTAAGTACTATAAGCTACATTTGAATCAGAAAACTACTTTGGACATCGTTTTCTATGAGGGAAAATATTTTCATTTTCATTGTTGCTGAATCCAATCTTTGCTCTTAAAAAAATACAACTCAACTCTTGGGGGTGAGGCAGGAGGATTATCAGTTCAAGGATATCCTCAGATTAGTGTATGGGTTATGGTTATGGTTATGGTTAGGGTTAGGGTTAGAATTAGGGTTAGGGTTAGGTTTAGGGTTAGGGTTAGGGTTAGTGTTTGGGTTAGGGTTAGGTTTAGGGTTAGGGATATGATTAGGATTAGGGTTATGGTTTGGGTTAGGGTTAGGGTCAGGATTAGGGTTAGGGTTAGGGTTAGGGTTAGGGTGTGAGTTAGGGTAAGGGTTAAGGTTAGGGTTTCCGTTTGGGTTATGGTGAGTGTTAGGGTTAGGGTTAGGGTTAGGTTTAGTGTTAGGTTTAGGGTTTGGGTTTGGGTTAGGTTAGTGTTAGGGTTAGGGTTATTGTTTAGGTTAGGTTTAGGGTCAGGATTTGTGATAAGTTTAGGATTTGGGTTAAGTTTAGGGTTAGGATTAGGTTTAGGGTTAGTGTTAGGGTTAGGGTTAGTGTTAGGGTTTGGTTTTGGGTTAGGGTTAGGGTTTGGGTTAGGGTTAGGTTTGGGTTAGGGTTAGGGTTAGGGTTTGGTTTAGGGTTAGATTTAGGGTTTGGGTTAGAGTTAGGGTTAGGGTTAGGGTTAGGGTCTGCGTTTGGATTAGGGTTAGGGTTAGAGTTAGGGTTTGTGTTAGGGTTAGGGTTAGTGTTAGAGTTTGGGTTAGGGCTAGGGTTAGGTTTAGGGTTAGGATTAGGGTTTGTTTTAGGGTTAGGGTTAGGGTTAGTGTTAGGGTTAGGTTTATGGTGTGCGTTTGGGTTAGGGTTAGGTTTAGGGTTAGCGTTAGGTTTAGGGATAGTGTTATAATTTGGATTCTGGTTATGTTTAGGGTTTGAGTTAGGGTTAGGTTTAGCGTATGGGTTTGCATTAGAATTAGGGTTAGGCTTAGTTTTTGGGTTTGGGGTAGGGTTAGGGTTAGGGTTAGGGTTTGGGTTTGGGTTAGGGTTAGGGTTACGGTTAGTGTTAATTTCAGTGTTAGGGTTTGGGTTTGGTTTAGGGTTAGGTATAGGGTTAGGGTGTGGGTTTGGATTAGAGTTAGTGTTAGGGTTAGTGTTAGGGTTAGGTTTTGGGATAGGTTTATGTTCAGGTTTAGTGTTCGGGTTTTGGGTTCGGTTTAGTGTTAGGGTTAGGGTTAGTGTTAGGGTCAGGTTTAAGTTTAAGGTTTGGGTTAGGGTTCTGTTTAGGGACAGGGTTAGTTTTATGGGTTTGGTTAAGGTTAGGTTTAGGGTTAGGGTTAGGATTAGGCTTAGGGTTAGTGTTTGGGTTTGGGATAGGTTTAGGGTTTGGGTTAGGGTTAGGTTTAGGGTTAGGGTTTGGGTTAGGGTTAGGTTTAGGGTTAATGTTTGGGTTAGGGTTAGTGTTAGGGTTAGGGTTAGTGTTTTTGTTAGTGTTAAGGTTAGCTTTAGGCTTAAGATTTGGGTTTGGGTTAGGGTTAGGGTTAGGATTAGGGTTAGGTTTTGTGTTAGGGTTAGGTTTAGGGTTAGGGTTTGGGTTAGGGTTAGGTTTAGGGTTAGGGTTTGGGTTACGGTTAGGTTTAGGGTTAGGGTTTGGGTTATTGTTAGTCTTAGGTTTACGTTTTGGTTTACGGTTAGGGTTCGGGTTAGGGTTAGGGTTAGTTTTAGGGTTAGGGTTAGGGTTAGCGTTAGGGTTAGGGTTACGTTTAGAGTTTAGGTTAGGGTTAGGGTTAGGTCAGGGTTTGTTTTTGGTTAGGGTTAGGGTTTGTGTTAGGGTTAGGGTTATGGTTAGGGTTAGGGTTAGGGTTAGGTTTAGTTTTACGGTTTGTGTTAGGGTTAAGTTTAGGGTTAAGGTTTGTGATTGGGGTTAGGGTTAGGGTTAGGGTTAAGGTTTGGGTTATGGTTAGGTTTAGGCTTAGGGTTAGGTTTAGTGTTAGGTTTATGTTTAATGTTTGGGTTAGTGTTAGGGTTAGGTGAAGGGTTAGTGTTAGGTTAGGTTTAGGGTTAGGGTTAGTGTTAGGGTTAGGGTTAGTAGAGGTAGGCTTTGTAGTAGAGGTCCTGTATGTGGAGGGCCTGGGCAGTTCCAGCAGGCCACACCACCTTCTCCCCTCCTCCTCCCATCTTCTCCTGGCTGCTTCTGTTTGTCAAACACTAGAACTTTGACCTAAAGTCAACTAAATCTCTCGAAACTGCTCACCCAAACACTACAGCCTACCACCAAGAAACCTCTGTGTTTCAGCAACTCATCTGAGAGGGCTTTGTCACCTAGCAACACCATAAACAATGTTTGCCTCGTCACTGCCTCTTGGAGTTCCAGAATCTTAGTCCAAGATTCTGTGACCTCAGCACTCATGCCCATATCAGACACCAATGACAGGAGACTGACCAATAGCACTCAGCACTCACTTGCAGAGTTCTGCCTGTCTATCATAGCTTCAGAGCAGGTGCTCCTCCCCTGGTCAAGTCATGCCAAGTTTGCTTCCCAGTCCTGCAGCTCTTGCCAGGATTGCACGTGGTTACATAAATAACCAACCTCATTCTTTCTAGAAATTACCATATTATTGATATTGGATTCTTAAGTACTTTAAGATACATTTGAATCAGAAAACTACTTTGGACATCGTTTTCTATGAGGATAAATATTTTCCTTTTTCATTGTTGCTGAATCCAATCTTTGCTCTTAACAAAGTACAACTCAACTCTTCGGGGTGAGGCAGGAGTATTATCAGTTCAAGGCTACCCTGGGATTAGGGTATGGGTTATTTTTATGGTTAGGTTTAGGGTTAGGGTTAGAATTAGGGTTAGGGTTAGGTTTAGATTTAGGGTTAGGGTTAGTGTTTGGGTTAGGATTAGATTTAGGGTTAGGGTTACGATTACGATTAGGGTTATGGTTTGGATTAGGGTTAGGGTTAGGTTTAGGATTAGGGTTAGGGTTTGTATTAGAGTTAGAGTTAGGGTTAGGATTTGGGTTAGGGTTAGGTTTAGGGTTAATGTTTGGGTTAGGGTTAGGGTTAGGTATACGGTTTGGTATGGTTTAGTGTTACGTTTAGTGTTAAGGTTAGGGTTAGGGTTTGTGTTAGGGCTAGGTTTAGGGTTAGGGTTTGAGTTAGGGTTAGGGTTAGGGTTAGGGTTAGGGTTTGGTTTATGGTTAGGTTTAGGCTTAGGGTTTGGGTTAGGGTTAGGTTTAGGTTTAATGTTTGGGTTCGGGTTAGGGTTAGGTATAGGGTTAGTGTTAGTTTAGGTTTAGGGTTAGGTTTAGGATTAGGTTTAGGGTTAGGGTTAGGGTTAGGTTAGTAGAGGTAGGCTTTGTAGTAGAGGTCCTCTATGTGGAGGGCCTGGGCAGGGCCAGCAGGCCACACCACCTTCTCCCCGCCTCCTCCCATCTTCTCCTGGCCTCTTCTGTTTGTCAAACATCAGAACTTTGACCTAAAGTCAACTAAATCTCTTCAAACTGGTCACCCAAACACTAGAGCCTACCACCAAGAAACCTCTGTGTTTCAGCAACTCATCTGAGAGGGCTTTGTCACCTAGCAATACCCTAAACAATGCTTTGCCAGGTCACTGCCTCTTGGAGTTCCAGAATCTTAGTCCAAGATTCTGTGACCTCAGCACTCCTGCCGACATCAGACACCAATGACAGGAGACTGACCAATAGCACTCAGCACTCACTTGCAAAGCTCTGCTGTCTATCATAGCTTCAGAGCAGGTGCTCCTTCCCTCGTCAAGTCATGCCAAGGTTGCTTCCCAATCCTGCAGGTCTTGCCAGGATTGCACGTGGTTACATAAATAACCAACCACATTCTTTCTAGAAATTACCATATTATTGATATTGGATTTTTTAAATACTATAAGCTACATTTGAATCAGAAAACTACTTTGGACATCGTTTTCTATGAGGGAAAATATTTTCATTTTCATTGTTGCTGAATCCAATATTTGCTCTTAAAAAAATACAACTCAACTCTTGGGGGTGAGGCAGGAGGATTATCAGTTCAAGGCTACCCTCAGATTAGGGTATGGGTTATGGTTATGGTTATGGTTAGGGTTAGGGTTTGAATTAGGGTTAGGGTTAGGTTTAGTGTTAGGGTTAGGGTTAGTGTTTGGGTTAGGGTTAGGTTTAGGGTTAGGGATATGATTAGGATTAGGGTTATGGTTTGGGTTAGGGTTAGGGTCAGGATTAGGTTTAGGGTTAGGGTTAGGGTTAGAGTGTGAGTTAGGGTAAGTGTTAAGGTTATGGTTTCCGTTTGGGTTATGGTGAGTGTTAGGGTTAGGGTTAGTGTTAGGTTTAGGGTTTGGGTTTGGGTTAGGTTAGTGTTAGTGTTAGGGTTAGGGTTTAGGTTAGGTTTAGGGTCAGGGTTTGTGATAAGTTTAGGATTTGGGTTAAGTTTAGGGTTAGGATTAGGGTTAGGGTTAGTGTTAGGGTTAGGGTTAGGGTTAGGGTTTGGTTTTGGGTTAGGGTTAGGGTTTGGGTTAGGGTTAGGTTTGGGTTAGGGTTAGGGTTAGGGTTTGGTTTTGGGTTAGGGTTAGGGTTTGGGTTAGGGTTAGGGTTAGGGTTAGGGTTTGGGTTTGGGTTAGGGTTAGGGTTAGAGTTAGGGTTTGTGTTAGGGTTAGGGTTAGTGTTAGGGTTTGAGTTAGGGCTAGGGTTAGGTTTAGGGTTAGTGTTCGGGTTTGTGTTAGGGTTAGGGTTAGGGTTAGTGTTAGGGTTAGGTTTATGGTGTGCGTTTGGGTTAGGGTTAGGTTTAGGGTTAGGGATAGGTTTAGGGATAGTGTTATAATTTGGATTCTGGTTATGTTTAGGGTTTGGGTTAGGGTTAGGTTTAGGGTTTGGGTTTGGATTAGGATTTGGGT
>JAJHUQ010000053.1:3232500-3260000 GCA_035773235.1 Eospalax fontanierii | reverse complement strand
AGGTTTGGGTTAGGGTTAGGGTTAGGGTTTGGTTTTGGGTTAGATTTAGGGTCTGGGTTAGAGTTAGGGTTAGGGATAGGGTTAGGGTTTGCGTTTGGGTTAGGGTTAGGGTTAGGGTTAGTGTTAGAGTTTGGGTTAGGGCTAGGGTTAGGTTTAGGGTTAGGATTAGGGTTTGTTTTAGGGTTAGGGTTAGGGTTAGTGTTAGGGTTAGGTTTATGGTGTGCGTTTGGGTTAGGGTTAGGTTTAGGGTTAGGGTTAGGTTTTATGGATAGTGTTATAATTTGGATTCTGGTTATGTTTAGGGTTTGAGTTAGGGTTAGGTTTAGGGTATGGGTTTGGATTAGGATTAGGGTTAGGGTTAGTTTTTGGGTTTGGGTTAGGGTTAGGGTTAGGGTTAGGGTTTGGGTTTGGGTTAGGGTTAGGGTTACGGTTAGTATTAATTTCAGTGTTAGGTTTTGGGTTTGGTTTAGGGTTAGGTATAGGGTTAGGGTGTGGGTTTGGATTAGAGTTAGTGTTAGGGTTAGTGTTAGGTTAGGTTTTGCGATAGGTTTATGTTCAGGTTTAGTGTTCGGGTTTTGGATTCGGTTTAGTGTTAGGGTTAGGGTTAGTGTTAGGGTCAGGTTTAAGTTTAAGGTTTGGGTTAGGGTTCTGTTTAGGGACAGGGTTAGTTTTATGGGTTTGGTTAGGGTTAGGTTTAGGGTTAGGGTTAGGATTAGGCTTAGGGTTAGTGTTTGGGTTTGGGATAGGTTTAGGGTTTGGGTTAGGGTTAGGTTTAGGGTTAGGGTTTGGGTTAGGGTTAGGTTTAGGGTTAATGTTTGGGTTAGGGTTAGTGTTAGGGTTAGGGTTAGTGTTTTTGTTAGGGTTAGGGTTAGCTTTAGGCTTAAGATTTGGGTTTGGGTTAGGGTTAGGGTTAGGATTAGGGTTAGGTTTTGTGTTAGGGTTAGGTTTAGGGTTAGGGTTTGGGTTAGGGTTAGGTTTAGGGTTAGGGTTTGGGTTACGGTTAGGTTTAGGGTTAGGGTTTGGGTTATTGTTAGTCTTAGGTTTACGTTTTGGTTTAGGGTTAGGGTTAGGGTTAGGGTTAGGGTTAGTTTTAGGGTTAGGGTTAGGGTTAGGGTTAGGGTTAGGGTTAGGGTTAGGGTTACGTTTAGAGCTTAGGTTAGGGTTAGGGTTAGGTCAGGGTTTGTTTTTGGTTAGTGTTAGGGTTTGTGTTAGGGTTAGGGTTAGGGTTAGGGTTAGGGTTAGGTTTAGTTTTACGATTTGTGTTAGGGTTAAGTTTAGGGTTAAGGTTTGTGATTGGGGTTAGGGTTAGGGTTAGGGTTAAGTTTTGGGTTATGGTTAGGTTTAGGCTTAGGGTTAGGTTTAGTGTTAGGTTTATGTTTAATGTTTGGGTTAGTGTTAGGGTTAGGTGAAGGGTTAGTGTTAGGTTAGGTTTAGGGTTAGGGTTAGTGTTAGGGTTAGGGTTACTAGAGGTAGGCTTTGTAGTAGAGGTCCTGTATGTGGAGGGCCTGGGCAGTTCCAGCAGGCCACACCACCTTCTCCCCTCCTCCTCCCATCTTCTCCTGGCTGCTTCTGTTTGTCAAACACTAGAACTTTGACCTAAAGTCAACTAAATCTCTCGAAACTGCTCACCCAAACACTACAGCCTACCACCAAGAAACCTCTGTGTTTCAGCAACTCATCTGAGAGGGCTTTGTCACCTAGCAACACCATAAACAATGTTTGCCTCGTCACTGCCTCTTGGAGTTCCAGAATCTTAGTCCAAGATTCTGTGACCTCAGCACTCCTGCCCACATCAGACACCAATGACAGGAGACTGACCAATAGCACTCAGCACTCACTTGCAAAGATCTGCCTGTCGATCATAGCTTCAGAGCAGGTGCTCCTCCCCTGGTCAAGTCATGCCAAGGTTGCTTCCCAGTCCTGCAGCTCTTGCCAGGATTGCACGTGGTTACCTAAATAACCAACCTCATTCTTTCTAGAAATTACCATATTATTGATATTGGATTTTTAAGTACTATAAGCTACATTTGAATCAGAAAACTACTTTGGACATCGTTTTCTATGAGGGAAAATATTTTCATTTTCATTGTTGCTGAATCCAATCTTTGCTCTTAAAAAAATACAACTCAACTCTTGGGGGTGAGGCAGGAGGATTATCAGTTCAAGGATATCCTCAGATTAGGGTATGGGTTATGGTTATGGTTATGGTTAGGGTTAGGGTTAGAATTAGGGTTAGGGTTAGGTTTAGGGTTAGGGTTAGTGTTAGTGTTTGGGTTAGGGTTAGGTTTAGGGTTAGGGATATGATTAGGATTAGGGTTATGGTTTGGGTTAGGGTTAGGGTCAGGATTAGGGGTAGGGTTAGGGTTAGGGTTAGGGTGTGAGTTAGGGTAAGGGTTAAGGTTAGGGTTTCCGTTTGGGTTATGGTGAGTGTTAGGGTTAGGGTTAGGGTTAGGGTTAGTGTTAGGTTTAGGGTTTGGGTTTGGGTTAGGTTAGTGTTAGGGTTAGGGTTATTGTTTAGGTTAGGTTTAGGGTCAGGGTTTGTGATAAGTTTAGGATTTGGGTTAAGTTTAGGGTTAGGATTAGGTTTAGGGTTAGTGTTAGGGTTAGGGTTAGTGTTAGGGTTTGGTTTTGGGTTAGGGTTAGGGTTTGGGTTAGGGTTAGGTTTGGGTTAGGGTTAGGGTTAGGGTTTGGTTTTGGTTTAGATTTAGGGTTTGGGTTAGAGTTAGGGTTAGGGTTAGGGTTAGGGTTTGCATTTGGGTTAGGGTTAGGGTTAGAGTTAGGGTTTGTGTTAGGGTTAGGGTTAGTGTTAGAGTTTGGGTTAGGGCTAGGGTTAGGGTTAGACTTAGGGTTAGTGTTTGGTTTTGGGATAGGGTTAGGGTTAGTGTTAGGGTTAGGTTTATGGTGTGCGTTTGGGTTAGGGTTAGGTTTAGGGTTAGGGTTAGGGTTAGGGACAGGGATAGAATTTGGATTCTGGTTATGTTTAGGGTTTGAGTTAGGGTTAGGTTTAGGGTATGGGTTTGGATTAGGATTAGGGTTAGGGTTAGTTTTTGGGTTTGGGTTAGGGTTAGGTTTAGGGTTAGGGTTTGGGTTTGGGTTAGGTTTAGGGTTACGGTTAGTGTTAATTTCAGTGTTAGGGTTTGGGTTTGGTTTAGGGTTAGGTATAGGGTTAGGGTGTGGGTTTGGATTAGAGTTAGTGTTAGGGTTAGTGTTAGGGTTAGGTTTTGGGATAGGTTTATGTTCACGTTTAGTGTTCGGGTTTTGGATTCGGTTTAGTGTTAGGGTTAGGGTTAGTGTTAGGGTCAGGTTTAAGTTTAAGGTTTGGTTTAGGGTTCTGTTTAGGAACAGGGTTAGTTTTATGGGTTTGGTTAGGGTTAGGTTTAGGGTTAGGGTTAGGATTAGGCTTAGGGTTAGTGTTTGGGTTTGGGATAGGTTTAGGGTTTGGGTTAGGGTTAGGTTTAGGGTTAGGGTTTGGGTTAGGGTTAGGTTTAGGGTTAATGTTTGGGTTAGGGTTAGTGTTAGGGTTAAGGTTAGTGTTTTTGTTAGGGTTAGGGTTAGCTTTAGGCTTAAGATTTGGGTTTGGGTTAGGGTTAGGGTTAGGATTAGGGTTAGGTTTTGTGTTAGGGTTAGGTTTAGGGTTAGGGTTTGGGTTAGGGTTAGGTTTAGGGTTAGGGTTTGGGTTACGGTTAGGTTTAGGGTTAGGGTTTGGGTTATTGTTAGTCTTAGGTTTACGTTTTGGTTTAGGGTTAGGGTTAGGGTTAGGGTTAGGGTTAGTTTTAGGGTTAGGGTTAGGGTTAGGTTTAGGGTTAGGGTTAGGGTTACGTTTAGAGTTTAGGTTAGGGTTAGGGTTAGGTCAGGGTTTGTTTTTGGTTAGGGTTAGGGTTTGTGTTAGGGTTAGGGTTATGGTTAGGGTTAGGGTTAGGGTTAGGTTTAGTTTTACGATTTGTGTTAGGGTTAAGTTTAGGGTTAAGGTTTGTGATTGGGGTTAGGGTTAGGGTTAGGGTTAAGGTTTGGGTTATGGTTAGGTTTAGGCTTAGGGTTAGGTTTAGTGTTAGGTTTATGTTTAATGTTTGGGTTAGTGTTAGGGTTAGGTGAAGGGTTAGTGTTAGGTTAGGTTTAGGGTTAGGGTTAGTGTTAGGGTTAGGGTTAGTAGAGGTAGGCTTTGTAGTAGAGGTCCTGTATGTGGAGGGCCTGGGCAGTTCCAGCAGGCCACACCACCTTCTCCCCTCCTCCTCCCATCTTCTCCTGGCTGCTTCTGTTTGTCAAACACTAGAACTTTGACCTAAAGTCAACTAAATCTCTCGAAACTGCTCACCCAAACACTACAGCCTACCACCAAGAAACCTCTGTGTTTCAGCAACTCATCTGAGAGGGCTTTGTCACCTAGCAACACCATAAACAATGTTTGCCTCGTCACTGCCTCTTGGAGTTCCAGAATCTTAGTCCAAGATTCTGTGACCTCAGCACTCCTGCCCACATCAGACACCAATGACAGGAGACTGACCAATAGCACTCAGCACTCACTTGCAGAGTTCTGCCTGTCTATCATAGCTTCAGAGCAGGTGCTCCTCCCCTGGTCAAGTCATGCCATGTTTGCTTCCCAGTCCTGCAGCTCTTGCCAGGATTTCACGTGGTTACATAAATAACCAACCTCATTCTTTCTAGAAATTACCATATTATTGATATTGGATTCTTAAGTACTTTAAGATACATTTGAATCAGAAAACTACTTTGGACATCGTTTTCTATGAGGATAAATATTTTCCTTTTTCATTGTTGCTGAATCCAATCTTTGATCTTAACAAAGTACAACTCAACTCTTCGGGGTGAGGCAGGAGTATTATCAGTTCAAGGCTACCCTGGGATTAGGATATGGGTTATGGTTATGGTTAGGTTTAGGGTTAGGGTTAGAATTAGGGTTAGGGTTAGGTTTAGATTTAGGGTTAGGGTTAGTGTTTGGGTTAGGATTAGATTTAGGGTTAGGGTTACGATTACGATTAGGGTTATGGTTTGGATTAGGGTTAGGGTTAGGTTTAGGATTAGGGTTAGGGTTTGTATTAGAGTTAGAGTTAGGGTTAGGTTTTGGGTTAGGGTTAGGTTTAGGGTTAATGTTTGGGTTAGGGTTAGGGTTAGGTATACGGTTTGGTATGGTTTAGTGTTACGTTTAGTGTTAGGGTTAGGGTTAGGGTTTGTGTTAGGGCTAGGTTTAGGGTTAGGGTTTGAGTTAGAGTTAGGGTTAGGGTTAGGGTTAGGGTTTGGTTTATGGTTAGGTTTAGGCTTAGGGTTTGGGTTAGGGTTACGTTTAGGTTTAATGTTTGGGTTCGGGTTAGGGTTAGGTATAGGGTTAGTGTTAGTTTAGGTTTAGGGTTAGGTTTAGGTTTAGGTTTAGGGTTAGGGTTAGGGTTAGGTTAGTAGAGGTAGGCTTTGTAGTAGAGGTCCTGTATGTGGAGGGCCTGGGCAGGGCCAGCAGGCCACACCACCTTCTCCCCGCCTCCTCCCATCTTCTCCTGGCCTCTTCTGTTTGTCAAACATCAGAACTTTGACCTAAAGTCAACTAAATCTCTTCAAACTGATCACCCAAACACTAGAGCCTACCACCAAGAAACCTCTGTGTTTCAGCAACTCATCTGAGAGGGCTTTGTCACCTAGCAATACCCTAAACAATGCTTTGCCAGGTCACTGCCTCTTGGAGTTCCAGAATCTTAGTCCAAGATTCTGTGACCTCAGCACTCCTGCCCACATCAGACACCAATGACAGGAGACTGACCAATAGCACTCAGCACTCACTTGCAAAGCTCTGCTGTCTATCATAGCTTCAGAGCAGGTGCTCCTTCCCTCGTCAAGTCATGCCAAGGTTGCTTCCCAGTCCTGCAGGTCTTGCCAGGATTGCACGTGGTTACATAAATAACCAACCACATTCTTTCTAGAAATTACCATATTATTGATATTGGATTTTTTAAGTACTATAAGCTACATTTGAATCAGAAAACTACTTTGGACATCGTTTTCTATGAGGGAAAATATTTTCATTTTCATTGTTGCTGAATCCAATATTTGCTCTTAAAAAACTACAACTCAACTCTTGGGGGTGAGGCAGGAGGATTATCAGTTCAAGGCTACCCTCAGATTAGGGTATGGGTTATGGTTATTGTTATGGTTAGGGTTAGGGTTTGAATTAGGGTTAGGGTTAGGTTTAGGGTTAGGGTTAGGGTTAGTCTTTGGGTTAGGGTTAGGTTTAGGGTTAGGGATATGATTAGGATTAGGGTTATGGTTTGGGTTAGGGTTAGGGTCAGGATTAGGTTTAGGGTTAGGGTTAGGGTTAGGGTTAGGGTGTGAGTTAGGGTAAGTGTAAAGGTTATGGTTTCCGTTTGGGTTATGGTGAGTGTTAGGGTTAGGGTTAGTGTTAGGTTTAGGGTTTGGGTTTGGGTTAGGTTAGTGTTAGGGTTAGGGTTAGGGTTTAGGTTAGGTTTAGGGTCAGGGTTTGTGATAAGTTTAGGATTTGGGTTAAGTTTAGGGTTAGGATTAGGGTTAGGGTTAGTGTTAGGGTTAGGGTTAGGGTTAGGGTTTGGTTTTGGGTTAGGGTTAGGGTTTGGGTTAGGGTTAGGTTTGGGTTAGGGTTAGGGTTAGGGTTTGGTTTTGGGTTAGGGTTAGGGTTTGGGTTAGGGTTAGGGTTAGGGTTAGGGTTAGGGTTTGGGTTTGGGTTAGGGTTAGGGTTAGAGTTAGGGTTTGTGTTAGGGTTAGGGTTAGTGTTAGGGTTTGAGTTAGGGCTAGGGTTAGGTTTAGGGTTAGGGTTCGGGTTTGTGTTAGGGTTAGGGTTAGGGTTAGTGTTAGGGTTCCGTTTATGGTGTGCGTTTGGGTTAGGGTTAGGTTTAGGGTTAGGGATAGGTTTAGGGATAGTGTTATAATTTGGATTCTGGTTATGTTTAGGGTTTGGGTTAGGGTTAGGTTTAGGGTTTGGGTTTGGATTAGGATTTGGGTTAGGGTTAGTTTTTGGGTTTGGGTTAGGGTTAGGGTTAGGGTTAGGGTTTGGTTTAGGGTTAGGGTTAGGGTTAGTGTTAAGTTCAGTGTCAGGGTTTGGGTTTGGTTTAGGGTTAGGTACAGGGTTAGGGTGTGGGTTTGGATTACAGTTAGTGTTAGTGTTAGGGTTAGGGTTTGGCTTAGGTTTATGTTCAGGTTTAGTGTTCGGGTTTTGGGTTCGGTTTAGTGTTAGGGTTAGGGTTAGTGTTAGGGTCAGGTTTAAGTTTAAGGTTTGGGTTAGGGTTCTGTTTAGGGATAGGGTTAGTTTTATGGGTTTGGTTAGGGTTAGGGTTAGGGTTAGGGTTAGGATTAGGCTTAGGGTTAGTGTTTGGGTTTGGGATAGGTTTAGGGTTTGGGTTAGGGTTAGGGTTAGGGTTAGGGTTAGGTTTTTTGTTAGGGTTAGGGTTAGCTTTAGGGTTAAGATTTGGGTTTGGGTTAGGGTTAGGGTTAGAATTAGGGTTAGGTTTTGTGTTAGGGTTAGGTTTAGGGTTAGGGTTTGGGTTAGGGTTAGGTTTAGGGTTAGGGTTTGGGTTACGGTTAGGTTTAGGGTTAGGGTTTGGGTTATTGTTAGGCTTAGGTTTACGTTTAGGTTTAGGGTTAGGGTTAGGGTTAGGGTTAGTTTTAGGGTTAGGGTTAGGGTTAGGGTTAGGGTTACGGTTAGAGTTTGGGTCAGGGTTAGGGTTAGGTCAGGGTTTGTTTGGTTAGGTTTAGGGTTTGTGGTAGGGTTAGGTTTAGGGTTAGGGTTTGGGCTAGGGTTAGGTTTAGTGTTACGGTTTGTGTTAGGGTTAAGTTTAGGGTTAGGGTTTGTGTTTGGGGTTAGGGTTAGGGTTAAGGTTTGGGTTATGGTTAGGTTTAGGCTTAGGGTTAGGGTTAGTCTTAGGTTTATGTTTAATGTTTGGGTTAGTGTTAGGGTTAGGTGAAGGGTTAGTGTTAGGTTAGGTTTAGGGTTAGGGTTAGGGTTAGTGTTTGGGATAGGATTAGGTTTAGGGTTAGGGTTACGATTACGATTAGGTTTATGGTTTGGATTAGGGTTAGGGTAAGGTTTAGGATTAGGGTTAGGGTTTGGATAAGAGTTAGAGTTAGGGTTAGGATTTGGGTTAGGGTTAGGTTTAGGGTTAATGTTTGGGTTAGGGTTAGGGTTAGGTATAGGGTTTGGTATGGTTTAGTGTTACGTTTAGTGTTAGGGTTAGGGTTAGGGTTAGGGTTAGGGTTATGGTAAGAGTTTGGGTTAGGTTTAGGGCTGGGTTAGGGTTTGTGTTTGTGTTAGGGTTAGGGTTAGCGTTTGTGTTAGGGCTAGGTTTAGGGTTAGGGTTTGAGTTAGGGTTAGGGTTAGGTTTTGGTTTATGGTTAGGTTTAGGCTTAGGGTTTGGGTTAGGGTTAGGTTTAGGTTTAATGTTTGGGTTAGGGTTAGGGTTAGGTATAGGTTTAGTGTTAGTTTAGGTTTAGGGTTAGGTTTAGGTTTAGGGTTAGGGTTAGGGTTAGGTTAGTAGAGGTAGGCTTTGTAGTAGAGGTCCTGTATGTGGAGGGCCTGGGCAGGGCCAGCAGGCCACACCACCTTCTCCCCTCCTCCTCCCATCTTCTCCTGCCTGCTTCTGTTTGTCAAACATCAGAACTTAGACCTAAAGTCAACTAAATCTCTCCAAACTGGTCACCCAAACACTAGAGCCTACCACCAAGAAACCTCTGTGTTTCAGCAACTCATCTGAGAGGGCTTTGTCACCTAGCAATACCCTAAACAATGCTTTGCCAGGTCACTGCCTCTTGGAGTTCCAGAATCTTAGTCCAAGATTCTGTGACCTCAGCACTCCTGCCCACATCAGACACCAATGACAGGAGACTGACCAATAGCACTCAGCACTCACTTGCGAAACTCTGCCTGTCTATCATAGCTTCAGAGCAGGTGCTCCTCCCCTGGTCAAGTCATGCCAAGGTTGCTTCCCAGTCCTGCAGCTCTTGCCAGGATTTCACGTGGTGACATAAATAACCAACCTCATTCTTTCTAGAAATTACCATATTATTGATATTGGATTCTGATTCTTAAGAATCAGAAAACTACTTTGGACATCGTTTTCTATGAGGATAAATATTTTCCTTTTTCATTGTTGCTGAATCCAATCTTTGCTCTTAAAAAAGTACAACTCAACTCCTCGGGGTGAGGCAGGAGTATTATCAGTTCAAGGCTAGCCTCGGATTAGGGTATGGGTTATGATTATGGTTAGGTTTAGGGTTAGGGTTAGAATTAGGGTTAGGGTTAGGTTTAGATTTAGGGTTAGGGTTAGTGTTTGGGTTAGGATTAGGTTTAGGGTTAGGGTTAGGATTACGATTAGGGTTAGGGTTTGAATTAGGTTTAGGGTTAGGTTTAGGATTACGGTTAGGGTTTGGATTAGAGTTAGAGTTAGGGTTAGGATTTGGGTTAGGGTTAGGTTTAGGGTTAATGTTTGGGTTAGGGTTAATGTTAGGTATAGGGTTTGGTATGGTTTAGTGTTACGTTTAGTGTTAGGGTTAGGGTTAGGGTTACGGTAAGAGTTTGGGTTAGGTTTAGGGCTGGGTTAGGGTTTGTGTTTGTGTTAGGGTTAGGGTTAGGGTTTGTGTTAGGGCTAGGTTTAGGGATAGGGTTTGAGTTAGGGTTAGGGT
The DNA here is from genome assembly GCA_035773235.1 of Eospalax fontanierii. Taxonomy (NCBI): domain Eukaryota; kingdom Metazoa; phylum Chordata; class Mammalia; order Rodentia; family Spalacidae; genus Eospalax; species Eospalax fontanierii. Next base: position 3,250,352 of record JAJHUQ010000053.1, on the reverse strand, counting down.
TAGGGTTAGGGTTAGGGTTAGGGTTTGGTTTATGGTTAGTTTTAGGGTTAGGGTTTGGGTTAGGGTTAGGTTTAGGTTTAATGTTTGGGTTAGGGTTAGGCTTAGGTATAGTGTTAGTGTTAGTTTAGGTTTAGGGTTAGGTTTAGGTTTAGGGCCAGCAGGCCACACCACCTTCTCCCCTCCTCCTCCCATCTTCTCCTGGCTGCTTCTGTTTGTCAAACATCAGAACTTTGAATTAAAGTCAACTAAATCTCTCCAAACTGGTCACCCAAACACTAGAGCCTACAACCAAGAAACCTCTGTGTTTCAGCAACTCATCTGAGAGGGCTTTGTCACCTAGCAATACCCTAAACAATGCTTTGCCAGGTCACTGCCTCTTGGAGTTCTAGAATCTTAGTCCAAGATTCTGTGACCTCAGCCCTCCTGCCCACATCAGACACCAATGACAGGAGACTGACCAATAGCACTCAGCACTCACTTGCAAATCTCTGCTGTCTATCATAGCTTCAGAGCAGGTGCTCCTTCCCTCGTCAAGTCATGCCAAGGTTGCTTCCCAGTCCTGCAAGTCTTGCGAGGATTGCACGTGGTTACATAAATAACCAACCTCATTCTTTCTAGACATTACCATATTATTGATATTGGATTTTTAAGTACTATAAGCTACATTTGAATCAGAAAACTACTTTGGACATAGTTTTCTATGAGGGAAAATATTTTCATTTTCATTGTTGCTGAATCCAATCTTTGCTCTTAAAAAAATACAACTCAACTCTTGGGGGTGAGGCAGGAGGATTATCAGTTCAAGGCTACCCTCAGATTAGGGTATGGGTTATGGTTATGGTTATGTTTAGGGTTAGGGTTAGAATTAGGGTTAGGGTTAGGTTTAGGGTTAGGGTAAGGGTTAGTGTTTGGGTTAGGGTTAGGTTTAGGGTTAGTTATATGATTAGGATTAGGGTTATGGTTTGGGTTAGGGTTAGGGTCAGGATTAGGTTTAGGGTTAGGGTTAGGGTTAGGGTGTGAGTTAGGGTAAGGGTTAAGGATAGGGTTTCCGTTTGGGTTATGGTGAGTGTTAGGGTTAGGGTTAGGGTTAGGGTTAGTGTTAGTGTGAGGTTTAGGGTTTGGGTTTGGGTTAGGTTAGTGTTAGGGTTAGGGTTAGGGTTTAGGTTAAGTTTAGGGTCAGGGTTTGTGATAAGTTTAGGATTTGGGTTAATTTTAGGGTTAGGATTAGGTTTAGGGTTAGTGTTAGGTTTAGGGTTAGGGTTAGGGTTTGGTTTTGGGTTAGGGTTAGGGTTTGGGTTAGGGTTAGGTTTGGGTTAGGGTTAGGGTTAGGGTTTGGTTTTGGGTTAGGGTTAAGGTTTGGGTTAGGGTTAGAGTTAGGGTTAGGTTTTGGGTTTGGGTTAGGGTTAGGGTTAGAGTTAGGGTTTGTTTTAGGGTTAGGATTAGTGTTAGGGTTTGGGTTAGGGCTAGGGTTAGGTTTAGGGTTAGTGTTCGGGTTTGTGTTAGGGTTAGGGTTAGGTTTAATGTTAGGGTTAGGTTTAGGGTTAGGGTTAAGTTTAGGGATAGTGTTATAATTTGGATTCTGGTTATGTTTAGGGTTTGGGTTAGGGTTAGGTTTAGGGTTTGGGTTTGGATTAGGATTAGGGTTAGGGTTAGTTTTTGGGTTTTTGTTAGGGTTAGGGTTAGGGTTAGGGTTTGGGTTAGGGTTAGGTTTAGGGTTAGTGTTAAGTTCAGTGTTAGGGTTTGGGTTTGGTTTAGGGTTAGGTATAGGGTTAGGGTGTGGGTTTGGATTAGAGTTAGAGTTACGGTTAGTGTTAGGGTTAGGGTTTGGGTTAGGTTTATGTTCAGGTTTAGTGTTCGGGTTTTGGGTTCGGTTTAGTGTTAGGGTTAGGGTTAGTGTTAGGGTCAGGTTTAAGTTTAAGGTTTGGGTTAGGGTTCAGTTCAGGGATAGGGTTAGTTTTATGGGTTTGGTTAGTGTTAGGGTTAGGGTTAGGGTTAGGATTAGGCTTAGGGTTAGTGTTTGGGTTTGGGATAGGTTTAGGGTTTGGGTTAGGGTTTGGTTTAGGGTTAGGGTTTGGGTTAGGGTTAGGTTTATGGTTAATGTTTGGGTTAGGGTTAGAGTTAGGGTTAGGGTTAGTGTTTTTGTTAGGGTTAGGGTTAGCTATAGGGTTAAGAGTTGGGTTAGGGTTAGGGTTAGGGTTAGAATTAGGGTTAGGTTTTGTGTTAGGGTTAGGTTTAGGGTTAGGGTTTGAGTTAGGGTTAGGTTTAGGGTTAGGGTTTGGGTTACGGTTAGGTTTAGGGTTAGGGTTTGAGTTATTGTTAGGCTTAGGTTTACGTTTAGGTTTAGGGTTAGGGTTAGGGTTAGGGTTAGTTTTATGGTTAGGGTTAGGGTTAGGGTTAGGGTTACGGTAAGAGTTTGGGTTAGGTTTAGCGCTGGGTTAGGGTTTGTGTTTGTGTTAGGGTTAGGGTTAGGGTTTGTGTTAGGGCTAGGTTTAGGGTTAGGGATTGAGTTAGGGTTAGGGTTAGGGTTAGGGTTAGGGTTAGGGTTTGGTTTATGGTTAGTTTTAGGCTTAGGGTTTGGGTTAGGGTTAGGTTTAGGTTTAATGTTTGGGTTAGGGTTAGGCTTAGGTATAGTGTTAGTGTTAGTTTAGGTTTAGGGTTAAGTTTAGGTTTAGGGTTAGGGTTAGGATTACGGTTAGGTTAGTAGAGGTAGGCTTTTTAGTAGATGTCCTGTATGTGGAGGGCCTGGGAAGGGCCAGCAGGCCACACCACCTTCTCCCCTCCTCCTCCCATCTTCTCCTGGCTGCTTCTGTTTGTCAAACATCAGAACTTTGACCTAAAGTCAACTAAATCTCTCCAAACTGGTCACCCAAACACTAGAGCCTACCACCAAGATACCTCTGTGTTTCAGCAACTCATCTGAGAGGGCTTTGTCACCTAGCAATACCCTAAACAATGTTTTGCCAGGTCACTACCTCTTGGAGTTCCAGAATCTTAGTCCAAGATTCTGTGACCTCAGCACTCCTGCCCACATCAGACACCAATGAAAGGAGACTGACCAATAGCACTCAGCACTCACTTGCAAAGCTCTGCTGTCTATCATAACTTCAGAGCAGGTGCTCCTTCCCTGGTCAAGTCATGACAAGGTTGCTTCCCAGTCCTGCAGGTCTTGCCAGGATTGCACGTGGTTACATAAATAACCAACCTCATTCTTTCTAGAAATTACCATATTATTGATAATGGATTTTTAAGTACTATAAGCTACATTTGAATCAGGAAACTACTTTGGACATCGTTTTCTATGAAGGAAAATATTTTCATTTTCATTGTTGCTGAATCCAATCTTTGCTCTTAAAAAAATACAGCTCAAATCTTGAGGGTGAGGCAGGAAGAATATCAGTTCAAGGCTACCCTCAGATTAGGGTATGGGTTATGGTTATGGTTATGGTTAGGGTTAGGGTTAGAATTAGGGTTAGGGTTAGGTTTAGGGTTAGGGTTAGGGTTAGTGTTTGGGTTAGGGTTAGGTTTAGGGTTAGGGATATGATTAGGATTAGGGTTATGGTTTGGGTTAGGGTTAGGGTCAGGATTAGGGTTAGGGTTAGGGTTAGGGTTAGGGTGTGAGTTAGGGTAAGGGTTAAGATTAGGGTTTCCTTTTGGGTTATGGTGAGTGTTAGGGTTAGGGTTAGGGTTAGGGTTAGTGTTAGGTTTAGGGTTTGGGTTTGGGTTAGGTTAGTGTTAGGGTTAGGGTTAGGGTTTAGGTTAGGTTTAGGGTCAGGGTTTGTGATAAGTTTAGGATTCGGGTTAAGTTTAGGATTAGGATTAGGTTTAGGGTTAGTGTTAGGGTTAGGGTTAGGGTTAGGGTTTGGTTTTGGGTTAGGGTTAGGGTTTGGGTTAGGGTTAGGTTTGGGTTAGGGTTAGGGTTAGGGTTTGGTTTTGGGTTAGGGTTAGGGTTTGGGTTAGGGTTAGGGTTAGGGTTAGGGTTTGGGTTTGGGTTAGGGTTAGGGTTAGAGTTAGGGTTTGTGTTAGGGTTAGGGTTAGTATTAGGGTTTGGGTTAGGGCTAGGGTTAGGTTTAGGGTTAGGGTTCGGGTTTGTGTTAGGGTTAGGGTTAGGGTTAGTGTTAGGGTTATGTTTATGGTGTGCGTTTGGGTTAGGGTTAGGTTTAGGGTTAGGGTTAGGTTTAGGGATAGTGTTATAATTTGGATTCTGGTTATGTTTAGGGTTTGGGTTAGGGTTAGGTTTAGGGTTTGGGTTTGGATTAGGATTAGGGTTAGGGTTAGTTTTTGGGTTTGGTTAGGGTTAGGGTTAGGTTTAGGGTTTGGGTTAGGGTTAGGGTTAGGGTTAGTGTTAAGTTCAGTGTTAGGGTTTGGGTTTGGTTTAGGGTTAGGTATAGGGTTAGGATGTGGGTTTGGATTAGAGTTAGTGTTAGGGTTAGTGTTAGGGTTAGGGTTTGGGTTAGGTTTATGTTCACGTTTAGTGTTCGGGTTTTGGGTTCGGGTTAGTGTTAGGGTTAGGGTTAGTGTTAGGGTCAGGTTTAAGTTTAAGGTTTGGGTTAGGGTTCTGTTTAGCGATAGGGTTAGTTTTATGGGTTTGGTTAGGGTTAGGGTTAGGGTTAGGGTTAGGATTAGGCTTAGGGTTAGTGTTTGGGTTTGGGATAGGTTTAGGGTTTGGGTTAGGGTTAGGGTTAGGGTTAGGGTTAGGTTTTTTGTTAGGGTTAGGGTTAGCTTTAGGGTTAAGTTTTGGGTTTGGGTTAGGGTTAGGGTTAGAATTAGGGTTAGGTTTTGTGTTAGGGTTAGGTTTAGGGTTAGGGTTTGGGTTAGGGTTAGGTTTAGGGTTAGGGTTTGGGTTACGGTTAGGTTTAGGGTTAGGGTTTGGGTTATTGTTAGGCTTAGGTTTACGTTTAGGTTTAGGGTTAGGGTTAGGGTTAGGGTTAGTTTTAGGGTTAGGGTTAGGGTTAGGGTTAGGGTTACGGTTAGAGTTTGGGTTAGGGTTAGGGTTAGGTCAGGGTTTGTTTTTGGTTAGGTTTAGGGTTTGTGTTAGGGTTAGGTTTAGGGTTAGGGTTTGGGCTAGGGTTAGGTTTAGTGTTACGGTTTGTGTTAGGGTTAAGTTTAGGGTTAGGGTTTGTGTTTGGGGTTAGGGTTAGGGTTAAGGTTTGGGTTATGGTTAGGTTTAGGCTTAGGGTTAGGGTTAGTCTTACGTTTATGTTTAATGTTTGGGTTAGTGTTAGGGTTAGGTGAAGGGTTAGTGTTAGGTTAGGTTTAGGGTTAGGGTTAGTGTTAGGGTTAAGGTTAGAAGAGGTAGGCTTTGTAGTAGAGGTCCTGTATGTGGAGGGCCTGGGCAGTTCCAGCAGGCCACACCACCTTCTCCCCTCCTCCTCCCATCTTCTCCTGGCTGCTTCTGTTTGTCAAACACTAGAACTTTGACCTAAAGTCAACTAAATCTCTCGAAACTGCTCACCCAAACACTACAGCCTACCACCAAGAAACTTCTGTGTTTCAGCAACTCATCTGAGAGGGCTTTGTCACCTAGCAACACCCTAAACAATGTTTGCCTCGTCACTGCCTCTTGGAGTTCCAGAATCTTAGTCCAAGATTCTGGGACCTCAGCACTCCTGCCCACATCAGACACCAATGACAGGCGATTGACCAATAGCACTCAGCACTCACTTGCAGAGTTCTGATTGTCTATCATAGCTTCAGAGCAGGTGCTCCTCCCCTGGTCAAGTCATGCCAAGTTTGCTTCCCAGTCCTGTAGCTCTTGCCGGGATTGCACGTGGTTACATAAATAACCAACCTCATTCTTTCTAGAAATTACCATATTATTGATATTGGATTCTTAAGTACTATAAGATACATTTGAATCAGAAAACTACTTTGGACATCGTTTTCTATGAGGATAAATATTTTCCTTTTTCATTGTTGCTGAATCCTATCTTTGCTCTTAAAAAAGTACAACTCAACTCTTCGGGGTGAGGCAGGAGTATTATCAGTTCAAGGCTACCCTGGGATTAGGGTATGGGTTATGGTTATGGTTAGGTTTAGGGTTGGGTTAGAATTAGGGTTAGGGTTAGGTTTAGATTTAGGGTTAGGGTTAGTGTTTGGGTTAGGATTAGGTTTAGGGTTAGGGTTCCGAATACCATTAGGGTTATGGTTTGGATTAGGGTTAGGGTTAGGTTTAGGATTAGGGTTAGGGTTTGGATTAGAGTTAGAGTTAGGGTTAGGATTTGGGTTAGGTTTAGGTTTAGGGTTAATGTTTGGGTTAGGGTTAGGGTTAGGTATAGGGTTTGGTATGGTTTAGTGATACGTTTAGTGTTAGGGTTAGGGTTAGGGTTAGGGTTAGGGTTACGGTAAGAGTTTGGGTTAGGTTTAGGGCTGGGTTAGGGTTTGTGTTTGTGTTAGGGTTAGGGTTAGGGTTAGGGTTTGTGTTAGGGCTAGGTTTAGGGTTAGGGTTTGAGTTAGGGTTAGGGTTAGGGTTAGGGTTAGGGTTAGGGTTTGGTTTATGGTTAGGTTTAGGCTTAGGGTTTGGGTTAGGGTTAGGTTTAGGTTTAATGTTTGGGTTAGGGTTAGGGTTAGGTATAGTGTTAGTGTTAGTTTAGGTTTAGGGTTAGGTTTAGGTTTAGGTTTAGGGTTAGGGTTAGGGTTAGGGTTAGGGTTAGGTTAATAGAGGTAGGCTTTGTAGTAGAGGTCCTGTATGTGGAGGGCCTGGGCAGGGCCAGCAGGCCACACCACCTTCTCCCATCCTCCTCCCATCATCTCCTGGCTGCTTCTGTTTGTCAAACATCAGAACTTTGACCTAAAGTCAACTAAATCTCTCCAAACTGGTCACCCAAACACTAGAGCCTACCACCAAGAAACCTCTGTGTTTCAGCAACTCATCTGAGAGGACTTTGTCACCTAGCAATACCCTAAACAATGCTTTGCCAAGTCACTGCCTCTTGGAGTTCCAGAATCTTAGTCCAAGATTCTGTGACCTCAGCACTCCTGCCCACATAAGACACCAATGACAGGAGACTGACCAATAGCACTCAGCACTCACTTGCAAAACTCTGCCTGTCTATCATAGCTTCAGAGCAGGTGCTCCTCCCCTGGTCAAGTCATGCCAAGGTTGCTTCCCAGTCCTGCAGCTCTTGCCAGGATTGCACGTGGTGACATAAATAACCAACCTCATTCTTTCTAGAAATTACCATATTATTGATATTGGATTCTTAAGTACTATAAGCTACATTTGAATCAGAAAACTACTTTGGACATCGTTTTCTATGAGCATAAATATTTTCCTTTTTCATTGTTGCTGAATCCAATCTTTGCTCTTAAAAAAGTACAACTCAACTCTTCGGGGTGAGGCAGGAGTATTATCAGTTCAAGGCTACCCTCGGATTAGGGTATGGGTTATGGTTATGGTTAGGTTTAGGGTTAGGATTAGAATTAGGGTTAGGATTAGGTTTAGATTTAGGGTTAGGGTTAGTGTTTGGGTTAGGATTAGGTTTAAGTTTAGGGTTACGATTACGATTAGGGTTATGGTTTGGATTAGGGTTAGGGTTAGGTTTAGGATTAGGGTTAGGGTTTGGATTAGAGTTAGAGTTAGGGTTAGGATTTGTGTTAGGGTTAGTTTTAGGGTTAATGTTTGGGTTAGGGTTAGGGTTAGGTATAAGTTTTGGCATGGTTTAGTGTTACGTTTAGTGTTAGGGTTAGGGTTAGGGTTAGGGTTACGGTAAGAGTTTGGGTTAGGTTTAGGGCTGGGTTATGGTTTGTTTTTGTGTTAGGGTTAGGGTTAGGGTTAGTTTTTGGGTTTGGGTTAGGGTTAGGGTTAGGGTTAGGGTTTGGGTTAGGGTTAGGGTTAGTATTAAGTTCAGTGTTAGGGTTTGGGTTTGGTTTATGGTTAGGTTTAGGCTAAGGGTTTGGGTTAGGGTTATGGTTAGGTATAGGGTTAGTGTTAGGTTAGGTTTAGGGTTAGGTTTAGGTTTAGGGTTAGGGTTAGTGTTAGGGTTAGGTTACTAGAGGTAGGCTTTGTAGTAGAGATCCTCTATGTGGAGGGCCTGGGAGGGCCAGCAGGCCACACCACCTTCTCTGCTCCTCCTCCCGTCTTCTCCTGGCTCCTTCTGTTTGTCAAACATCAGAACTTTGACCTAAAGTCAACTAAATCTCTCCAAACTGGTCAACCAAACACTAGAGCCTACCACCAAGAAACCTCTGTGTTTCAGCAACTCATCTGAGAGGGCTTTGTCACCTAGCAATACCCTAAATAATGCTTTGCCAGGTCACTGCCTCTTGGAGTTCCAGAATCTTTGTCCAAGATTCTGTGACCTCAGCACTCCTCCCCACATCAGACACCAATGACAGGAGACTGACCAATAGCACTCAGCACTCACTTGCAACGCTCTGCTGTCTATCATAGCTTCAGAGGAGGTGCTCCTTCCCTCGTCAAGTCATGCCAAGGTTGCTTCCCAGTCCTGCAGGTCTTGCCAGGATTGCACGTGGTTACATAAATAACCAACCACATTCTTTCTAGAAATTACCATATTATTGATATTGGATTTTTAAGTACTATAAGCTACATTTGAATCAGAAAACTACTTTGGACATCGTTTGTATGAGGGAAAATATTTTCATTTTCATTGCTGCTGAATCCAGTATTTGCTCTTAAAAAAATACAACTCAACTCTTGGGGGTGAGGCAGGAGGATTATCAGTTCAAGGCTGCCCTCAGATTAGGGTATGGGTTATGGTTATGGTTATGGTTAGGGTTAGGGTTAGTGTTTGGGTTAGGGTTAGGTTTAGGGTTAGGGATATGATTAGGATTAGGGTTATGGTTTGGGTTAGGGTTAGGGTCAGGATTAGGTTTAGGGTTAGGGTTAGGGTTAGGGTGTGAGTTAGGGTAAGTGTTAAGGTTAGGGTTTCCGTTTGGGTTATGGTGAGTGTTAGGGTTAGGGTTAGTGTTAGGTTTAGGGTTTGGGTTTGGGTTAGGTTAGTGTTAGGGTTAGGGTTAGGGTTTAGGTTAGGTTTAGAGTCAGGGTTTGTGATAAGTTTAGGATTTGGGTTAAGTTTAGGGTTAGGATTAGGGTTAGGGTTAGTGTTAGGGTTAGGGTTAGGGTTAGGGTTAGGGTTTGGTTTTGGGTTAGGGTTAGGGTTTGGGTTAGAGTTAGGTTTGGGTTAGGGTTAGGGTTAGGGTTTGGTTTTGGGTTAGGGTTAGGGTTTGGGTTAGGGTTAGGGTTTGGGTTTGGGTTAGGGTTAGGGTTAGAGTTAGGGTTTGTGTTAGGGTTAGGGTTAGTGTTAGGGTTGGAGTTAGGGCTAGGGTTAGGTTTAGGGTTAGGTTTCGGGTTTGTGTTAGGGTTAGGGTTAGGGTTAGTGTTAGGGTTAGGTTTATGGTGTGCGTTTGGGTTAGGGTTAGATTTAGGGTTAGGGATAGGTTTAGGGATAGTGTTATAATTTGGATTCTGGTTATGTTTAGGGTTTGGGTTAGGGTTAGGTTTAGGGTTTGGGTTTGGATTAGGATTAGGGTTGGGGTTTGTTTTTGGGTTTGGGTTAGGGTTAGGGTTAGGGTTAGGGTTTGGGTTAGGGTTAGGGTTAGGGTTAGTGTTAAGTTCAGTGTTAGGGTTTGGGTTTGGTTTAGGGTTAGGTATAGGGTTAGGGTGTGGGTTTGGATTACAGTTAGTGTTAGGGTTAGTGTTAGGGTTAGGGTTTGGGTTAGGTTTATGTTCAGGTTTAGTGTTCGGGTTTTGGGTTCGGTTTAGTGTTAGGGTTAGGGTTAGTGCTATGGTCAGGTTTAAGTTTAAGGTTTGGGTTAGGGCTCTGTTTAGGGATAGGGTTAGTTTTATGGGTTTGGTTAGGGTTAGGGTTAGGGTTAGGGTTAGGATTAGGCTTAGGGTTAGTGTTTGGGTTTGGGATAGGTTTAGGGCTTGGGTTAGGGTTAGGTTTAGGGTTAGGGTTTGGGTTAGTTTTAGGTTTAGGGTTAATGTTTGGGTTAGGGTTAGGGTTAGGGTTAGGGTTAGGGTTAGTGTTTTTGTTAGGGTTAGGGTTAGCTTTAGGATTAAGATTTTGGTTTGGTTTAGGGTTAGGGTTAAGATAAGGTTTACGTTTTGTGTTAGGGTTAGGTTTAGGGTTAGGGTTTGGGTGAGGGTTAGGGTTAGGTTTAGGGTTAGGGTTTGGGTTATTGTTAGGCTTAGGTTTACGTTTAGGTTTAGGGTTAGGGTTAGGGTTAGGGTTAGGTTTAGTTTTAGGGTTAGGGTTAGAGTTAGGGTTAGGGTTAGGGTTACGGTTAGAGTTTGGGTTAGGGTTAGGGTTAGGTCAGGGTTTGTTTTTGGTTAGGGTTAGGGTTTGTGTTAGGGTTAGGTTTAGGGTTAGGGTTAGGGTTAGGTTTAGTTTTAGGGTTAGGGTTAGGGTTAGGGATAGGGTTACGATTAGAGTTTGCGTTAGGGTTAGTGTTAGGTCAGGGTTTGTTTTTGGTTAGGGTTAGGGTTTGTGTTAGGGTTAGGTTTAGGGTTAGGGTTTGGGCTAGGGTTAGGTTTAGGTTTAGATTTAGGGTTAGGGTTAGGGTTTGGGTTAGGATTAGGTTTAGGGTTAGGGTTACGATTACGATTAGGGTTATGGTTTGGATTAGGGTTAGGGTTAGGGTTAGGATTAGGGTTAGGGTTTGGATTAGAGTTAGAGTTAGGGTTAGGATTTGGGTTAGGGATAGGTTTAGGGTTAATGTTTGGGTTAGGGTTAGGGTTAGGTATAGGGTTTGGTATGGTTAATTGTTACGTTTAGTGTTAGGGTTAGGGTTAGGGTTAGGGTTAGGGTTACGGTAAGAGTTTGGGTTAGGTTTAGGGCTGGGTTAGGGTTTGTGTTTGTGTTAAGGTTAGGGTTAGGGTTTGTGTTAGGGGTAGGTTTAGGGTTAGGGTTTGAGTTAGGGTTAGGGTTAGGGTTAGGGGTAGGGTTTGGGTGTGGTGTAGGGTTAGGATTAGGATTAGGGTTTGGGTTAGGGTTAGGTTTAGGTTTAATGTTTGGGTTAGGGTTAGGGGTATGTATAGGGTTAGTGTTAGTTTAGGTTTAGGGTTCGGTTTAGGTTTAGGGTTAGGGTTAGGGTTAGGGTTAGGTTAGTAGAAGTAGGCTTTGTAGTAGAGGTCCTGTATGTGGAGGGCCTGGGCAGTGCCAGCAGGCCACACCACCTTCTCCCCTCCTCCTCCCATCTTCTCCTGGCTGCTTCTGTTTGTCAAACATCAGAACTTTGACCTAAAGTCAACTAAATCTCTCCAAACTGGTCACCCAAACACTAGAGCCTACCACCAAGAAACCTCTGTGTTTCAGCAACTCATCTGAGAGGGCTTTGTCACCTAGCAATACCCTAAACAATGCTTTGCCAAGTCACTGCCTCTTGGAGTTCCAGAATCTTAGTCCAAGATTCTGTGACCTCAGCACTCCTGCCCACATCAGACACCAATGACAGGAGACTGACCAATAGCACTCAGCACTCACTTGCAAAGCTCTGCCTGTCTATCATAGCTTCAGAGCAGGTGCTCCTCCCCTGGTCAAGTCATGCCAAGGTTGCTTCCCAGTCCTGCAACTCTTGCCAGGATTGCACGTGGTGACATAAATAACCAACTTCATTCTTTCTAGAAATTACCATATTATTGATATTGGATTCTTAAGTACTATAAGCTACATTTGAATCAGAAAACTACTTTAGACATCGTTTTCTATGAGGATAAATATTTTCCTTTTTCATTGTTGCTGAATCCAATCTTTGCTCTTAAAAAAGTACAACTCAACTGTTCGGGGTGAGGCAGGAGTATTATCAGTTCAAGGCTACCCTGGGATTAGGGTATGGGTTATGGTTATGGTTAGGATTAGGGTTAGGGTTAGAATTAGGGTTAGGGTTAGGTTTAGATTTAGGGTTAGGGTTAGTGTTTGGGTTAGGATTAGGTTTAGGGTTAGGGTTACGATTACGATTAGGGTTATGGTTTGGATTAGGGTTAGGGTTAAGTTTAGGATTAGGGTTAGGGTTTGGATTAGCGTTAGAGTTAGGGTTAGGATTTGGGTTAGGGTTAGGTTTAGGGGTAATGTTTGGGTTAGGGTTAGGGTTAGGTATAGGGTTTGGTATGGTTTAGTGTTACGTTTAGTGTTAGGCTTAGGGTTAGGGTTAGTGTTAGGGTTACGGTAAGAGTTTGGGTTAGGTTTAGGGCTGGGTTAGGGTTTGTGTTTGTGTTAGGTTTAGGGTTAGGGTTTGTGTTAGGGCTAGGTTTAGGGTTAGGTTTTGAGTTAGGGTTAGGGTTAGGGTTTGAGTTAGGGTTAGGGTTAGGGTTAATCTTAGGTTTATGTTTAATGTTTGGGTTAGTGTTAGGTTTAGGTGAAGGGTTAGTGTTAGGTAGGTTTAGGGTTAGGGTTAGTGTTAGGGTTAGGGTTAGTAGAGGTAGGCTTTGTAGTAGAGGTCCTGTATGTGGAGGGCCTGGGCAGTTCCAGCAGGCCACACCCCCTTCTCCCCTCCTCCTCCATTCTTCTCCTGGCTGCTTCTGTTTGTCAAACACTAGAACTTTGACCTAAAGTCAACTAAATCTCTCGAAACTGCTCACCCAAACACTACAGCCTACCACCAAGAAACTTCTGTGTTTCAACAACTCATCTTAGAGGGCTTTGTCCCCTAGCAACACCCTAAACAATGCTTTGCCAAGTCACTTTCTCTTCGAGTTCCAGAATCTTAGTCAAGATTCTGTGACCTCAGCACTCCTGCTCACATCAGACACCAATGACAGCAGACTGACCAATAGCCCTCATCACTCACTTGCAAAGCTCTGCCTGTCTATCATAGCTTCAGAGCTGGTGCTCCTCCCCTGGTCAAGTCATGCCAAGGTTGCTTCACAGTCCTGCACCTCTTGCCAGGATTGCAGGTGGTTACCTAAATAACCAACCTCATTCTTTTTAGAAATTACCATATTATTGATATTGGATTCTTAAGTACTATAAGATACATTTGAATCAGAAAACTACTTTGGACATCGTTTTCTATGAGGATAAATATTTTCCTTTTTCATTGTTGCTGAATCCAATCTTTGCTCTTAAAAAAGTACAACTCAACTCTTGGGGGTGAGCAGGACGATTATCAGTTCAAGGCTACCCTCAGATTACGGTATGGGTTATGGTTATAGTTATTGTTAGGGTTAGGGTTAGCGTTAGGGTTAGGGTTACGGTAAGAGTTTGGGTTAGGTTTAGGGCTGGGTTAGGGTTTGTGTTTGTGTTAGGGTTAGGGTTAGAGTTTGTGTTAAGGCTAGGTTTAGGGGTAGGGTTTGAGTTAGGGTTAGGGCTAGGGTTTGAGTTAGGGTTAGGGTTAGGGTTATGGTTAGGGTTAATCTTAGGTTTATGTTTAATGTTTGGGTTAGTGTTAGGTTTAGGTGAAGGGTTAGTGTTAGGTTAGGTTTAGGGTTAGGGTTAGTGTTAGGGTTAGGGTTAGTAGAGGTAGGCTTTGTAGTAGAGGTCCTGTATGTGGAGGGCCTGGGCAGTTCCAGCAGGCCACACCACCTTCTCCCCTCCTCCTCCATTCTTCTCCTGGCTGCTTCTGTTTGTCAAACACTAGAACTTTTACCTAAAGTCAACTAAATCTCTCGAAACTGCTCACCCAAACACTACAGCCTACCACCAAGAAACTTCTGTGTTTCAACAACTCATCTTAGAGGGCTTTGTCCCCTAGCAACACCCTAAACAATGCTTTGCCAAGTCACTTTCTCTTCGAGTTCCAGAATCTTAGTCAAGATTCTGTGACCTCAGCACTCCTGCTCACATCAGACACCAATGACAGCAGACTGACCAATAGCCCTCATCACTCACTTGCAAAGCTCTGCCTGTCTATCATAGCTTCAGAGCTGGTGCTCCTCCCCTGGTCAAGTCATGCCAAGGTTGCTTCACAGTCCTGCACCTCTTGCCAGGATTGCAGGTGGTTACCTAAATAACCAACCTCATTCTTTTTAGAAATTACCATATTATTGATATTGGATTCTTAAGTACTATAAGATACATTTGAATCAGAAAACTACTTTGGACATCGTTTTCTATGAGGATAAATATTTTCCTTTTTCATTGTTGCTGAATCCAATCTTTGCTCTTAAAAAAGTACAACTCAACTCTTCGGGGTGAGGCAGGAGTATTATCAGTTCAAGGCTACCCTGGGATTAGGGTATGGGTTATGGTTATGGTTATGGTTAGGTTTAGGGTTAGGGTTAGATTTAGGGTTAGGGTTAGTGTTTGGGTTAGGATTAGGTTTAGGGTTAGGGTTACGATTACGATTAGGGTTATGGTTTGGATTAGGGTTAGGGTTAGGTTTAGGATTAGGGTTAGCGTTTGGATTAGAGTTAGAGTTAGGGTTAGGATTTAGGTTAGGGTTAGGTTTAGGGTTAATGTTTGGGTTAGGGTTAGGGTTAGGTATAGGGTTTGGTATGGTTTAGTGTTACGTTTAGTGTTAGGGTTAGGGTTAGCGTTAGGGTTAGGGTTACGGTAAGAGTTTGGGTTAGGTTTAGGGCTGGGTTAGGGTTTGTGTTTGTGTTAGGGTTAGGGTTAGAGTTTGTGTTAAGGGTAGGTTTAGGGTTAGGGTTTGAGTTAGTGTTAGGGTTAGGGTTTGAGTTAGGGTTAGGGTTAGGGTTATGGTTAGGGTTAATCTTAGGTTTATGTTTAATGTTTGGGTTAGTGTTAGGTTTAGGTGAAGGGTTAGTGTTAGGTTAGGTTTAGGGTTAGGGTTAGTGTTAGGGTTAGGGTTAGTAGAGGTAGGCTTTGTAGTAGAGGTCCTGTATGTGGAGGGCCTGGGCAGTTCCAGCAGGCCACACCACCTTCTCCCCTCCTCCTCCATTCTTCTCCTGGCTGCTTCTGTTTGTCAAACACTAGAACTTTGACCTAAAGTCAACTAAATCTCTCGAAACTGCTCACCCAAACACTACAGCCTACCACCAAGAAACTTCTGTGTTTCAACAACTCATCTTAGAGGGCTTTGTCCCCTAGCAACACCCTAAACAATGCTTTGCCAAGTCACTTTCTCTTCGAGTTCCAGAATCTTAGTCAAGATTCTGTGACCTCAGCACTCCTGCTCACATCAGACACCAATCACAGCAGACTGACCAATAGCCCTCATCACTCACTTGCAAAGCTCTGCCTGTCTATCATAGCTTCAGAGCTGGTGCTCCTCCCCTGGTCAAGTCATGCCAAGGTTGCTTCACAGTCCTGCACCTCTTGCCAGGATTGCAGGTGGTTACCTAAATAACCAACCTCATTCTTTTTAGAAATTACCATATTATTGATATTGGATTCTTAAGTACTATAAGATACATTTGAATCAGAAAACTACTTTGGACATCGTTTTCTATGAGGATAAATATTTTCCTTTTTCATTGTTGCTGAATCCAATCTTTGCTCTTAAAAAAGTACAACTCAACTCTTCGGGGTGAGGCAGGAGTATTATCAGTTCAAGGCTACCCTGGGATTAGGGTATGGGTTATGGTTATGGTTATGGTTAGGTTTAGGGTTAGGGTTAGATTTAGGGTTAGGGTTAGTGTTTGGGTTAGGATTAGGTTTAGGGTTAGGGTTACGATTGCGATTAGGGTTATGGTTTGGATTAGGGTTAGGGTTAGGTTTAGGATGAGGGTTAGGGTTTGGATTAGAGTTAGAGTTAGGGTTAGGATTTAGGTTAGGGTTAGGTTTAGGGTTAATGTTTGGGTTAGGGTTAGGGTTAGGTATAGGGTTTGGTATGGTTTAGTGTTACGTTTAGTGTTAGGGTTAGGGTTAGCGTTAGGGTTAGGGTTACGGTAAGAGTTTGGGTTAGGTTTAGGGCTGGGTTAGGGTTTGTGTTTGTGTTAGGGTTAGGGTTAGAGTTTGTGTTAAGGCTAGGTTTAGGGTTAGGGTTTGAGTTAGGGTTAGGGTTAGGGTTAGGGTTAGGGTTTGGTTTATGGTTAGGTTTAGGATTAGGGTTTGGGTTAGGGTTAGGTTTAGGTTTAATGTTTGGGTTAGGGTTAGGGTTATGTATAGGGTTAGTATTAGTTTAGGTTTAGGGTTAGGTTTAGGTTTAGTTTTAGGGTTAGGGTTAGGGTTAGGTTAGTAGAGGTAGGCTTTGTAGTAGAAGTCCTGTATGTGGAGGGCCTGGGCAGGGCCAGCAGGCCACACCACCTTCTCCCCTCCTCCTCCCATCTTCTACTGGCTGCTTCTGTTTGTCAAACATCAGAACTTTGACTTAAGTCAACTAAATCTCTCCAAACTGGTCACCCAAACACTAGAGCCTACCACCAAGAAACCTCTGTGTTTCAGCAACTCATCTGAGAGGGCTTTGTCACCTAGCAATACCCTAAACAATGCTTTGCCAGGTCACTGCCTCTTGGAGTTCCAGAATCTTAGTCCAAGATTCTGTGACCTCAGCACTCCTGCCCACATCAGACACCAATGACAGGAGACTGACCAATAGCACTCAGCACTCACTTGCAAAGCTCTGCCTGTCTATCATAGCTTCAGAGCAGGTGCTCCTCCCCTGGTCAAGTCATGCCAAGGTTGCTTCCCAGTCCTGCAGCTCTTGCCATGATTGCACGTGGTTACATAAATAACCATCCTCATTCTTTTAGAAATTACCATATTATTGATATTGGATTCTTAAGTACTATAAGATACATTAGAATCAGAAAACTACTTTGGACATCGTTTTCTATGAGGATAAATATTTTCCTTTTTCATTGTTGCTGAATCCAATCTTTGCTCTTAAAAAAGTACAACTCAACTGTTCGGGGTGAGGCAGGAGTATTATCAGTTCAAGGCTACCCTCAGATTAAGGTATGGGTTATGGTTATGGTTAGGTTTAGGGTTAGGGTTAGAATTAGGGTTATTGTTAGGTTTAGATTTACGGTTAGTGTTAGTGTTTGGGTTAGGATTAGGTTTAGGGTTAGGGATACGATTAGGGTTATGGTTTGGATTAGGGTTAGGGTTAGTTTTAGGATTAGTGTTAGGGTTTGGATTAGAGTTAGAGTTAGGGTTAGGATTTGGGTTAGGGTTAGGTTTAGGGTTAATGTTTGGGTTAGGGTTAGGGTTAGGTATAGGGTTTGGTATGGTTTAGTGTTACGTTTAGTGTTAGGGTTAGGGTTAGGGTTAGGGTTAGGGTTAGGGTTACGGTAAGAGTTTGGGTTAGGTTTAGGGCTGGGTTAGGGTTTGTGTTTGTGTTAGGGTTAGGGTTAGGGTTTGTGTTAGGGCTAGGTTTAGGGTTAGGGTTAGGGTTAGGGTTAGGGTGTGAGTTAGGGTAAGTGTTAAGGTTAGGGTTTCCGTTTGGGTTACGGTGAGTGTTAGGGTTAGGGTTAGTGTTAGGTTTGGGGTTTGGGTTTGGGTTAGGTTAGTGTTAGGGTTAGGGTTAGGGTTTAGGTTAGGTTTAGGGTCAGGGTTTGTGATAAGTTTAGGATTTGGGTTAAGTTTAGGGTTAGGATTAGAGTTAGGGTTAGTGTTAGGGTTAGGGTTAGGGTTAGGGTTTGGTTTTGGGTTAGGGTTAGGGTTTGGGTTAGGGTTAGGTTTGGTTTAGGGTTAGGGTTAGGGTTTGGTTTTGGGTTAGGGTTAGGGTTTGGGTTAGGGTTAGGGTTAGGGTTAGGGTTTGGGTCTGGGTTAGGGTTAGGGTTAGAGTTAGGGTTTCTGTTAGCGTTAGGGTTAGTGTTAGGGTTTGAGTTAGGGCTAGGGTTAGGTTTAGGGTTAGGGTTCGGGTTTGTGTTAGGGTTAGGGTTAGGGTTAGTGTTAGGGTTAGGTTTATGGTGTGCGTTTGGGTTAGGGTTAGGTTTAGGGTTAGGGATAGGTTTAGGGATAGTGTTATAATTTGGATTCTGGTTATGTTTAGGGTTTGGGTTAGGGTTAGGTTTAGGGTTAGGGTTTGGGTTAGTTTTAGGTTTA
>JAJHUQ010000053.1:3182500-3230000 GCA_035773235.1 Eospalax fontanierii | reverse complement strand
GGTTTGGATTAGGGTTAGGGTTAGGTTTAGGATTAGGGTTAGGGTTTGGATTAGAGTTAGAGTTAGGGTTAGGATTTGGGTTAGGGTTAGGTTTAGGGTTAATGTTTGGGTTAGGGTTAGGGTTAGGTTTAGGGTTTGGTTTGGTTTATGGTTTGGTTTAGACTTAGGGTTAGGATTAGGGTTAGGTTACGGTAAGAGTTTGGGTTAGGTTTAGGGCTGGGTTAGGGTTAGGGTTTGGTTTATGGTTTGGTTTAGACTTAGGGTTTGGGTTAGGGTTAGGGTTAGGGTTTGTGTTAGGGCTAGGTTTAGGGTTAGGGTTTGAGTTAGGGTTAGTGTTAGGGTTAGAGTTAGGGTTTGGTTTATGGTTAGGTTTAGGCTTAGGGTTTGGGTTAGGGTTAGGTTTAGGTTTAATGTTTGGGTTAGGGTTAGGATTAGGTATGGGGATAGTGTTAGTTTAGGTTTAGGGTTAGGTTTAGGTTTAGGGTTTGGGTTAGGGTTAGGGTTAGGGTTAGGTTAGTAGAGGTAGCCTTTGTAGTAGAGGTCCTGTATGTGGAGGGCCTGGGTAGGGCCAGCAGGCCACACCACCTTCTCCCCTCCTCCTCCCATCTTCTACTGGCTGCTTCTGTTTGTCAAACATCAGAACTTTGACCTAAAGTCAACTAAATCTCTCCAAACTGGTCACCCAAACACTAGAGCCTACCACCAAGAAACCTCTGTGTTTCAGCAACTCATCTGAGAGGGCTTTGTCACCTAGCAATACCCTAAACAATGCTTTGCCAGGTCACTGCCTCTTGGAGTTCCAGAATCTTAGTCCAAGATTCTGTGACCTCAGCACTCCTGCCCACATCAGACACCAATGACAGGAGACTGACCAATAGCACTCAGCACTCACTTGCAAAGCTCTGCCTGTCTATCATAGCTTCAGAGCAGGTGCTCCTCCCCTGGTCAAGTCATGCCAAGGTTGCTTCCCAGTCCTGCAACTCTTGCCAGGATTGCACGTGGTGACATAAATAACCAACCTCATTCTTTCTAGAAATTACCATATTATTGATATTGGATTCTTAAGTACTATAAGCTACATTTGAATCAGAAAACTACTTTGGACATCGTTTTCTATGAGGATAAGTATTTTCCTTTTTCATTGTTGCTGAATCCAATCTTTGCTCTTAAAAAAGTACAACTCAACTGTTCGGGGAGAGGCAGGAGTATTATCAGTTCAAGGCTACCCTGGGATTAGGGTATGGGTTATGGTTATGGTTAGGTTTAGGGTTAGGGTTAGAATTAGGGTTAGGGTTAGGTTTAGATTTAGGGTTAGGGTTAGTGTTTGGGTTAGGATTAGGTTTAGGGTTAGGGTTACGATTACGATTAGGGTTATGGTTTGGATTAGGGTTAGGGTTAGGTTTAGGATTAGTGTTAGGGTTTGGATTAGCGGTAGAGTTAGGGTTAGGATTTGGGTGAGGGTTAAGTTTAGGGGTAATGTTTGGGTTAGGGTTAGGGTTAGGTATAGGGGTTGGTATGGTTTAGTGTTACGTTTAGTGTTAGGGTTAGGGTTAGGGTTAGGGTTAGGGTTACGGTAAGAATTTGGGTTAGGTTTAGGGCTGGGTTAGGGTTTGTGTTTGTGTTAGGGTTAGGGTTAGGGTTAGGGTTTGTGTTAGGGCTAGGTTTAGGGTTAGGGTTTGAGTTAGGGTTAGGGTTAGGGTTAGGGTTAGGGTTAGGGTTAGTCTTAGGTTTATGTTTAATGTTTGGGTTAGTGTTAGGTTTAGGTGAAGGGTTAGTGTTAGGTTAGGTTTAGGGTTAGGGTTAGTGTTAGGGTTAGGGTTAGTAGAGGTAGGCTTTGTAGTAGAGGTCCTGTATGTGGAGGGCCTGGGCAGTTCCAGCAGGCCACACCACCTTCTCCCCTCCTCCTCCATTCTTCTCCTGGCTGCTTCTGTTTGTCAAACACTAGAACTTTGACCTAAAGTCAACTAAATCTCTCGAAACTGCTCACCCAAACACTACAGCCTACCACCAAGAAACTTCTGTGTTTCAACAACTCATCTTAGAGGGCTTTGTCACGTAGCAACACCCTAAACAATGCTTTGACAAGTCACTGTCTCTTCGAGTTCCAGAATCTTAGTCAAGATTCTGTGACCTCAGCACTCCTGCTCACATCAGACACCAATGACAGCAGACTGACAAATAGCCCTCAGCACTCACTTGCAAAGCTCTGCCTGTCTATCATAGCTTCAGAGCAGGTGCTCCTCCCCTGGTCAAGTCATGCCAAGGTTGCTTCACAGTCCTGCACCTCTTGCCAGGATTGCAGGTGGTTACCTAAATAACCAACCTCATTCTTTTTAGAAATTACCATATTATTGATATTGGATTCTTAAGTACTATAAGATACATTTGAATCAGAAAACTACTTTGGACATCGTTTTCTATGAGGATAAATATTTTCCTTTTTCATTGTTGCTGAATCCAATCTTTGCTCTTAAAAAAGTACAACTCAACTCTTCGGAGTGAGGCAGGAGTATTATCAGTTCAAGGCTACCCTGGGATTAGGGTATGGGTTATGGTTATGGTTAGGTTTAGGGTTAGGGTTAGATTTAGGGTTAGGGTTAGTGTTTGGGTTAGGATTAGGTTTAGGGTTAGGGTTACGATTACGATTAGGGTTATGGTTTGGATTAGGGTTAGGGTTAGGTTTAGGATTAGGGTTAGGGTTTGGATTAGAGTTAGAGTTAGGGTTAGGATTTAGGTTAGGGTTAGGTTTAGGGTTAATGTTTGGGTTAGGGTTAGGGTTAGGTATAGGGTTTGGTATGGTTTAGTGTTACGTTTAGTGTTAGGGTTAGGGTTAGGTTTAGGGTTAGGGTTACGGTAAGAGTTTGGGTTAGGTTTAGGGCTGGGTTAGGGTTTGTGTTTGTGTTAGGGTTAGGGTTAGGGTTTGTGTTAGGGCTAGGTTTAGGGTTAGGGTTTGAGTTAGGGTTAGGGTTAGGGTTAGGGTTTGGTTTATGGTTAGGTTTAGGATTAGGGTTTGGGTTAGGGTTAGCTTTAGGTTTAATGTTTGGGTTAGGGTTAGGGTTATGTATAGGGTTAGTGTTAGTTTAGGTTTAGGGTTAGGTTTAGGTTTAGGGTTAGGGTTAGGGTTAGGGTTAGGTTAGTAGAGGTAGGCTTTGTAGTAGAGGTCCTGTATGTGGAGGGCCTGGGCAGGGCCAGCAGGCCACACCACCTTCTCCCCTCCTCCTCCCATCTTCTCCTGGCTGCTTCTGTTTGTCAAACATCAGAACTTTGACCTAAAGTCAACTAAATCTCTCCAAACTGGTCACCCAAACACTAGAGCCTACCACCAAGAAACCTCTGTGTTTCAGCAACTCATCTGAGAGGGCTTTGTCACCTAGCAATACCCTAAACAATGCTTTGCCAGGTCACTGCCTCTTGGAGTTCCAGAATCTTAGTCCAAGATTCTGTGACCTCAGCACTCCTGCCCACATCAGACACCAATGACAGGAGACTGAACAATAGCACTCAGCACTCACTTGCAAAGCTCTTCCTGTCTATCATAGCTTCAGAGCAGGTGCTCCTCCCCTGGTCAAGTCATGCCAAGGTTGCTTCCAAGTCCTGCAGCTCTTGCCAGGATTGCACGTGGTTACATAAATAACCAACCTCATTCTTTCTAGAAATTACCATATTATTTATATTGGATTCTTAAGTACTATAAGATACATTTGAATCAGAAAACTACTTTGGACATCGTTTTCTATGAGGATAAATATTTTCCTTTTTCATTGTTGCTGAATCCAATCTTTGCTCTTAAAAAAGTACAACTCAACTCTTCGGGGTGAGGCAGGAGTATTATCAGTTCAAAGCTACCCTCGGATTAAGGTATGGGTTATGGTTATGGTTAGGTTTAGGGTTAGGGTTAGAATTAGGGTTAGGGTTAGGTTTAGATTTAGGGTTAGGGTTAGTGTTTGGGTTAGGATTAGGTTTAGGGTTAGGGTTACGATTAGGGTTATGGTTTGGATTAGGGTTAGGGTTAGTTTTAGGATTAGGGTTAGGGTTTGGATTAGAGTTAGAGTTAGGGTTAGGATTTGTGTTAGGGTTAGGTTTAGGGTTAATGTTTGGGTTAGGGTTAGGGTTAGGTATAGGGTTTGGTATGGTTTAGTGTTACGTTTAGTGTTAGGGTTAGGGTTAGGGTTATGGTTAGGGTTACGGTAAGAGTTTGGGTTAGGTTTAGGGCTGGGTTAGGGTTTGTGTTTGTGTTAGGGTTAGGGTTAGTGTTTGTGTTAGGGCTAGGTTTAGGGTTAGGTTTTGAGTTAGGGTTAGGGTTAGGGTTAGTGTTAGGGTTTCGTTTATGGTTAGGTTTAGTCTTAGGGTTTGGGTTAGGGTTAGGTTTAGGTTTAATGTTTGGGTTAGGGTTAGGGTTAGGTATAGGGTTAGTGTTAGTTTAGGTTTAGGGTTAGGTTTAGGATTAGGGTTAGGGTTAGTGTTATGGTTAGGTTAGTAGAGGTACGCTTTGTAGTAGAGGTCCTGTATGTGGAGGGCCTGGGCAGGGCCAGCAGGCCACACCACCTTCTCCCCTCCTCCTCCCATCTTCTCCTGGCTGCTTCTGTTTGTCAAACATCAGAACTTTGACCTAAAGTCAACTAAATCTCTCCAAACTGGTCACCCAAACACTAGAGCCTACCACCAAGAAACCTCTGTGTTTCAGCAACTCATCTGAGAGGGCTTTGTCACCTAGCAATACCCTAAACAATGCTTTGCCAGGTCACTGCCTCTTGGAGTTCCATAATCTTAGTCCAAGATTCTGTGACCTCAGCACTCCTGCCCACATCAGACACCAATGACAGGAGACTGACCAATAGCACTCAGCACTCACTTGCAAAACTCTGCTGTCTATCATAGCTTCAGAGCATGTGCTCCTTCCCTCGTCAAGTCATGCCAAGGTTGCTTCCCAGTCCTGCAGGTCTTGCCAGGATTGCACGTGGTTACATAAATAACCAACCACATTCTTTCTAGAAATTACCATATTATTGATATTGGATTTTTAAGTACTATAAGCTACATTTGAATCAGAAAACTACTTTGGACATCGTTTTCTATGAGGGAAAATATTTTCATTTTCATTGTTGCTGAATCCAATATTTGCTCTTAAAAAATACAACTCAACTCTTGGGGGTGAGGCAGGAGGATTATCAGTTCAAGGCTACCCTCAGATTAGGGTATGGGTTATGGTTATGGTTATGGTTAGGGTTAGGGTTAGAATTAGGGTTAGGGTTAGGTTTAGGGTTAGGGTTAGGGTTAGTGTTTGGGTTAGGGTTAGGTTTAGGGTTAGGGATATGAATAGGATTAGGGTTATGTTTTGGGTTAGGGTTAGGGTTAGGGTTAGGGTGTGAGTTAGGGTTAGGGTTAAGGTTAGGGTTTCCGTTTGGGTTATGGTGAGTGTTAGAGTTAGGGTTAGGGTTAGGCTTAGTGTTAGGTTTAGGGTTTTGGTTTGGGTTAGGGTTAGTGTTTTAGGGTTAGGGTTAGGGTTTAGGTTAGGTTTAGGGTCAGGGTCTTTGATAAGGTAAGGATTTGGGTTAATGTTACGGTTAGGATTAGGGTTACGGTTAGTGTTAGGGTTAGGGTTAGGGTTAGGGTTTGGTTTTGGGTTAGGGTTAGGTTTGGGTTAGGGTTAGGGTTAGGGATAGGGTTAGGGTTTGGTTTTGGGTTAGGGTTAGGGTTTGGGTTTGGGTTAGGATTAGTGTTAGGGTTAGTTTTTGGATTTGGGTTAGGGTTAGGGTTATGGTTAGGGTTTGGGCTAGGGTTAGGGTTAGGGTTAGGCTTAGTGTTAAGTACAGTGTTAGGGTTTGGGTTTGGTTTAGGGTTAGGTATAGAGTTAGGGTGTGGGTTTGGTTTAGAGTTAGGGTTAGGGTTAGTATTAGGGTTAGGGTTTGGGTTAGGTTTTTGTTCAGGTTTGGTGTTCGGGTTTTGGGTTAGGTTTAGTGTTAGGTTTAGGGTTGGTGTTAGGTTCAGGTTTAAGTTTAAGTTTCGGGTTAGGGTTCTGTTTAGGGATAGGGTTAGTTTTATGGGTTCGGTTAGCGTTAGGGTTAGGGTTAGGGTTAGGGTTAGGATTAGGCTTAGGGTTAGTGTTTGGGTTTGGGATAGGTTTAGGGTTTGTGTTAAGGTTAGGTTTAAGGTTACGGTTTGGGTTAGGGTTAGGTTTAGGGTTAGGGTTAGAATTAGCGTTAGGGTTATGTTTAGATTTATGGTTAGGGGTAGGATTAGGTTTAGGGTTAGGGTTACGATTACGATTAGTGTTATGGTTTGGGTTAAGGTTAGGGATAGGTTTAGGATTAGGGTTAGGGTTAGGATTAGAGTTAGAGTTAGGGTTAGGGTTTGAGTTAGGCTTAGGGTTAGGTTTAGGGTTTCCGTTTGGGTTAGGGTGAGTATTAAGGTTAGGGTTAGGGTTAGTATTAGGATTAGGGTTTGGGTTTGGGTTAGGATTAGGGTTAAAGTTAGGGTTAGGATTAGGGTTAGGGTTACGGTTAGGGTTAGCGTTTGGGTTAGGGTTAGGTTTATGGTTACGTATAGGGTTTGGGTTAGGGTTTGGGTTAGGGTGTGCGTTTGGGTTAGGGTTAGGTTTAGGGTTAGAGTTAGGTTTAGGGTAGAGTTATGGTTTGGGTTCTTGTTATGGTTAGGGTTTGGGTTAGGGTTAGGGTTATGGGTTGTGTTTGGGTTAAGGTTAGGGTTAGGGTTAGCTTTAGGCTTAGGTTTAGGGTTAGTGTTTGGGTCAGGTTTAGGGTTAAGGTTACTGTTTGGGTTAGGATTAGGTTTAGGGTTAGGATTACGATTACGATTAGGGTTATGGTTTGGATTAGGGTTAGGGTTAGGTTTAGGATTGGGGTTAGGGTTTGGATTAGCGTTAGAGTTAGGGTTAGCATTTGGGTTAGGGTTAGGTTTAGGGTTAATGTTTGGATTAGGGTTAGGGTTAGGTATAGGGTTTGGTATGGTTTAGTGTTACGTTTAGTGTTAGGGTTAGGGTTAGTGTTAGGGTTAGGGTTACGGTAAGAGTTTGGGTTAGGTTTAGGGCTGGGTTAGGGTTTGTGTTTGTCTTAGGGTTAGGGTTAGGGTTTGTGTTGCGGCTAGGTGTAGGGTTAGGGTTTGAGTTAGGGTTAGGTTTAGGGTTAGGGTTAGGTTTTGGTTTATGGTTAGGTTTAGGCTTAGGGTTTGGGTTAGGGTTAGGTTTAGGTTTAATGTTTGGGTTAGGGTTAGGGTTAGGTATAGGGTTAGTGTTAGTTTAGGTTTAGGGTTAGGTTTAGGTTTAGGGTTAGGGTTAGGGTTAGGGTTAGGTTAGTAGAGGTAGGCTTTGTAGTAGAGGTCCTGTATGTGGAGGGCCTGGGCAGGGCCAGCAGGCCACACCACCTTCTCCCCTCCTCCTCCCATCTTCTCCTGGCTGCTTCTGTTTGTCAAACATCAGAACTTTGACCTAAAGTCAACTAAATCTCTCCAAACTGGTCACCCAAACACTAGAGCCTACCACCAAGAAACCTCTGTGTTTCAGCAACTCATCAGAGAGGGCTTTGTCACCTAGCAATACCCTAAACAATGCTTTGCCAGGTCACTGCCTCTTGGAGTTCCAGAATCTTAGTCCAAGATTCTGTGACCTCAGCACTCCTGCCCACATCAGACACCAATGACAGGAGACTGAACAATAGCACTCAGCACTCACTTGCAAAGCTCTTCCTGTCTATCATAGCTTCAGAGCAGGTGCTCCTCCCCTGGTCAAGTCATGCCAAGGTTGCTTCCAAGTCCTGCAGCTCTTGCCAGGATTGCACGTGGTTACATAAATAACCAACCTCATTCTTTCTAGAAATTACCATATTATTTATATTGGATTCTTAAGTACTATAAGATACATTTGAATCAGAAAACTACTTTGGACATCGTTTTCTATGAGGATAAATATTTTCCTTTTTCATTGTTGCTGAATCCAATCTTTGCTCTTAAAAAAGTACAACTCAACTCTTCGGGGTGAGGCAGGAGTATTATCAGTTCAAAGCTACCCTCGGATTAAGGTATGGGTTATGGTTATGGTTAGGTTTAGGGTTAGGGTTAGAATTAGGGTTAGGGTTAGGTTTAGATTTAGGGTTAGGGTTAGTGTTTGGGTTAGGATTAGGTTTAGGGTTAGGGTTACGATTAGGGTTATGGTTTGGATTAGGGTTAGGGTTAGTTTTAGGATTAGGGTTAGGGTTTGGATTAGAGTTAGAGTTAGGGTTAGGATTTGTGTTAGGGTTAGGTTTAGGGTTAATGTTTGGGTAAGGGTTAGGGTTAGGTATAGGGTTTGGTATGGTTTAGTGTTACGTTTAGTGTTAGGGTTAGGGTTAGGGTTATGGTTAGGGTTACGGTAAGAGTTTGGGTTAGGTTTAGGGGTGGGTTAGGGTTTGTGTTTGTGTTAGGGTTAGGGTTAGGGTTTGTGTTAGGGCTAGGTTTAGGGTTAGGTTTTGAGTTAGGGTTAGGGTTAGGGTTAGTGTTAGGGTTTCGTTTATGATTAGGTTTAGTCTTAGGGTTTGTGTTAGGGTTAGGTTTAGGTTTAATGTTTGGGTTAGGGTTAGGGTTAGGTATAGGGTTAGTGTTAGTTTAGGTTTAGGGTTAGGTTTAGGATTAGGGTTAGGGTTAGTGTTAGGGTTAGGTTAGTAGAGGTACGCTTTGTAGTAGAGGTCCTGTATGTGGAGGGCCTGGGCAGGGCCAGCAGGCCACACCACCTTCTCCCCTCCTCCTCCCATCTTCTCCTGGCTGCTTCTGTTTGTCAAACATCAGAACTTTGACCTAAAGTCAACTAAATCTCTCCAAACTGGTCACCCAAACACTAGAGCCTACCACCAAGAAACCTCTGTGTTTCAGCAACTCATCTGAGAGGGCTTTGTCACCTAGCAATACCCTAAACAATGCTTTGCCAGGTCACTGCCTCTTGGAGTTCCAGAATCTTAGTCCAAGATTCTGTGACCTCAGCACTCCTGCCCACATCAGACACCAATGACAGGAGACTGACCAATAGCACTCAGCACTCACTTGCAAAACTCTGCTGTCTATCATAGCTTCAGAGCATGTGCTCCTTCCCTCGTCAAGTCATGCCAAGGTTGCTTCCCAGTCCTGTAGGTCTTGCCAGGATTTCACGTGGTTACATAAATAACCAACCACATTCTTTCTAGAAATTACCATATTATTGATATTGGATTTTTAAGTACTATAAGCTACATTTGAATCAGAAAACTACTTTGGACATCGTTTTCTATGAGGGAAAATATTTTCATTTTCATTGTTGCTGAATCCAATATTTGCTCTTAAAAAAATACAACTCAACTCTTGGGGGTGAGGCAGGAGAATTATCAGTTCAAGGCTACCCTCAGATTAGGGTATGGGTTATGGTTATGGTTATGGTTAGGGTTAGGGTTAGAATTAGGGTTAGGGTTAGGTTTAGGGTTAGGGTTAGGGTTAGTGTTTGGGTTAGGGTTAGGTTTAGGGTTAGGGATATGATTAGGATTAGGGTTATGGTTTGGGTTAGGGTTAGGGTTAGGGTTAGGGTGTGAGTTAGGGTTAGGGTTAAGGTTAGGGTTTCCGTTTGGGTTATGGTGAGTGTTAGAGTTAGGGTTAGGGTTAGGGTTAGTGTTAGGTTTAGGGTTTTGGTTTGGGTTAGGGTTAGTGTTTTAGGGTTAGGGTTAGGGTTTAGGTTAGGTTTAGGGTCAGGGTTTTTGATAAGGTAAGGATTTGGGTTAATGTTAGGGTTAGGATTAGGGTTACGGTTAGTGTTAGGGTTAGGGTTAGGGTTAGGGTTTGGTTTTGGGTTAGGGTTAGGTTTGGGTTAGGGTTAGGGTTAGGGATAGGGTTAGGGTTTGGTTTTGGGTTAGGGTTAGGGTTTGGGTTTGGGTTAGGATTAGTGTTAGGGTTAGTTTTTGGATTTGGGTTAGTATTAGGGTTATGGTTAGGGTTTGGGTTAGGGTTAGGGTTAGGGTTAGGGTTAGGGTTAGGGTTAGTGTTAAGTTCAGTGTTAGGGTTTGGGTTTGGTTTAGGGTTAGGTATAGGGTTAGGGTGTGGGTTTGGTTTAGAGTTAGGGTTAGGGTTAGTATTAGGGTTAGGGTTTGGGTTAGGTTTATGTTCAGGTTTGGTGTTCGGGTTTTGGGTTAGGTTTAGTGTTAGGTTTAGGGTTAGTGTTAGGTTCAGGTTTAAGTTTAAGTTTTGGGTTAGGGTTCTGTTTCGGGATAGGGTTAGTTTTATGGGTTCGGTTAGCGTTAGGGTTAGGGTTAGGGTTAGGGTTAGGGTTAGGGTTAGGGTTAGGCTTAGGGTTAGTGTTTGGGTTTGGGATAGGTTTAGGGTTTGTGTTAGGGTTAGGTTTAAGGTTACGGTTTGGGTTAGGGTTAGGTTTAGGGTTAGGGTTAGAATTAGGGTTAGGGTTAAGTTTAGATTTATGGTTAGGGGTAGGATTAGGTTTAGGGTTAGGGTTACGATTACGATTAGTGTTATGGTTTGGGTTAAGGTTAGGGTTAGGTTTAGGATTAGGGTTAGGGTTAGGATTAGAGTTAGAGTTAGGGTTAGGGTTTGAGTTAGGCTTAGGGTTAGGTTTAGGGTTTCCGTTTGGGTTAGGGTGAGTATTAAGGTTAGGGTTAGGGTTAGTATTAGGATTAGGGTTTGGGTTTGGGTTAGGATTAGGGTTAAAGTTAGGGTTAGGATTAGGGTTAGGGTTACGGTTAGGGTTAGCGTTTGGGTTAGGGTTAGGTTTAGGGTTACATATAGGGTTTGGGTTAGGGTTTGGGATAGGGTGTGCGTTTGGGTTAGGGTTAGGTTTAGGGTTAGAGTTAGGTTTAGGGTAGAGTTATGGTTTGGGTTCTTGTTATGGTTAGGGTTTGGGTTAGGGTTAGGGTTATGGGTTGTGTTTGGGTTAAGGTTAGGGTTAGGGTTAGCTTTAGGCTTAGGTTTAGGGTTAGTGTTTGGGTCAGGTTTAGGGTTAAGGTTACTGTTTGGGTTAGGATTAGGTTTAGGGTTAGGATTACGATTACGATTAGGGTTATGGTTTGGATTAGGGTTAGGGTTAGTTTTAGGATTAGGGTTAGGGTTTGCATTAGCGTTAGAGTTAGGGTTAGCATTTGGGTTAGGGTTAGGTTTAGGGTTAATGTTTGGATTAGGGTTAGGGTTAGGTATAGGGTTTGGTATGGTTTAGTGTTACGTTTAGTGTTAGGGTTAGTGTTAGTGTGAGGGTTAGGGTTACGGTAAGAGGTTGGGTTAGGTTTAGGGCTGGGTTAGGGTTTGTGTTTGTCTTAAGGTTAGGGTTAGGTTTTGTGTTACGGCTAGGTTTAGGGTTAGGGTTTGAGTTAGGGTTAAGGTTAGGGTTAGGGTTAGGTTTTGGTTTATGTTTAGGTTTAGGCTTAGGGTTTGGGTTAGGGTTAGGTTTAGGTTTAATGTTTGGGTTAGGGTTAGGGTTAGGTATAGGGTTAGTGTTAGTTTAGGTTTAGGGTTAGGTTTAGGTTTAGGGTTAGGGTTAGGGTTAGGGTTAGGGTTAGGTTAGTAGAGGTAGGCTTTGTAGTAGAGGTCCTGTATGTGGAGGGCCTGGGCAGGGCCAGCAGGCCACACCACCTTCTCCCCTCCTCCTCCCATCTTCTCCTGGCTGCTTCTGTTTGTCAAACATCAGAACTTTGACCTAAAGTCAACTAAATCTCTCCAAACTGGTCACCCAAACACTAGAGCCTACCACCAAGAAACCTCTGTGTTTCAGCAACTCATCTGAGAGGGCTTTGTCACCTAGCAATACCCTAAACAATGCTTTGCCAGGTCACTGCCTCTTGGAGTTCCAGAATCTTAGTCCAAGATTCTGTGACCTCAGCACTCCTGCCCACATCAGACACCAATGACAGGAGACTGACCAATAGCACTCAGCACTCACTTGTAAAGCTCTGCCTGTCTATCATAGCTTCAGAGCAGGTGCTCCTCCCCTGGTCAAGTCATGCCAAGGTTGCTTCCCAGTCCTGCAGCTCTTGCCAGGATTGCACGTGGTGACATAAATAACCAACCTCATTCTTTCTAGAAATTACCATATTATTGATATTGGATTCTTAAGTACTATAAGCTACATTTTAATCAGAAAACTACTTTGGACATCGTTTTCTATGAGGATAAATATTTTCCTTTTTCATTGTTGCTGAATCCAATCTTTGCTCTTAAAAAAGTACAACTCAACTGTTCGGGGTGAGGCAGGAGTATTATCAGTTCAAGGCTACCCTGGGATTAGGGTATGGGTTATGGTTATGGTTAGGTTTAGGGTTAGGGTTAGAATTAGGGTTAGGGTTAGGTTTAGATTTAGGGTTAGGGTTAGTGTTTGGGTTAGGATTAGGTTTAGGGTTAGGGTTACGATTACGATTAGGGTTATGGTTTGGATTAGGGTTAGGGTTAGGTTTAGGATTAGGGTTAGGGTTTGGATTAGAGTTAGAGTTAGGGTTAGGATTTGGGTTAGGGTTAGGTTCAGGGGTAATGTTTGGGTTAGGGTTAGGGTTAGGTATAGGGTTTGGTATGGTTTAGTGTTACGTTTAGTGTTAG
The DNA here is from genome assembly GCA_035773235.1 of Eospalax fontanierii. Lineage (NCBI taxonomy): Eukaryota > Metazoa > Chordata > Mammalia > Rodentia > Spalacidae > Eospalax > Eospalax fontanierii. The sequence goes on along the minus strand of JAJHUQ010000053.1, from coordinate 3,217,463 downwards.
GGTTAGGGTTAGGGTTATGGTTAGGGTTACGGTAAGAGTTTGGGTTAGGTTTAGGGCTGGGTTAGGGTTTGTGTTTGTGTTAGGGTTAGGGTTAGGGTTTGTGTTAGGGCTAGGTTTAGGGTTAGGGTTTGAGTTAGGGTTAGGGTTAGGGTTAGGGTTAGGGTTAGGGTTAGTGTTAGGGTTAGGGTTAGTCTTAGGTTTATGTTTAATGTTTGGGTTAGGGTTAGGGTTAATGTTTGGGTTAGGGTTAGGGTTAGGTATAGGATTAGTGTTAGTTTAGGTTTAGGGTTAGGTTTAGGTTTAGGGTTAGTGTTAGGTTTAGGTTAGTAGAGGTAGGCTTTGTAGTAGAGGTCCTGTATGTGGAGGGCCTGGGCAGCGCCAGCAGGCCACACCACCTTCTCCCCTCCTCCTCCCATCTTCTCCTGGCTGCTTCTGTTTGTCAAACATCAGAACTTTGACCTAAAGTCAACTAAATCTCTCCAAACTGGTCACCCAAACACTAGAGCCTACCACCAAGAAACATCTGTGTTTCAGCAACTCATCTGAGAGGGCTTTGTCACCTAGCAATACCCTAAACAATGCTTTGCCATGTCACTACCTCTTGGAGTTCAGAATCTTAGTCCAAGATTCTGTGACCTCAGCACTCCTGCCCACATCAGACACCAATGACAGGAGACTGACCAATAGCACTCAGCACTCACTTGCAAAGCTCTGCCTGTCTATCATAGCTTCAGAGCAGGTGCTCCTCCCCTGGTCAAGTCATGCCAAGGTTGCTTCCCAGTCCTGCAGCTCTTGCCAGGATTGCACGTGGTGACATAAATAACCAACCTCATTCTTTCTAGAAATTACCATATTATTGATATTGGATTCTTATGTACTATAAGATACATTTGAATCAGAAAACTACTTTGGACATCGTTTTCTATGAGGATAAATATTTTCCTTTTTCATTGTTGCTGAATCCAATCTTTGCTCTTAAAAAAGTACAACTCAACTCTTGGGGGTGAGGCAGGACGATTATCAGTTCAAGGCTACCCTCAGATTACTCTATGGGTTATGGTTATGGTTATAGTTATGGTTAGGGTTAGGGTTAGAATTAGGGTTAGGGTTAGGTTTAGGGTTAGGGATATGATTAGGATTAGGGTTATGGTTTGGGTTAGGGTTAGGGTTAGGGTTAGGGTGTGAGTTAGGGTTATGGTTAAGGTTAGGGTTTCCGTTTGGGTTATGGTGAGTGTTAGATTTAGGGTTAGTGTTAGGGTTAGTGTTAGGTTTAGGGTTTGGGTTTAGGTTAGGTTTAGGGTCAGGGTTTGTGATAAGGTTAGGTTTTGGGTTAATGTTAGGGTTAGGATTAGGGTTAGGGTTAGTGTTAGGTTTAGGGTTAGGTTTAGAGTTTGGTTTTGGGTTAGGGTTAGGTTTGGGTTAGGGTTAGGGTTAGAGTTAGGGTTAGGGTTTGGTTTTGGGTCAGGGTTAGGGTTTGGGTTTGGGTTAGGATTAGTGTTAGGGTTAGTTTTTGGATTTGGGTTAGGGTTAGGGTTATGGTTAGGGTTTGGGTTAGAGTTAGGGTTATGGTTAGGGTTTGGGTTAGAGTTAGGGTTAGGGTTAGTGTTAAGTTTAGTGTTAGGGTTTGGGTTTGGTTTAGGGTTAGGTATAGGGTTAGGGTGTGGGTTTGGATTAGAGTTAGGGTTAGGGTTAGTGTTAGGGTTAGTGTTAGGGTTAGTGTTAGGGTCAGGTTTAAGTTTAAGGTTTGGGTTAGGGTTCTGTTTAGGGATAGGTTTATTTTAATGGGTTCGGTTAGCGTTAGGGTTAGGGTTAGGGTTAGGATTAGGTTTAGGGTTAGTGTTTGGGTTTGGGATAGGTTTAGGGTTTGTGTTAGGGTTAGGTTTAGGTTTACGGTTTGGGGTAGGGTTAGGTTTAGGGTTAATGTTTGGGTTTGGGTTAGGTTTAGGGTTAGGGTTAGTGTTTTTTTTAGGGTTAGGGTTAGGGTTAGGGTTAGGGTTAGGTATAGGGTTACGGTTAGCGTATGGGTTAGGGTTAGGATTAGGGTTAGGGTTTGGGTTTGGCTTAGGGTTACGGTTAGCGTTAGCTTTTGTGTTAAGGTTAGGTTTAGGGTTAGGGTTTGAGTTAGGGTTAGGTTTAGGGTTAGGGTTTGGATTACGGGAAGGTTTAGGGTTAGGGTTTGGGTTATTGTTAGGCTTAGGTTTACGGTTAGGTTTAGGGTTAGGGTTAGGGTTAGTTTTAGGGTTAGGGTTAGGGTTAGGGTTACGGTTAGAGTTTGGGTTAGGGTTAGGGTTAAGTTAGGGTTTGGGTTTGGTTAGTGTTAGGGTTTGTGTTAGGGTTAGGTTTAGGGTTAGGGTTTCGGTGAGGGTTAGGTTTAGTGTTACGGTTTGTGTTAGGGTTAGGTTTAGGGTTAGGGTTAGAATTAGGGTTATGGTTAAGTTTAGATTTATGGTTAGGGTTAGTGTTTGGGGTGGGATTAGGGTTAGGGTTAGGGTTACGATTACGATTAGGGTTATGGTTTGGGTTAGGGTTAGGGTTAGGTTTAGGATTAGGGTTAGGGTTTGGATTAGAGTTAGAGTTAGGGTTAGGGTTTGAGTTAGGGTTAGGGTTAGGTTTAGGGTTTCCGTTTGGGTTAGGGTGAGTATTAGGGTTAGGGTTAGGGTTAGTATTAGGATTAGGGTTTGGGTTTGGGTTAGGATTAGGGTTAAGGTTAGGGTTAGGATTAGGGTTAGGGTTACGGTTAGGGTTAGCGTTTGGGTTAGGGTTAGGTTTAGGGTTACGTATAGGGTTTGGCTTAGGGTTAGGGTTAGGGTGTGCGTTTGGGTTAGGGTTAGGTTTAGGGTTAGAGTTAGGTTAAGGGTAGAGTTATGGTTTGGGTTCTTGTTATGGTTAGGGTTTGGGTTAGGGTTAGGGTTACGTGTTGTGTTTGGGTTAAGGTTAGGGTTAGGGTTAGGTTTAGGGTTAGGTTTAGGGTTAGTGTTTGGGTCAGGTTTAGGGTTAAGGATTGGGTTAGGGTTCTATTAAGGGATAGGGTTAGGTTTATGGGTTCGGTTAGGGTTAGGGTTAGGGTTAGGGTTAGGGTTAGGATTAGGCTTAGAGTTAGTGTTTGGGTTTGGGATAGGTTTACGGTTTGGGTTAGGGTTAGGTTTAGGGTTAAGGTTTGGGTTTGGGTTAGGGTTAGGTTTAGGGTTAATCTTTGGGTTAGGGTTAGGGTTAGTGTTTTTGTTAGGGTTAGGGTTAGGGTTAGGGTTAGGGTTAGGGTAGGGTTAGGATTAGGTTTTGTGTTAGGGTTAGGTTTAGAGTTAGGGTTTGGGTTAGGGTTCGGTTTAGGGTTAGGGTTTCGGTTATGGTTAGGTTTAGGGTTAGGGTTTGGGATATTAGGCTTAGGTTTAGGGTTAGGTTTAGGCTTAGGGTTTGGGTTAGGGTTAGGTTTAGGTATGGGTTATGGTTATGGTTAGGGTTAGGGTTAGGTTTAGGGTTAGGGTTATGGTTAGTGTTTGGGTTAGGGTTAGGTTTAGGGTTAGGGATATGATTAGGATTAGGGTTATGGTTTGCGTTAGGGTTAGGGTTAGGATTAGGGTTAGGGTTAATGTTAGGGATAGGGTTAGGGTGTGAGTTAGGGTTAGGGTTAGGTTTATGGTTTCCGTTTGGGTTACGGTGAGTGTTAGGGTTAGGGTTAGGGTTAGTGTTAGGATTAGGGTTTGGGTTTGGGTTAGGGTTAGTGTTAGTGTTAGGGTTAGGGTTTAGGTTAGGTTTAGGGTCAGTGTTTGAGATAAGGTTAGGATTTGGGTTAAGGTTATGGTTAGGATTAGGGTTAGGGTTAGGGTTAGGTTTAGCTTTTGGGTTAGGTTTATTTTCAGGTTTAGTGTTCGGGTTTTGGGTTAGGTTTAGTGTTAGGGTTAGGGTTAGTGTTAGGGTCAGGTTTAAGTTTAAGGTTTGGGGTAGGGTTCTGTTTAGGGATAGGGTTAGGTTTATGGGTTCGGTTAGGGTTAGGGTTAGGGTTAGGGTTAGGATTAGGCTTAGGGTTAGTGTTTGGGTTTGGGATAGGTTTAGGGTTTGGGTTAGGGTTAGGTTTAGGGTTAGGGTTAGGTTTACGGTTAGGATATGGGTTAGGGTTAGGGTTAGAGTTAGGATTTTTTGTTTGGGTTAGGGTTAGGGTTAGGGTTAGGGTTAGGGTTAGGGTTAGGGTTAGGGTTAGGGTTAGAGTTTGTGTTTGGGGTTAGGGTTAGTGTTAGGGTTAAGGTTTGGGTTATGGTTAGGTTTAGGCTTAGGGTTAGGGTAAGGGGTAGGGATAGGGTTAGTTTTAGGGTTAGGGTTAGGGTTAGGTATAGGGTTAGTGTTAGGTTAGGTTTAGGCTTAGTTTTAGGTTTAGGGTTAGGGTTAGGGTTAGGGTTAGGTTAGTAGAGGTAGGCTTTGTAGTAGAGGTCCTGTATGTGGAGGGCCTGGGCAGGGCCAGCAGCCCACACCACCTTCTCTCCTCCTCCTCCCGTCTTCTCCTGGCTCCTTCTGTTTGTCAAACATCAGACCTTTGACCTAAAGTCAACTAAATCTCTCCAAACTGGTCACCCAAACACTAGAGCCTACCACCAAGAAACCACTGTTTTTCAGGAACTCATCTGAGAGGGCTTTGTCACCTAGCAATACCCTAAACAATGCTTTGCTAGGTCACTGCCTCTTGGAGTTCCAGAATCTTAGTCCAAGATTCTGTGACCTCAGCACTCGTGCCCACATCAGACACCAATGACAGGAGACTGACCAATAGCACTCAGCACTCACTTGCAAAGCTCTGCCTGTCTATCATAGCTTCAGAGCAGGTGCTCCTCCCCTGGTCAAGTCATGCCAAGGTTGCTTCCCAGTCCTGTAGCTCTTGCCAGGATTGCACGTGGTTACCTAAATAACCAACCTGATTCTTTCTAGAAATTACCATATTATTGATATTGGATTTTTAACTACTATAAGCTACATTTGAATCAGAAAACTACTTTGGACATCGTTTTCTATGAGGGAAAATATTTTCATTTTCATTGTTGCTGTATCCAATCTTTGCTCTTAAAAAAATACAACTCAACTCTTCGGGGTGAGGCAGGTGGATTATAAGTTCAAGGCTACCCTCGGATTAGGGTATGGGTTATGGTTATGGTTATGGTTATGGTTAGAGTTAGAATTAGGGTTAGGGTTAGGTTTAGGGTTAGGGTTAGGGTTAGTGTTTCGGTTAGGTTTAGGTTTAGGGTTAGGGATATGATTAGGATTAGGGTTATGGTTTGTGTTAGGGTTAGGGTCAGGATTAGGGTTAGGGTTAGAGTTAGGGTTAGGGTTAGGGTGTGAGTTAGTGTAAGGGTTAAGGTAAGGGTTTCCTTTTGGGTTATGGTGAGTGTTAGGGTTAGGGTTAGGGTTAGGGTTAGGGTTAGTGTTAGGTTTAGGGTTTGGGTTTGGGTTATGTTAGTGTTAGGGTTAGGGTTAGGGTTAGGGTTTAGGTTAGGTTTAGGGTCAGGGTTTGTGATAAGTTTAGGATTTGGGTTAAGTTTAGGGTTAGGATTAGGGTTAGGGTTAGGGTTTGGTTTTGGGTTAGGGTTAGGGTTTGGGTTAGGGTTAGGTTTGGGTTAGGGTTAGGGTTAGGGTTTGGTTTTGGGTTAGGGTTGTGGTTTGGGTTTGGGTTAGGGTTAGGGTTAGAGTTAGGGTTTGTGTTAGGGTTAGGGTTAGGGCTAGGGTTAGTTTTAGGGTTAGGGTTAGGGTTTGTGTTAGGGTTAGGGTTAGGGCTAGGGTTAGTTTTAGGGTTAGGGTTAGGGTTTGTGTTAGGGTTAGGGTTAGGGTTAGTGTTAGGGTTAGGTTTATGGTGTGCGTTTGGGTTAGGGTTAGGTTTAGGGTTAGGGTTAGGTTTAGGGATAGTGTTATAATTTGGATTCTGCTTATGTTTAGGGTTTGGGTTAGGGTTAGGTTTAGGGTTTGGGTTTGGGTTAGGATTAGGGTTAGGGTTAGTTTTTGGGTTTGGGTTAGGGTGAGGGTTAGGGTTAGGGTTTGGAGTAGGGTAAGGGTTAGGGTGCATGTTAAGTTCAGTTTTAGGGCTTGGGTTTTGTTTAGGGATAGGTATTATAGGATTAGGGCGTGGGTTTGGACAAGAGTTAGTGTTAGGGTTAGTGTTAGGGTTAGGGTTTGGGTTAAGTTTATGTTCAGGTTTAGTGTTCGGGTTTTGGGTTCGGTTTAGTGTTAGGGTTAGGGTTAGTGTTAGGGTCAGGTTTAAGTTTAAGGTTTGGGTTAGGGTTCTGTTTAGGGATAGTGTTAGTTTTATGGGTTTGGTTAGGGTTAGGGTTAGGGCTAGGGTTAGTTTTAGGGTTAGGGTTAGGGTTTGTGTTAGGGTTAGGGTTAGGGTTAGTGTTAGGGTTAGGTTTATGGTGTGCGTTTGGGTTAGGGTTAGGTTTAGGGTTAGGGTTTGGGTTAAGGTTAGGTTTAGGGTTAATGTTTGGGTAAGGGTTAGGGTTAGGTTTAGGTTTACGGTTAGGATATAGGTTAGAGTTAGGGTTAGAGTTAGGATTTTTTGTTTGGGTTAGGGTTAGGGTTAGGGTTAGGTTTTGTGTTATGGTTAGGTTTAGGGTTACGGTTTGGGTTAGGGTTAGGGTTAGGGTTAGGGTTAGTGTTTTTGTTAGGGTTAGGGTTAGCTTTAGGGTTAAGATTTGGGTTTGGGTTAGGGTTAGGTTTAGGGTTAGGGTTAGGGTTAGGTTTTGTGTTAGGGTTAGGTTTAGGGTTAGGGTTTGGGTTAGGGTTAGGTTTAGGGTTAGGGTTTGGGTTATTGTTAGGCTTAGGTTTACGTTTAGGTTTAGGGTTAGGGTTAGGGTTAGGGTTAGGGTTAGGGTTAGTTTTAGGGTTAGGGTTAGGGTTAGGGTTACAGTTAGAGTTTGGGTTAGGGTTAGGGTAATTGAGGGTTTGTTTTTGGTTAGGGTTAGGGTTTGTGTTAGGGTTAGGTTTAGGGTTAGGGTTTGGGCTACGGTTAGGTTTAGTGTTACGGTTTGTGTTAGGGTTAGGTTTAGGGTTAGGGTTTGTGTATGGGGTTAGGGCTAGGGTTAGGGTTAAGGTTTGGGTTATGGTTAGGTTTAGGCTTAGGGTTAGGGTTAGTCTTAGGTTTATGTTTAATGTTTGGGTTAGTGTTAGGGTTAGGTGAAAGGTTAGTGTTAGGTTAGGTTTAGGGTTAGGGTTAGTGTTAGGGTTAGGGTTAGTAGAGGTAGGCTTTTTAGTAGAGGTCCTGTATGTGGAGGGCCTGGGCAGTTCCAGCAGGCCTCACCACCTTCTCCCCTCCTCCTCCCATCTTCTCCTGGCTGCTTCTGTTTGTCAAACACTAGAACTTTGACCTAAATCAACTAAATCTCTCCAAACTGCTCACCCAAACACTAGAGTCTACCACCAAGAAACCTCTGTGTTTCAGCAACTCATCTGAGAGGGCTTTGTCACCTAGCAACACCCTAAACAATGTTTGTCTGGTCACTGCCTCTTGGAGTTCCAGAATCTTAGTCCAAGATTCTGTGACCTCAGCACTCCTGCCCACATCAGACACCAATGACAGGAGACTGACCAATAGCACTCAGCACTCACTTGCAGAGCTCTGCCTGTCTATCATACCTTCAGAGCAGGTGCTCCTCCCCTGGTCAAGTCATGCCAAGTTTGCTTCCCAGTCATGCAGCTCTTGCCAGGATTGCAAGTGATGACATAAATAACCAACCTCATTCTTTCTAGAAATTACCATATTATTGATATTGGATTCTTAAGTACTATAAGCTACATTTGAATCAGAAAACCACTTTGGACATCGTTTTCTATGAGGATAAATATTTTCCTTTTTCATTGTTGCTGAATCCAATCTTTGCTCTTAAAAAAGTTCAACTCAACTCTTCGGGGTGAGGCAGGAGTATTATCAGTTCAAGGCTACCCTCGGATTAGGGTATGGGTTATGGTTTTGGTTAGGTTTAGGGTTAGGGTTAGAATTAGGGTTATGGTTAGGTTTAGATTTAGGGTTAGGGTTAGTGTTTGGGTTAGGATTAGGTTTAGGGTTAGGGTTACGATTACGATTAGGGTTATGGTTTGGATTAGGGTTAGGGTTAGGTTTAGGATTAGGGTTAGGGTTTGGATTAGAGTTAGAGTTAGGGTTAGGATTTGGGTTAGGGTTAGGTTTAGGGGTAATGTTTGGGTTAGGGTTACGGTAAGAGTTTGGGTTAGGTTTAGGGCTGGGTTAGGGTTTGAGTTAGGGTTAGGGTTAGGGTTAGGGTTAGGGTTTGGTTTATGGTTATGTTTAGGCTTAGGGTTTGGGTTAGGCTTAGGTTTAGGTTTAATGTTTGGGTTAGGGTTAGGGTTAGGTATAGGGTTAGTGTTAGTTTAGGTTTAGGGTTAGGTTTAGGTTTAGGGTTAGGGTTAGGGTTAGGGTTAGGTTAATAGAGGTAGGCTTTGTAGAAGAGGTCCTGTATGTGGAGGGCCTGGGCAGGGCCAGCAGGCCACACCACCTTCTCCCCTCCTCCTCCCATCTTCTCCTGGCTGCTTCTGTTTGTCACACATCAGAACTTTGACCTAAAGTCAACTAAATCTCTCCAAACTGGTCACCCAAACACTAGAGCCTACCACCAAGAAACCTCTGTGTTTCAGCAACTCATCTGAGAGGGCTTTGTCTCCTAGCAATACCCTAAACAATGCTTTGCCAGGTCACTGCCTCTTGGAGTTCCAGAATCTTAGTCCAAGATTCTGTGACCTCAGCACTCCTGCCCACATCAGACACCAATGACAGGAGACTGACCAATAGCACTCAGCACTCACTTGCAAAGCTCTGCCTGTCTATCATAGCTTCAGAGCAGGTGCTCCTCCCCTGGTCAAGTCATGCCAAGGTTGCTTCCCAGTCCTGCAGCTCTTGCCAGGATTGCACGTGGTTACATAAATAACCAACCTCATTCTTTCTAGAAATTACCATATTATTGATATTGGATTCTTAAGTACTATAAGATACATTTGAATCAGAAAACTACTTTGGACATCGTTTTCTATGAGGATAAATATTTTCCTTTTTCATTGTTGCTGAATTCAATCTTTGCACTTAAAAAAGTACAACTCAACTCTTCGGGGTGGGGCAGGAGTATTATCAGTTCAAGGCTACCCTCGGATTAGGGTATGGGTTATGGTTATGGTTAGGTTTAGGGTTAGGGTTAGAATTAAGGTTAAGGTTAGGTTTAGATTTAGGGTTAGGGTTAGTGTTTGGGTTAGGATTAGGTTTAGGGTTAGGGTTACGATTAGGGTTATGGTTTGGATTAGGGTTAGGTTTAGGTTTAGGATTAGGGTTAGGGTTTGGATTAGCGTTAGAGTTAGGGTTAGGATTTGGGTTAGGGTTAGGTTTAGGGGTAATGTTTGGGTTAGGGTTAGGGTTAGTTAAGGGTTTGGTATGGTTTAGTGTTACGTTTAGTGTTAGGGTTAGGGTTAGGGTTAGGGTTAGCGTTACGGTAAGAGTTTGGGTTAGGTTTAGGGCTGGGTTAGGGTTTGTGTTTGTGTTAGGGTTAGGGTTAGGGTTTGTGTTAGGGCTAGGTTTAGGGTTAGGGTTAGGGTTAGGGTTAGGGTTAGGGTTAGGGTTAGGTTTAGGTTTAGGTTTAGGTTTAGGTTTAGGGTTAGGGTTAGGGTTAGTGTTTGGGTTAGGGTTAGGTTTAGGGTTAGGGATATGATTAGGATTAGGGTTATGGTTTGGGTTAGGGTTAGGGTTAGGGTTAGGCTGTGAGTTAGGGTTAGGGTTAAGGTTAGGGTTTCCGTTTGGGTTATGGTGAGTGTTAGATTTAGGGTTAGGGTTAGGGTTAGTGTTAGGTTTAGGGTTTTTGGTTTGGGTTAGGGTTAGTGTTAGGGTTAGGGTTAGGGTTTAGGTTAGGTTTAGGGTCAGGGTTTGTGATAAGTTTAGGATTTGGGTTAAGTTTAGGGTTAGGATTAGGGTTAGGGTTAGGGTTTGGTTTTGGGTTAGGGTTAGGGTTTGGGTTAGGGTTAGGTTTGGGTTAGGGTTAGGGTTAGGGTTTGGTTTTGGGTTAGGGTTAGGGTTTGGGGTTGGGTTAGGATTAGGGTTAGAGTTAGGGTTTGTGTTAGGGTTAGGGTTAGGGCTAGGGTTAGGTTTAGGGTTAGGGTTAGGGTTTGTGTTAGGGTTAGGGTTAGGGTTAGGATTAGGTTTAGGTTTAGGGTTACGATTAGGGTTATGGTTTGGATTAGGGTTAGGGTTAGGTTTAGGATTAGGGTTAGGGTTTGGATTAGAGTTAGAGTTAGGGTTAGGTTTAGGGTTAATGTTTGGGTTAGGGTTAGGGTTAGGTATAGGGTTTGGTATGGTTTAGTGTTACGTTTAGTGTTAGGGTTAGGGTTAGGGTTAGGGTTACGGTAAGAGTTTGGGTTAGGTTTAGGGCTGGGTTAGGGTTTGTGTTTGTGTTAGGGTTAGGGTTAGGTTTTGTGTTAGGGCTAGGTTTAGGGTTAGGGTTTGAATTAGGGTTAGGGTTAGGGTTAGGGTTAGGGTTTGGTTTATGGTTAGGTTTAGTCTTAGTGTTTGGGTTAGGGTTAGGTTTAGGTTTAATGTTTGGGTTAAGGTTAGGGTTAGGTATAGGGTTAGTGTTAGTTTAGGTTTAGGGTTAGGTTTAGGTTTAGGGTTAGGGTTAGGGTTAGGTTTAGGGTTAGGGTTAGGGTTAGGTTAGTAGAGGTACGCTTTGTAGTAGAGGTCCTGTATGTGGAGGGCCTGGGCAGGGCCAGCAGGCCACACCACCTTCTCCCCTCCTCCTCCCATCTTCTCCTGGCTGCTTCTGTTTGTCAAACATCAGAACTTTGACCTAAAGTCAACTAAATCTCTCCAAACTGGTCACCCAAACACTAGAGCCTACCACCAAGAAACCTCTGTGTTTCAGCAACTCATCTGAGAGGGCTTTGTCACCTAGCAATACCCTAAACAATGCTTTGCCAGGTCACTGCCTCTTGGAGTTCCAGAATCTTAGTCCAAGATTCTGTGACCTCAGCACTCCTGCCCACATCAGACACCAATGACAGGAGACTGACCAATAGCACTCAGCACTCACTTGCAAAGCTCTGCCTGTCTATCATAGCTTCAGAGCAGGTGCTCCTCCCCTGGTCAAGTCATGCCAAGGTTGCTTCCCAGTCCTGCAGCTCTTGCCAGGATTGCACGTGGTGACATAAATAACCAACCTCATTCTTTCTAGAAATTACCATATTATTGATTTTGGATTCTTAAGTACTATAAGATACATTTGAATCAGAAAACTACTTTGGACATCGTTTTCTATGAGGATAAATATTTTCCTTTTTCATTGTTGCTGAATCCAATCTTTGCTCTTAAAAAAGTACAACTCAACTCTTCGGGGTGAGGCAGGAGTATTATCAGTTCAAGGCTACCCTCGGATTAGGGTATGGGTTATGGTTATGGTTAGGTTTAGGGTTAGGTTAGAATTAGGGTTAGGGTTAGGTTTAGATTTAGGGTTAGGGTTAGTGTTTGGGTTAGGATTAGGTTTAGGGTTAGGGTTACAATTACGATTAGGGTTATGGTTTGAATTAGGGTTAGAGTTTGGTTTAGGATTAGGGTTAGGGTTTGGATTAGAGTTAGAGTTAGGGTTAGGATTTGGGTTAGGGTTAGGTTTAGGGTTAATGTTTGGGTTATAATTAGGGTTAGGTATAGGGTTTGGTATGGTTTATTGTTACGTTTAGTGTTAGGGTTAGGGTTAGGGTTAGGGTTACGTAAGAGTTTGGGTTAGGTTTAGGGCTGGGTTAGGGTTTGTGTTTGTGTTAGGGTTAGGGTTAGAGTTTGTGTTATGGCTACGTTTAGGGTTAGGGTTTGAGTTAGGGTTAGGGTTAGAGTTAGGGTTAGGGTTTGGTTTATGGTTAGGTTTAGGCTTAGGGTTTGGGTTAGGGTTAGGTTTAGGTTTAATGTTTGGGTTAGGGTTAGGCTTAGGTATAGGGTTAGTGTTAGTTTAGGTTTAGGGTTAGGTTTAGGTTTAGGTTTAGGTTTAGGGTTAGGGTTAGGGTTAGGTTAGTAGAGGTAGGCTTTGTAGTAGATGTCCTGTATCTGGAGGGCCTGGGCAGGGCCAGCAGGCCACACCACCTTCTCCCCTCCTCCTCCCATCTTCTCCTGGCTGCTTCTGTTTGTCAAACATCAGAACTTTGACCTAAAGTCAACTAAATCTCTCCAAACTGGTCACCCAAACACTAGAGCCTACCACCAAGAAACCTCTGTGTTTCAGCAACTCATCTGAGAGGGCTTTGTCACCTAGCAATACCCTAATGAATGCTTTACCAGGTCACTGCCTCTTGGAGTTCCAGAATCTTAGTCCAAGATTCTGTGACCTCAGCACTCCTGCCCACATCAGACACCAATGAATGGAGACTGACCAATAGCACTCAGCACTCACTTGCAAAGCTCTGCTGTCTATCATAGCTTCAGAGCAGGTGCTCCTCCCCTGGTCAAGTCATGCCAAGGTTGCTTCCCAGTCCTGCAGCTCTTGCCAGGATTGCACGTTGTTACATAAATAACCAACCTCATTCTTTCTAGAAATTACCATGTTATTGATATTGGATTTTAAAGTACTATAATCTACATTTGAATCAGAAAACTACTTTGGACATCGTTTTCTATGAGGGAAATATTTTCATTTTCGTTGTTGCTGCATCCAATCTTTGCTCTTAAAAAAATACAACTCAACTCTTGGGGGTGAGGCAGGAGGTTTATCAGTTCAAGGCTACCCTCAGATTAGGGTATGGGTTATGGTTATAGTTATGGTTAGGGTTAGGGTTAGAATTAGGGTTAGGGTTAGGTTTAGGGTTTGGGATATGATTAGGATTAGGGTTATGGTTTGGGTTAGGGTTAGGGTTAGGGTTAGGGTGTGAGTTAGGGTTAGGGTTAAGGTTAGGGTTTCCGTTTGGGTTATGGTGAGTGTTAGAGTTAGGGTTAGGGTTAGGGTTAGTGTTAGGTTTAGGGTTTGGGTTTGGGTTAGGGTTCGTGTTAGGGTTAGGGTTAGGGTTTAGGTTAGGTTTAGGGTCAGGGTTTGTGATAAGGTTAGGATATGGGTTAATGTTAGGGTTAGGGTTAGGGTTAGGTTTAGGGTTAGGGTTAGGGTTTGGTTTTGGGTTAGGGTTAGGTTTGGGTTAGGGTTAGGGTTAGGGTTAGGGTTAGGGTTTGGTTTTGGGTTAGGGTTAGGGTTTGGGTTTGGGTTAGGATTAGTGTTAGGGTTAGTTTTCGGATTTGGGTTAGGGTTAGGGTTATGGTTAGGGTTAGGGTTAGTGTTTCGGTTAGGTTTAGGTTTAGGGTTAGGGATATGATTAGGATTAGGGTTATGGTTTGTGTTAGGGTTAGGGTCAGGATTAGGGTTAGGGTTAGAGTTAGGGTTAGGGTTAGGGTGTGAGTTAGGGTAAGGGTTAAGGTTAGGGTTTTCTTTTGGGTTATGGTGAGTGTTAGGGTTAGGGTTAGGGTTAGGGTTAGTTTTAGGTTTAGGGTTTGGGTTTGGGTTATGTTAGTGTTAGGGTTAGGGTTAGGGTTTAGGTTAGGTTTAGGGTCAGGGTTTGTGATAAGTTTAGGATTTGGGTTAAGTTTAGGGTTAGGATTAGGGTTAGGGTTAGGGTTTGGTTTTGGATTAGGATTAGGGTTTGGGTTAGGGTTAGGTTTGGGTTAGGGTTAGGGTTAGGGTTAGGGTTAGTGTTAAGTTCAGTGTTAGGGTTTGGGTTTCGTTTAGGGTTAGGTATAGGGTTAGGGTGTGGGTTTGGATTAGAGTTAGGGTTAGGGTTAGTGTTAGGGTTAGGGTTTGGGTTAGGTTTATGTTCAGGTTTGGTGTTCGGGTTTTGGGTTAGGTTTAGTGTTAGGGTTAGGGTTAGTGTTAGGTTCAGGTTTAAGTTTAAGTTTTGGGTTAGGGTTCTGTTTAGGGATAGGGTTAGTTTTATGGGTTCGGTTAGCGTTAGGGTTAGGGTTAGGGTTAGGATTAGGCTTAGGGTTAGTGTTTGGGTGTGGGATAGGTTTAGGGTGTGTGTTAGGGTTAGGTTTAGCGTTACGGTTTGGGTTAGGGTTAGGTTTAGGGTTAGGGTTACAATTAGGGTTAGGGTTAAGTTTAGATTTATGGTTAGGGGTAGGATTAGGTTTAGGGTTAGGGTTACGATTACGATTAGGGTTATGGTTTGAGTTAGGATTAGGGTTAGTTTAGGATTAGGGTTAGGGTTAGGATTAGAGTTAGAGTTAGGGTTAGGGTTTGAGTTAGGGTTACGGTTAGGTTTAGGGTTTCCGTTTGGGTTAGGATGAGTATTAAGGTTAGGGTTAGGGTTAGTATTAGGATTAGGGTTTGGGTTTGGGTTAGGATTAGGGTTAAGGTTAGGGTTAGCATTAGCGTTAGGGTTACGGTTAGGGTTAGCGTTTGGATTAGGGTTAGGTTTAGGGTTACGTATAGGGTTTGGGTTAGGGTTAGGGTTAGGGTGTGCGTTTGGGTTAGCGTTAGGTTTAGGGTTAGAGTTAGGTTTATGGTAGAGTTATGGTTTGGATTCTTGTTATGGTTAGGGTTTGGGTTAGGGTTAGGGTTACGGGTTGTGTTTGGGTTAAGGTTAGGGTTAGGATTAGCTTTAGGCTTAGGTTTAGGGTTAGTGTTTGGGTCAGGTTTAGGGTTAAGGTTAGTGTTTGTGTTAGGATTAGGTTTAGGGTTAGGGTTACGATTACGATTAGGGTTATGGTTTGGATTAGGGTTAGGGTTAGGTTTAGGATTAGGGTTAGGGTTTGGATTAGCGTTAGAGTTAGGGTTAGGATTTGGGTTAGGGTTAGGTTTAGGGTTAATGTTTGGGTTAGGGTTAGGGTTAGGTATAGGGTTTGGTATGGTTTAGTGTTACGTTTAGTGTTAGGGTTAGGGTTACGGTTAGGGTTAGGGTTACGGTAAGAGTTTGGGTTAGGTTTAGGGGTGGGTTAGGGTTTGTGTTTGTGTTAGGGTTAGTGTTAGGGTTTGTGTTACGTCTAGGTTTAGGGTTAGGGTTTGAGTTAGGGTTAGGGTTAGGGTTAGGCTTTGGGTTTGGTTTATGGTTAGGTTTAGGCTTAGGGTTTGGGTTAGGGTTAGGTTTAGGTTTAATGTTTTGGTTAGGGTTAGGGTTAGGTATAGGGTTAGTGTTAGGTTAGGTTTAGGGTTAGGTTTAGGTTTAGGGTTAGGGTTACGGTTAGGGTTAGGTTAGTAGAGGTAGGCTTTGTAGTAGAGGTCCTGTATGTGGAGGGCCTGGGCAGGGCCAGCAGGCCACACCACCTTCTCCCCTCCTCCTCCCATCTTCTCCTGGCTGCTTCTGTTTGTCAAACATCAGAACTTTGACCTAAAGTCAACTAAATCTCTCCAAACTGGTCACCCAAACACTAGAGCCTACCACCAAGAAAACTCTGTGTTTCAGCAACTCATCTGAGAGGGCTTTGTCACCTAGCAATACCCTAAACAATGCTTTGCTAGGTCACTGCCTCTTGGAGTTCCAGAATCTTAGTCCAAGATTCTGTGACCTCAGCACTTGTGCCCACATCAGACACCAATGACAGGAGACTGACCAATAGCACTCAGCACTCACTTGCAAAGCTCTGCCTGTCTATCATAGCTTCAGAGCAGGTGCTCCTCCCCTGGTCAAGTAATGCCAAGGTTGCTTCCCAGTCCTGCAGCTCTTGCCAGGATTGCACGTGGTTACCTAAATAACCAACCTGATTCTTTCTAGAAATTACCATATTATTGATATTGGATTTTTAACTACTATAAGCTACATTTGAATCAGAAAACTACTTTGGACATCGTTTTCTATGAGGGAAAATATTTTCATTTTCATTGTTGCTGTATCCAATCTTTGCTCTTAAAAAAATACAACTCAACTCTTCGGGGTGAGGCAGGTGGATTATAAGTTCAAGGCTACCCTCGGATTAGGGTATGGGTTACGGTTATGGTTATGGTTATGGTTAGGGTTAGAATTAGGGTTAGGGTTAGGTTTAGGGTTAGGGTTAGGGTTAGTGTTTCGGTTAGGTTTAGGTTTAGGGTTAGGGATATGATTAGGATTAGGGTTATGGTTTGTGTTAGGGTTAGGGTCAGGATTAGGGTTAGGGTTAGAGTTAGGGTTAGGGTTAGGGTGTGAGTTAGGGTAAGGGTTAAGGTTAGGGTTTTCTTTTGGGTTATGGTGAGTGTTAGGGTTAGGGTTAGGGTTAGGGTTAGTTTTAGGTTTAGGGTTTGGGTTTGGGTTATGTTAGTGTTAGGGTTAGGGTTAGGGTTTAGGTTAGGTTTAGGGTCAGGGTTTGTGATAAGTTTAGGATTTGGGTTAAGTTTAGGGTTAGGATTAGGGTTAGGGTTAGGGTTTGGTTTTGGGTTAGGATTAGGTTTTGGGTTAGGGTTAGGTTTGGGTTAGGGTTAGGGTTAGGGTTTGGTTTTGGGTTAGGGTTAGGGTTTGGGTTTGGGTTAGGGTTAGGGTTAGAGTTAGGGTTTGTGTTAGGGTTAGGGTTAGGGCTAGGGTTAGTTTTAGGGTTAGGGTTAGGGTTTGTGTTAGGGTTAGGGTTAGGGTTAGTGTTAGGGTTAGGTTTATGGTGTGCGTTTGGGTTAGGGTTAGGTTTAGGGTTAGGGTTAGGTTTAGGGATAGTGTTATAATTTGGATTCTGGTTATGTTTAGGGTTTGGGTTAGGGTTAGGTTTAGGGTTTGGGTTTGGGTTAGGATTAGGGTTAGGGTTAGTTTTTGGGTTTGGGTTAGGGTTAGGGTTAGGGTTAGGGTTTGGATTAGGGTTAGGGTTAGGGTTCATGTTAAGTTCAGTTTTAGGGTTTGGGTTTTGTTTAGGGATAGGTATAGGATTAGGGTGTGGGTTTGGATTAGAGTTAGTGTTAGGGTTAGTGTTAGTGTTAGGGTTTGGGTTAAGTTTATGTTCAGGTTTAGTGTTCGGGTTTTGGGTTCGGTTTAGTGTTAGGGTTAGGGTTAGTGTTAGGGTCAGGTTTAAGTTTAAGGTTTGGGTTAGTGTTCTGTTTAGGGATAGTGTTAGTTTTATGGGTTTGGTTAGGGTTAGGGTTAGGGTTAGGGTTAGGATTACTCTTAGGGTTAGTGTTTGGGTTTGGGATAGGTTTAGGGTTTTGGTTAGGGTTAGGTTTAGGGTTAGGGTTTGGGTTAGGGTTAGGTTTAGGGTTAATGTTTGGGTTAGGGTTAGGGTTAGGTTTAGGTTTACGGTTAGGTTATGGGTTAGGGTTAGGGTTAGAGTTAGGATTTTTTGTTTGGGTTAGGGTTAGGGTTAGGGTTAGGTTTTGTGTTATGGTTAGGTTTAGGGTTACGGTTTGGGTTAGGGTTAGGGTTAGGGTTAAGGTTAGTGTTTTTGTTAGGGTTAGGGTTAGCTTTAGGGTTAAGATTTGGGTTTGGGTTAGGGTTAGGGTTAGGGTTAGGGTTAGGGTTAGGTTTTGTGTTAGGGTTAGGTTTAGGGTTAGGGTTTGGGTTAGGGTTAGGTTTAGGGTTAGGGTTTGGGTTATTGTTAGGCTTAGGCTTACGTTTAGGTTTAGGGTTAGGGTTAGGGTTAGGGTTAGGGTTAGTTTTAGGGTTAGGGTTAGGGTTAGGGTTACAGTTAGAGTTTGGTTTAGGGTTAGGGTTAGGTGAGGGTTTGTTTTTGGTTAGGGTTAGGGTTTGTGTTAGGGTTGGGTTTAGGATTAGGGTTTGGGCTACGGTTAGGTTTAGTGTTACGGTTTGTGTTAGGGTTAGGTTTAGGGTTAGGGTTTGTGTATTGGGTTAGGGTTAGGGTTAGGGTTAAGGTTTGGGTTATGGTTAGGTTTAGGCTTAGGGTTAGGGTTAGTCTTAGGTTTATGTTTAATGTTTGGGTTAGTGTTAGGGTTAGGTGAAGGGTTAGTGTTAGGTTAGTTTTAGGGTTAGGGTTAGTTTTAGGGTTAGGGTTAGTAGAGGTAGGCTTTTTAGTAGAGGTCCCGTATGTGGAGGGCCTGGGCAGTTCCAGCAGGCCTCACCACCTTCTCCCCTCCTCCTCCCATCTTCTCCTGGCTGCTTCTGTTTGTCAAACACTAGAACTTTGACCTAAATCAACTAAATCTCTCCAAACTGCTCACCCAAACACTAGAGTCTACCACCAAGAAACCTCTGTGTTTCAGCAACTCATCTGATAGGGCTTTGTCACCTAGCAACACCCTAAACAATGTTTGCCTGGTCACTGCCTCTTGGAGTTCCAGAATCTTAGTCCAAGATTCTGTGACCTCAGCACTCCTGCCCACATTAGACACCAATGACAGGAGACTGACCAATAGCACTCAGCACTCACTTGCAGAGCTCTGCCTGTCTATCATAGCTTCAGAGCAGGTGCTCCTCCCCTGGTCAAGTCATGCCAAGTTCGCTTCCCAGTCATGCAGCTCTTGCCAGGATTGCAAGTGGTGACATAAATAACCAACCTCATTCTTTCTAGAAATTACCATATTATTGATATTGGATTCTTAAGTACTATAAGCTACATTTGAATCAGAAAACCACTTTGACATCGTTTTCTATGAGGATAAATATTTTCCTTTTTCATTGTTGCTGAATCCAATCTTTGCTCTTAAAAAAGTACAACTCAACTCTTCGGGGTGAGGCAGGAGTATTATCAGTTCAAGGCTACCCTCGGATTAGGGTATGGGTTATGGTTATGGTTAGGTTTAGGGTTAGGGTTAGAATTAGGGTTAGGGTTAGGTTTAGATTTAGGGTTAGGGTTAGTGTTTGGGTTAGGATTAGGTTTAGGGTTAGGGTTACGATTACGATTAGGGTTATGGTTTGGATTAGGGTTAGGGTTAGGTTTAGGATTAGGGTTAGGGTTTGGATTAGAGTTAGAGTTAGGGTTAGGATTTGGGTTAGGGTTAGGTTTAGGGGTAATGTTTGGGTTAGGGTTACGGTAAGAGTTTGGGTTAGGTTTAGGGCTGGGTTAGGGTTTGTGTTTGTGCTAGGGTTAGGGTTAGGATTTGTGTTAGGGCTAGGTTTAGGGTTAGGGTTAGGGTTAGGGTTTGGTTTATGGTTAGGTTTAGGCTTAGGGTTTGGGTTAGGGTTAGGTTTAGGTTTAATGTTTGGGTTAGGGTTAGGGTTAGGTATAGGGTTAGTGTTAGTTTAGGTTTAGGGTTAGGTTTAGGTTTAGGGTTAGGGTTAGGGTTAGGGTTAGGTTAGTAGAGGTAGGCTTTGTAGAAGAGGTCCTGTATGTGGAGGGCCTGGGCAGGGCCAGCAGGCCACACCACCTTCTCCCCTCCTCCTCCCATCTTCTCCTGGCTGCTTCTGTTTGTCAAACATCAGAACTTTGACCTAAAGTCAACTAAATCTCTCCAAACTGGTCACCCAAACACTAGAGCCTACCACCAAGAAACCTCTGTGTTTCAGCAACTCATCTGAGAGGGCTTTGTCTCCTAGCAATACCCTAAACAATGCTTTGCCAGGTCACTGCCTCTTGGAGTTCCAGAATCTTAGTCCAAGATTCTGTGACCTCAGCACTCCTGCCCACATTAGACACCAATGACAGGAGACTGACCAATAGCACTCAGCACTCACTTGCAGAGCTCTGCCTGTCTATCATAGCTTCAGAGCAGGTGCTCCTCCCCTGGTCAAGTCATGCCAAGTTTGCTTCCCAGTCATGCAGCTCTTGCCAGGATTGCAAGTGGTGACATAAATAACCAACCTCATTCTTTCTAGAAATTACCATATTATTGATATTGGATTCTTAAGTACTATAAGCTACATTTGAATCAGAAAACCACTTTGGACATCGTTTTCTATGAGGATAAATATTTTCCTTTTTCATTGTTGCTGAATCCAATCTTTGCTCTTAAAAAAGTACAACTCAACTCTTCGGGGTGAGGCAGGAGTATTATCAGTTCAAGGCTACCCTCGGATTAGGGTATGGGTTATGGTTATGGTTAGGTTTAGGGTTAGGGTTAGAATTAGGGTTAGGGTTAGGTTTAGATTTAGGGTTAGGGTTAGTGTTTGGGGTAGGATAAGGTTTAGGGTTAGGGTTACGATTACGATTAGGGTTATGGTTTGGATTAGGGTTAGGGTTAGGTTTAGGATTAGGGTTAGGGTTTGGATTAGAGTTAGAGTTAGGGTTAGGATTTGGGTTAGGGTTAGGTTTAGGGGTAATGTTTGGGTTAGGGTTACGGTAAGAGTTTGGGTTAGGTTTAGGGCTGGGTTAGGGTTTGTGTTTGTGTTAGGGTTAGGGTTAGGATTTGTGTTAGGGCTAGGTTTAGGGTTAGGGTTAGGGTTAGGGTTTGGTTTATGGTTAGGGTTAGGCTTAGGGTTTGGGTTAGGGTTAGGTGTAGGTGTAATGTTTGGGGTAGGGTTAGGGTTAGGTATAGGGTTAGTGTTAGTTTAGGTTTAGGGTTAGGTTTAGGTTTAGGGTTAGGGTTAGGGTTAGGGTTAGGTTAGTAGAGGTAGGCTTTGTAGAAGAGGTCCTGTATGTGGAGGGCCTGGGCAGGGCCAGCAGGCCACACCACCTTCTCCCCTCCTCCTCCCATCTTCTCCTGGCTGCTTCTGTTTGTCAAACATCAGAACTTTGACCTAAAGTCAACTAAATCTCTCCAAACTGGTCACCCAAACACTAGAGCCTACCACCAAGAAACCTCTGTGTTTCAGCAACTCATCTGAGAGGGCTTTGTCTCCTAGCAATACCCTAAACAATGCTTTGCCAGGTCACTGCCTCTTGGAGTTCCAGAATCTTAGTCCAAGATTCTGTGACCTCAGCACTCCTGCCCACATCAGACACCAATGACAGGAGACTGACCAATAGCACTCAGCAGTCACTTGCAAAGCTCTGCCTGTCTATCATAGCTTCAGAGCAGGTGCTCCTCCCCTGGTCAAGTCATGCCAAGGTTGCTTCCCAGTCCTGCAGCTCTTGCCAGGATTGCACGTGGTTACATAAATAACCAACCTCATTCTTTCTAGAAATTACCATATTATTGATATTGGATTCTTAAGTACTATAAGATACATTTGAATCAGAAAACTACTTTGGACATCGTTTTCTATGAGGATAAATATTTTCCTTTTTCATTGTTGCTGAATTCAATCTTTGCACTTAAAAAAGTACAACTCAACTCTTCGGGGTGGGGCAGGAGTATTATCAGTTCAAGGCTACCCTCGGATTAGGGTATGGGTTATGGTTATGGTTAGGTTTAGGGTTAGGGTTAAAATTAAGGTTAAGGTTAGGTTTAGATTTAGGGTTAGGGTTAGTGTTTGGGTTAGGATTAGGTTTAGGGTTAGGGTTACGATTAGGGTTATGGTTTGGATTAGGGTTAGGGTTAGGTTTAGGATTAGGGTTAGGGTTTGGATTAGAGTTAGAGTTAGGGTTAGGATTTGGGTTAGGGTTAGGTTTAGGGTTAATGTTTGGGTTAGGGTTAGGGTTAGGTATAGGGTTTGGTATGGTTTAGTGTTACGTTTAGTGTTAGGGTTAGGGTTAGGGTTAGGGTTACGGTAAGTGTTTGGGTTAGGTTTAGGGCTGGGTTAGGGTTTGTGTTTGTGTTAGGGTTAGGGTTAGGGTTTGTGTTAGGGCTAGGTTTAGGGTTAGGGTTTGAGTTAGGGTTAGGGTTAGGGTTAGGGTTAGGGTTTGGTTTTTGGTTAGGTTTAGTCTTAGTGTTTGGGTTAGGGTTAGGTTTAGGTTTAATGTTTGGGTTAGGGTTATGGTTAGGTATAGGGTTAGTGTTAGTTTAGGTTTAGGGTTAGGTTTAGGTTTAGGGTTAGGGTGAGGGTTAGGGTTAGGGTTAGGGTTAGGGTTAGGGTTAGGTTAGTAGAGGTACGCTTTGAAGTAGAGGTCCTGTATGTGGAGGGCCTGGGCAGGGCCAGCAGGCCACACCACCTTCTCCCCTCCTCCTCCCATCTTCTCCTGGCTGCTTCTGTTTGTCAAACATCAGAACTTTAACCTAAAGTCAACTAAATCTCTCCAAACTGGTCACCCAAACACTAGAGCCTACCACCAAGAAACCTCTGTGTTTCAGCAACTCATCTGAGAGGGCTTTGTCACCTAGCAATACCCTAAACAATGCTTTGCCAGATCACTGCCTCTTGGAGTTCCAGAATCTTAGTCCAAGATTCTGTGACCTCAGCACTCCTGCCCACATCAGACACCAATGACAGGAGACTGAACAATAGCACTCAGCACTCACTTGCAAAGCTCTGCCTATCATAGCTTCAGAGCAGGTGCTTCTCCCTTGGTCAAGTCATGCCAAGGTTGCTTCCCAGTCCTGCAGCTCTTGCCAGGATTGCACGTGGTGACATAAATAACCAACCTCATTCTTTCTAGAAATTACCATATTATTGATTTTGGATTCTTAAGTACTATAAGATACATTTGAATCAGAAAACTACTTAGGACATCGTTTTCTATGAGGATAAATATTTTCCTTTTTCATTGTTGCTGAATCCAATCTTTGCTCTTAAAAAAGTACAACTCAACTCTTCGGGGTGAGGCAGGAGTATTATCAGTTCAAGGCTACCCTCGGATTAGGGTATGGGTTATGGTTATGGTTAGGTTTAGGGTTAGGGTTAGAATTAGGATTAGGGTTAGGTTTAGATTTAGGGTTAGGGTTAGTGTTTGGGTTAGGATTAGGTTTAGGGTTAGGGTTACAATTACGATTAGGGTTATGGTTTGGATTAGGGTTAGGGTTAGGTTTAGGATTAGGGTTAGGGTTTGGATTAGAGTTAGAGTTAGGGTTAGGATTTGGGTTAGGGTTAGGTTTAGGGTTAATGTTTGGGTTAGGATTAGGGTTAGGTATAGGGTTTGGTATGGTTTATTGTTACGTTTAGTTTTAGGGTTAGGGTTAGGGTTAGGGTTACGTAAGAGTTTGGGTTAGGTTTAGGGCTGGGTTAGGGTTTGTGTTTGTGTTAGGGTTAGGGTTTGTGTTATGGCTACGTTTAGGGTTAGGGTTTGAGTTAGGGTTAGGATTAGAGTTAGGGTTAGGGTTTGGTTTATGGTTAGGTTTAGGCTTAGGGTTTGGGTTAGGGTTAGGTTTAGGTTTAATGTTTGGGTTAGGGTTAGGCTTAGGTATAGGGTTAGTGTTAGTTTAGGTTTAGGGTTAGGTTTAGGTTTAGGTTTAGGGTTAGGGTTAGGTTAGTAGAGGTAGGCTTTGTAGTAGATGTCCTGTATCTGGAGGGCCTGGGCAGGGCCAGCAGGCCACACCACCTTCTCCCCTCCTCCTCCCATCTTCTCCTGGCTGCTTCTGTTTGTCAAACATCAGAACTTTGACCTAAAGTCAACTAAATCTCTCCAAACTGGTTACCCAAACACTAGAGCCTACCACCAAGAAACCTCTGTGTTTCATCAACTCATCTGAGAGGGCTTTGTCACCTATTAATACCCTAAAGAATGCTTTACCAGGTCACTGCCTCTTGGAGTTCCAGAATCTTAGTCCAAGATTCTGTGACCTCAGCACTCCTGCCCACATCAGACACCAATGAATGGAGACTGACCAATAGCACTCAGCACTCACTTGCAAAGCTCTGCTGTCTATCATAGCTTCAGAGCAGGTGCTCCTCCCCTGGTCAAGTCATGCCAAGGTTGCTTCCCAGTCCTGCAGCTCTTGCCAGGATTGCACGTTGTTACATAAATAACCAACCTCATTCTTTCTAGAAATTACCATGTTATTGATATTGGATTTTTAAGTACTATAATCTACATTTGAATCAGAAAACTACTTTGGACATCGTTTTCTATGAGGGAAATATTTTCATTTTCGTTGTTGCTGCATCCAATCTTTGCTCTTAAAAAAATACAACTCAACTCTTGGGGGTGAGGCAGGAGGTTTATCAGTTCAAGGCTACCCTCAGATTAGGGTATGGGTTATGGTTATAGTTATGGTTAGGGTTAGGGTTAGAATTAGGGTTAGGGTTAGGTTTAGGGTTAGGGTTAGGGTTAGTGTTTGGGTTAGGGTTAGGTTTAGGTTTTGGGATATGATTAGGATTAGGGTTATGGTTTGGGTTAGGGTTAGGGTTAGGGTTAGGGTGTGAGTTAGGGTTAGAGTTAAGGTTAGGGTTTCCGTTTGGGTTATGGTGAGTGTTAGAGTTAGGGTTAGGGTTAGGGTTAGTGTTAGGTTTAGGGTTTGGGTTTGGGTTAGGGTTCGTGTTAGGGTTAGGGTTAGGGTTTAGGTTAGGTTTAGGGTCAGAGTTTGTGATAAGGTTAGGATATGGGTTAATGTTAGGGTTAGGATTAGGGTTAGGGTTAGTGTTAGGGTTAGGGTTTGGTTTTGGGTTAGGGTTAGGTTTGGGTTAGGGTTAGGGTTAGGGTTAGGGTTTGGTTTTGGGTTAGGGTTAGGGTTTGGGTTTGGGTTAGGATTAGTGTTAGGGTTAGTTTTCGGATTTGGGTTAGGGTTAGGGTTATGGTTAGGGTTTGGGTTAGGGTTAGGGTTAGGGTTAGTGTTAAGTTCAGTGTTAGGGTTTGGGTTTGATTTAGGGTTAGGTATAGGGTTAGGGTGTGGGTTTGGATTAGAGTTAGGGTTAGGGTTAGTGTTAGGGTTAGGGTTTGGGTTAGGTTTATGTTCAGGTTTGGTGTTCCGGTTTTGGGTTAGGTTTAGTGTTAGGGATAGGGTTAGTGTTAGGTTCAGGTTTAAGTTTAAGTTTTGGGTTAGGGTTCTGTTTAGGGATAGGGTTAGTTTTATGGGTTCGGTTAGCGTTAGGGTTAGGGTTAGGGTTAGGATTAGGCTTAGGGTTAGTGTTTGGGTGTGGGATAGGTTTAGTGTTTGTGTTAGGTTTAGGTTTAGTGTTACGGTTTGGGTTAGGGTTAGGTTTAGGGTTAACGTTAGAATTAGGGTTAGGGTTAAGTTTAGATTTATGGTTAGGGGTAGGATTAGGTTTAGGGTTAGGGTTACGATTACGATTAGGGTTATGGTTTGGATTAGGGTTACGGATAGGTTTAGGATTAGGGTTAGGGTTAGGATTAGAGTTAGAGTTAGGGTTAGGGTTTGAGTTAGGGTTAGGGTTAGGTTTAGGGTTTCCGTTTGGGTTAGGGTGAGTATTAAGGTTAGGGTTAGGGTTAGTATTAGGATTAGGGTTTGGGTTTGGGTTAGGATTAGGGTTAAGGTTAGGGTTAGGATTAGGGTTAGGGTTACGGTTAGGGTTAGCGTTTGGGTTAGGTTTAGTTTTAGGGTTACGTATAGGGTTTGGGTTAGGGTTAGGGTTAGGGTGGGCGTTTGGGTTAGGGTTAGGTTTAGGGTTAGAGTTAGGTTTAGGGTAGAGTTATGGTTTGGATTCTTGTTATGGTTAGGGTTTGTGTTAGGGTTAGGTTTACGGGTTGTGTTTGGGTTAAGGTTAGGGTTAGGGTTAGCTTTAGGCTTAGGTTTAGGTTTAGGGTTAGGTTTAGATTTAGGGTTAGGGTTAGTGTTTGGGTTAGGATTAGGTTTAGGGTTAGGGTTACGATTACGATTAGGGTTATGGTTTGGATTAGGGTTAGGGTTAGGTTTAGGATTACGGTTAGGGTTTGGATTAGAGTTAGAGTTAGGGTTAGGATTTGGGTTAGGCTTAGGTTTAGGGGTAATGTTTGGGTTAGGGTTAGGGTTAGGTATAGGGTTTGGTATGGTTTAGTGTTACGTTTAGTGTTAGGGTTAGGGTTAGGGTTAGGGTTAGGGATACGGTAAGAGTTTGGGTTAGGTTTAGGGCTGGGTTAGGGTTTGTGTTTGTGTTAGGGTTAGGGTTAGGGTTTGTGTTAGGGCTAGGTTTAGGGTTAGGGTTTGAGTTAGGGTTAGGGTTAGGGTTAGGGTTAGGGTTAGGGTTAGGGTTAGTCTTAGGTTTATGTTTAATGTTTGGGTTAGGGTTAGGTTTAGGGTTAATGTTTGGGTTAGGGTTAGGGTTAGGTATAGGTTTAGTGTTAGTTTAGGTTTAGGGTTAGGTTTAGGTTTAGGGTTAGGGTTAGGGTGAGGGTTAGGTTAGTAGAGGTAGGCTTTGTAGTAGAGGTCCTGTATGTGGAGGTCCTGGGCAGGGCCAGCAGGCCACACCAACTTCTCCCCTCCTCCTCCCATCTTCTCCTGGCTGCTTCTGTTTGTTAAACATCAGAACTTTGATTTAAAGTCAACTAAATCTCTCCAAACTGGTCACCCAAACACTAGAGCCTACCACCAAGAAACCTCTGTGTTTCAGCAACTCATCTGAGAGGGCTTTGTCACCTAGCAATACCCTAAACAATGCTTTGCCATGTCACTACGTCTTGGAGTTCCAGAATCTTAGTCCAAGATTCTGTGACCTCAGCACTCCTGCCCACATCAGACACCAATGACAGGAGACTGACCAATAGCACTCAGCACTCACTTGCAAAGCTCTGCCTGTCTAATATAGCTTCAGAGCAGGTGCTCCTCCCCTGGTCAAGTCATGCCAAGGTTGCTTCCTAGTCCTGCAGCTCTTGCCAGGATTGCACGTGGTTACCTAAATAACCAACCTCATTCTTTCTAGAAATTACCCTATTATTGAGATTGGATTCTTAAGTACTATAAGATACATTTGAATCAGAAAACTACTTTGGACATCGTTTTCTATGAGGATAAATATTTTCCTTTTTCATTGTTGCTGAATCCAATCTTTGCTCTTAAAAAAGTACAACTCAACTCTTGGGGGTGAGGCAGGACGATTATCAGTTCAAGGCTACCCTCAGATTACGGTATGGGTTATGGTTATAGTTATTGTTAGGGTTAGGGTTAGAATTAGGGTTAGGGTTAGGTTTAGGGTTAGGGATATGATTAGGATTGGGGTTATGGTTTGGGTTAGGGTTAGGGTTAGGGTTAGGGTGTGAGTTAGGGTTATGGTTAAGGTTAGGGTTTCCGTTTGGGTTATGGTGAGTGTTAGAGTTAGGGTTAGGGTTAGGGTTAGTGTTAGGTTTAAGGTTAGGGTTTCCGTTAGGGTTAGTGTTAGGGTTAGTGTTAGGGTTTAGGTTAGGTTTAGGGTCAGGGTTTGTGATAAGGTTAGGTTTTGGGTTAATGTTAGGGTTAGGATTAGGGTTAGGGTTAGTGTTAGGGTTAGGGTTAGGGTTAGGCTTTGGTTTTGGGTTAGGGTTAGGTTTGGGTTAGGGTTAGGGTTAGGGTTAGGGTTAGGGTTAGGGTTTGGTTTTGGGTTAGGGTTAGGGTTTGGGTTTGGGTTAGGATTAGTGTTAGGGTTAGTTTTTGGATTTGTGTTAGGGTTAGGGTTATGGTTAGGGTTTGGGTTAGAGTTAGGGTTAGGGTTAGGGTTAAGTTCAGTGTTAGGGTTTGGGTTTGGTTTAGGGTTAGGTATAGGGTTAGGGTGTGGGTTTGGATTAGAGTTAGGGTTAGGGTTAGTGTTAGGGTTAGGGTTAGGGTTAGTGTTAGGGTCAGGTTTAAGTTTAAGTTTTGGTTTAGGGTTCTGTTTAGGGATAGGGTTAGTTTTATGGGTTCGGTTACCGTTAGGGTTAGGGTTAGGGTTAGGATTAGGCTTTGGGTTAGTGTTTGGGTTTGGGATAGGTTTAGGGTTTGTGTTAGGGTTAGGTTTAGGTTTACGGTTTGGGTTAGGGTAAGGTTTAGGGTTAATGTTTGGGTTAGGGTTAGGGTTAGGTATAGGGTTAGTGTTAGTTTAGGTTTAGGGTTAGGTTTAGGTTTAGGTTTAGGGTTAGGGTTAGGGTTAGGGTTAGGGTTAGGGTTAGGATTAGGGTTAGGTTAGTAGAGGTACGCTTTGTAGTAGAGGTCCTGTATGTGGAGGGCCTGGGCAGGGCCAGCAGGCCACACCACCTTCTCCCCTCCTCCTCCCATCTTCTCCTGGCTGCTTCTGTTTGTCAAACATCAGAACTTTGACCTAAAGTCAACTAAATCTCTCCAAACTGGTCACCCAAACACTAGAGCCTACCACCAAGAAACCTCTGTGTTTCAGCAACTCATCTGAGAGGGCTTTGTCACCTAGTAATACCCTAAACAATGCTTTGCCAGGTCACTGCCTCTTGGAGTTCCAGAATCTTAGTCCAAGATTCTGTGACCTCAGCACTCCTGCCCACATCAGACACCAGTGACAGGAGACTGACCAATAGCACTCAGCACTCACTTGCAAAGCTCTGCCTGTCTATCATAGCTTCAGAGCAGGTGCTCCTCCCCTGGTCAAGTCATGCCAAGGTTGCTTCCCAGTCCTGCAGCTCTTGCCAGGATTGCATGTGGTTACATAAATAACCAACCTCATTCTTTCTAGAAATTACCATATTATTGATATTGGATTTTTAAGTACTATAAGCTACATTTGAATCAGAAAATTACTTTGGACATCGTTTTCTATGAGGGAAAATATTTTCATTTTCATTGTTGCTGAATCCAATCTTTGCTCTTAAAAAAAATACAACTCAACTCTTGGGGGTGAGGCAGGAGGATTATCAATTCAAGGCTACCCTCGGATTAGGGTATGGGTTATGGTTATGGTTATGCTTAGGGTTAGTGTTAGAATTAGGGTTAGGGTTAGGTTTAGGGTTAGGGTTAGGGTTAGTGTTTGGGTTAGTGTTAGGTTTAGGGTTAGGGATATGATTAGGATTAGGGTTATGGTTTGCGTTAGGGTTAGGGTTAGGATTAGGGTTAGGGTTAATGTTAGGGATAGGGTTACGGTGTGAGTTAGGGTTAGGGTTAGGTTTATGGTTTCCGTTTGGGTTACGGTGAGTGTTAGGGTTAGGATTAGGGTTAGTGTTAGGATTAGGGTTTGGGTTTGGGTAGGCTTAGTGTTAGTGTTAGGGTTAGGGTTTAGGTTAGGTTTAGGGTCAGTGTTTGAGATAAGGTTAGGATTTGGGTTAAGGTTATGGTTAGATTAGGGTTAGGGTTAGGGTTAGGTTTAGCGTTTGGGTTAGGTTTATTTTCAGGTTTAGTGTTCGGGTTTTGGGTTAGGTTTAGTGTTAGGGTTAGGGTTAGTGTTAGGGTCAGGTTTAAGTTTAAGGTTTGGGTTAGGGTTCTGTTTAGGGATAGGGTTAGGTTTATGGGTTCGGTTAGGGTTAGCGTTAGGGTTAGGGTTAGGATTAGGCTTAGGGTTAGTGTTTGGGTTTGGGATAGGTTTAGGGTTTGGGTTAGGGTTAGGTTTACGGGTAAGGTTTGGGTTAGGGTTAGGTTTACGGGTAAGGTTAGGGTTAGGGTTAGGGTTAGGGTTAGGGTTAAGGTTAGGGTTTCCGTTTGGGTTATGGTGAGTGTTAGGGTTAGGGTTAGGGTTAGGGTTAGTGTTAGGTTTAGGGTTTGGGTTTGGGTTAGGGTTAGTGTTAGGGTTAGGGTTAGGGTTTAGGTTAGGTTTAGGGTCAGCGTTTGTTATAAGGTTAGGAGTTGGGTTAAGGTTAGGGTTAGGATTAGGGTTAGGGTTAGTGTTAGGTTTAGGGTTAGGGTGAGGGTTTGGGTATGGGGTAGGGTTAGGGTTAGGCTTATGGTGAGGGGTAGGCTTTGTGTTAGGGTTAGGGTTAGGGTAAGTGTTAGGGTTAGGGTTATGGTGTGCGTTTGCTTTAGGGTAAGGTTTAGGGTTAGGACTAGGATTAGGGATAGTGTTATAATTTGGATTCTGATTAAGTTTAGGGTTTGGGTTAGGGTTAGGTTTAGGGTTTGGGTTTGGGTTAGGATTAGGGTTAGGGTTAGTTTTTGGGTTTGGGTTAGGGTTAGTGTTAGGGTTAGAGTTTGGGTTAGGGTTAGGGTTAGTATTAAGTTCAGTGTTAGGGTTTGGGTTTGGTTTATGGTTAGGTTTAGGCTAAGGGTTTGGGTTAGGGTTATGGTTAGGTATAGGGTTAGTGTTAGGTTAGGTTTAGGGTTAGGTTTAGGTTTAGGGTTAGGGTTAGGGTTAGGGTTAGGGTTAGGTTTAGGTTACTAGAGGTAGGCTTTGTAGTAGAGGTCCTCTATGTGGAGGGCCTGGGCAGGGCCAGCAGGCCACACCACCTTCTCTCCTCCTCCTCCCGTCTTCTCCTGGCTCCTTCTGTTTGTCAAACATCAGAACTTTGACCTAAAGTCAACTAAATCTCTCCAAACTGGTCACCCAAACACTAGAGCCTACCACCAAGAAACCACTGTTTTTCAGGAACTCATCTGAGAGGGCTTTGTCACCTAGCAATACCCTAAACAATGCTTTGCTAGGTCACTGCCTCTTGGAGTTCCAGAATCTTAGTCCAAGATTCTGTGACCTCAGCACTCGTGCCCACATCAGACACCAATGACAGGAGACTGACCAATAGCACTCAGCACTCACTTGCAAAGCTCTGCCTGTCTATCATAGCTTCAGAGCAGGTGCTCCTCCCCTGGTCAAGTCATGCCAAGGTTGCTTCCCAGTCCTGCAGCTCTTGCCAGGATTGCACGTGGTTACCTAAATAACCAACCTGATTCTTTCTAGAAATTACCATATTATTGATATTGGATTTTTAACTACTATAAGCTACATTTGAATCAGAAAACTACTTTGGACATCGTTTTCTATGAGGGAAAATATTTTCATTTTCAATGTTGCTGTATCCAATCTTTGCTCTTAAAAAAATACAACTCAACTCTTCGGGGTGAGGCAGGTGGATTATAAGTTCAAGGCTACCCTCGGATTAGGGTATGGGTTATGGTTATGGTTATGGTTATGGTTAGGGTTAGAATTAGGGTTAGGGTTAGGTTTAGGGTTAGGGTTAGGGTTAGTGTTTATTAGGTTTAGGTTTAGGGTTAGGGATATGATTAGGATTAGGGTTATGGTTTGTGTTAGGGTTAGGGTCAGGATTAGGGTTAGGGTTAGAGTTAGGGTTAGGGTTAGGGTGTGAGTTAGTGTAAGGGTTAAGGTAAGGGTTTCCTTTTGGGTTATGGTGAGTGTTAGGGTTAGGGTTAGGGTTAGGGTTAGTGTTAGGTTTAGGGTTTGGGTTTGGGTTATGTTAGTGTTAGGGTTAGGGTTAGGGTTTAGGTTAGGTTTAGGGTCAGGGTTTGTGATAAGTTTAGGATTTGGGTTAAGTTTAGGGTTAGGATTAGGGTTAGGGTTAGGGTTTGGTTTTGGGTTAGGGTTAGGGTTTGGGTTAGGGTTGGGTTTGGGTTAGGGTTAGGGTTAGGGTTTGGTTTTGGGTTAGGGTTAGGGTTTGGGTTTGGGTTAGGGTTAGGGTTAGAGTTAGGGTTTGTGTTAGGGTTAGGGTTAGGGCTAGGGTTAGTTTTAGGGTTAGGGTTAGGGTTTGTGTTAGGGTTAGGGTTAGGGTTAGTGTTAGGGTTAGGTTTATGGTGTGCGTTTGGGTTAGTGTTAGGTTTAGGGTTAGGGTTAGGTTTAGGGATAGTGTTATAATTTGGATTCTGGTTATGTTTAGGGTTTGGGTTAGGGTTAGGTTTAGGGTTTGGGTTTGGGTTAGGATTAGGGTTAGGGTTAGTTTTTGGGTTTGGGTTAGGGTTAGGGTTAGGGTTAGGGTTTGGATTAGGGTTAGGGTTAGGGTTCATGTTAAGTTCAGTTTTAGGGTTTGGGTCTTGTTTAGTGATAGGTACTCTAGGATTAGGGTGTGGGTTTGGATTAGAGTTAGTGTTAGGGTTAGTGTTAGGGTTAGGGTTTGGGTTAAGTTTATGTTCAGGTTTAGTGTTCGGGTTTTGGGTTCGGTTTAGTGTTAGGGTTAGGGTTAGTGTTAGGGTCAGGTTTAAGTTTAAGGTTTGGGTTAGGGTTCTGTTTAGGGATAGTGTTAGTTTTATGGGTTTGGTTAGGGTTAGGGTTAGGGTTAGGGTTAGGATTACTCTTAGGGTTAGTGTTTGGGTTTGGGATAGGTTTAGGGTTTTGGTTAGGGTTAGGTTTAGGGTTAGGGTTTGGGTTAGGGTTAGGTTTAGGGTTAATGTTTGGGTTAGGGTTAGGGTTAGGTTTAGGTTTACGGTTAGGATATGGGTTAGGGTTAGGGTTAGAGTTAGGATTTTTTGTTTGGGTTAGGGTTAGGGTTAGGGTTAGGTTTTGTGTTATGGTTAGGTTTAGGGTTACGGTTTGGGTTAGGGTTAGGGTTAGGGTTAGGGTTAGTGTTTTTGTTAGGGTTAGGGTTAGCTTTAGGGTTAAGATTTGGGTTTGGGTTAGGGTTAGGGTTAGGGTTAGGGTTAGGGTTAGGTTTTGTGTTAGGGTTAGGTTTAGGGTTAGGGTTTGGGTTAGGGTTAGGTTTAGGGTTAGGGTTTGGGTTATTGTTAGGCTTAGGTTTACGTTTAGGTTTAGGGTTAGGGTTAGGGTTAGGGTTAGTTTTAGGGTTAGGGTTAGGGTTAGGGTTACAGTTAGAGTTTGGGTTAGGGTTAGGGTTAGGTTAGGGTTTGTTTTTGGTTAGGGTTAGGGTTTGTGTTAGGGTTAGGTTTAGGGTTAGGATTTGGGCTACGGTTAGGTTTAGTGTTACGGTTTGTGTTAGTGTTAGGTTTAGGTTTAGGGTTTGTGTTTGGGTTTAGGGTTAGGGTTAGGGTTAAGGTTTGGGTTATGGTTAGGTTTAGGCTTAGGGTTAGGGTTAGTCTTAGGTTTATGTTTAATGTTTGGGTTAGTGTTAGGGTTAGGTGAAGGGTTAGTGTTAGGTTAGGTTTAGGGTTAGGGTTAGTGTTAGGGTTAGGGTTAGTAGAGGTAGGCTTTTTAGTAGAGGTCCTGTATGTGGAGGGCCTGGGCAGTTCCAGCAGGCCTCACCACCTTCTCCCCTCCTCCTCCCATCTTCTCCTGGGTGCTTCTGTTTGTCAAACACTAGAACTTTGACCTAAAGTCAACTAAATCTCTCCAAACTGCTCACCCAAACACTAGAGTCTACCACCAAGAAAACTCTGTGTTTCAGCAACTCATCTGATAGGGCTTTGTCACCTAGCAACACCCTAAACAATGTTTGCCTGGTCACTGCCTCTTGGAGTTCCAGAATCTTAGTCCAAGATTCTGTGACCTCAGCACTCCTGCCCACATCAGACACCAATGACAGGAGACTGACCAGTAGCACTCAGCACTCACTTGCAGAGCTCTGCCTGTCTATCATAGCTTCAGAGCAGGTGCTCCTCCCCTGGTCAAGTCATGCCAAGTTTGCTTCCCAGTCATGCAGCTCTTGCCAGGATTGCAAGTGGTGACATAAATAACCAACCTCATTCTTTCTAGAAATTACCATATTATTGATATTGGATTCTTAAGTACTATAAGCTACATTTGAATCAGAAAACCACTTTGGACATCGTTTTCTATGAGGATAAATATTTTCCTTTTTCATTGTTGCTGAATCCAATCTTTGCTCTTAAAAAAGTACAACTCAACTCTTCGGGGTGAGGCAGGAGTATTATCAGTTCAAGGCTTCCCTCGGATTAGGGTATGGGTTATGGTTATGGTTAGGTTTAGGGTTAGGGTTAGAATTAGGGTTAGGGTTAAGTTTAGATTTAGGGTTAGGGTTAGTGTTTGGGTTAGTATTAGGTTTAGGGTTAGGGTTACGATTACGATTAGGGTTATGGTTTGGATTACGGTTAGGGTTAGGTTTAGGATTAGGGTTAGGGTTTGGATTAGAGTTAGAGTTAGGGTTAGGGTTTGGGTTAGGGTTAGGTTTAGGGTTAATGTTTGGGTTAGGTTTAGGGTTAGGTATAGGGTTTGGTATGGTTTAGTGTTACGTTTAGTGTGAGGGTTAGGGTTAGGTTTAGGGTTAGGGTTACGGTAAGAGTTTTGGTTAGGTGTAGGGCTGGGTTAGGGTTTGTGTTTGTGTTAGGGTTAGGGTTAGGGTTTGTGTTAGGGCTAGGTTTAGGGTTAGGGTTTGAGTTAGGGTTAGGGTTAGGGTTAGGGTTAGGGTTTGGTTTATGGTTAGGTTTAGGCTTAGGGTTTTGGTTAGGGTTAGGTTTAGGTTTAATGTTTGGCTTAGGGTTAGGGTTAGGTATAGGGTTAGTGTTAGTTTAGGTTTAGGGTTAGGTTTAGGTTTAGGGTTAGGGTTAGGGTTAGGGTAAGGTTAGTAGAGGTAGGCTTTGTAGTAGAGGTCCTGTATGTGGAGGGCCTGGGCAGGGCCAGCAGGCCACACCACCTTCTCCCCTCCTCCTGCCATCTTCTCCTGGCTGCTTCTGTTTGTCAAACATCAGAACTTTGACCTAAAGTCAACTAAATCTCTCCAAACTGTCACCCAAACACTAGAGCCTACCACCAAGAAACCTCTGTTTTTCAGCAACTCATCTGAGAGGGCTTTGTCACCTAGCAATACCCTAAACAATGCTTTGCCAGGTCACTGCCTCTTGGAGTTCCAGAATCTTAGTCCAAGATTCTGGGACCTAAGCACTCCTGCCCACATCAGACACCAATGACAGGAGACTGACCAATAGCACTCAGCACTCACTTTCAAAGCTCTGCCTATCTATCATAGCTTCAGAGGAGGTGCTCCTCCCCTGGTCAATTCATGCCAAGGTTGCTTCCCAGTCCTGCAGCTCTTGCCAGGATTGCACGTGGTTACCTAAATAACCAACCTCTTTCTTTCTAAAATTTACCATATTATTGATATTGGATTCTTAATTACTATAAGCTATATTTGAATCAGAAAACTACTTTGGACATCGTTTTCTATGAGGATAAATATTTTCCTTTTTCATTGTTGCTGAATCCAATCTTTGCTCTTAAAAAAGTACAACTCAACTCTTCGGGGTGAGGCAGGAGTATTATCAGTTCAAGGCTACCCTGTGATTAGGGTATGGATTATGGTTATGGTTAGGTTTAGGGTTAGAGTTAGAATTAGGGTTAGGGTTAGGTTTAGATTTACGGTTAGGGTTAGTGTTTGGGTTCGGATTAGGTTTAGGGTTAGGGTTACGATTACGATTAGTGTTATGGTTTGGGTTAGGGTTAGGGTTAGTTTTAAGATTAGGGTTAGGGTTTGGATTAGAGTTAGAGTTAGGATTAGGGTTTGAGTTAGGGTTAGGGTGAGTATTGGGGTTAGGGTTAGGGTTAGTATTAGGATTAGGGTTTGGGTTTGGGTTAGGATTAGGGTTAAGGTTAGGGTTAGGTTTAGGGTTAGGGTTACGGTTAGGGTTAGCGTTTGGGTTAGGGTTAGGTTTAGGGTTAGGTATAGGGTTTGGGTTAGGGTTAGGGTTATGGTGTGCTTTTGGGTTAGGGTTAGGTTTAGGGTTAGAGTTAGGTTTAGGGTCGAGTTATGGTTTGGGTTCTT
>JAJHUQ010000053.1:3165000-3177500 GCA_035773235.1 Eospalax fontanierii | reverse complement strand
GGGTTAGGTTTAGGGTTAGGGTTTGGGTTACGGTTAGGTTTACGGTTAGGGTTTGGGTTATTGTTAGGCTTAGGTTTAGGGTTAGGGTTAGGGTTTGGGTTAGTGTTAGGTTTAGGGTTAGGGTGAGGGTTAGGGTTAGGGTTACAGTTAGAGTTTGGGTTAGGGTTAGTGTTAGGGTTTGGGTTTGGGTTAGGGTTAGGGTTTGTGTTAGGGTTAGGTTTAGGGTTAGGGTTTGGGCTAGGGTTAGGGTTAGGGTTAGGGTTAAAGTTTGGGTTATGGTTAGGTTTAGGCTTAGGGTTAGGGTTAGGGTTAGGTTTAGGTTTAATGTTTGGGTTAGTGTTAGGGTTACGTATAGGGAGAGTGTTAGGTTAGGTTTAGGGTTAGGGTTTGGGCTAGGGTTAGGTTTAGTGTTAGGGTTTGTGTTAGGGTTAGGTTTAGGTTTAGGGTTTGGGATTGGGTATGGGTTATGGTTATGGTTAGAGTTTGGGTTAGAGTTGGTTTTGGGGTTAGGGTTTGGTTTAGGGTTAGGTTTAGGGGTAATGTTTGTGTTAGGATTAGGGTTTGGTATGCGGTTAGTGATTGGTTTAGTGTTAGGTTTAGTGTTAGGGTTAGGGTTAGGGTTAGGGTTACGGTAAGAATTTGGGTTAGGTTTAGGGCTGGGTTCGGGTTTGGGTTTGTGTTAGGGTTAGGGTAAGGGTTTGTGTTAGGGTTAGGATTAGGGTTAGGGTTTCGGCTAGGGTTAGGGTTAGGGTTAGGGTTTGGGCTAGTGTTAGGTTTAGTGTTAGGGTTTGTGTTAGGGTTAGGTTAAGGTTTAGGGTTTGGGTTTGGTTTAGGGTTAGGGTTAGGGTTGTTGTTAGTGTTAGGTTTAGGGTTAGGGTTTGGGCTAGTGTTAGGGTTAGATTTAGGGTTAAGGTTTGGGTTATGGTTAGGTTTAGGCTTAGGGTTAGGGTTAGTGTTAGGTTTAGAGCAGGTGCTCCTCCCCTGGTCAAGTCATGCCAAGGTTGCTTCCCAGTCCTGCAGCTCTTGCCAGGATTGCACGTGGTTACATAAATAACCAACCTCATTCTTTCTAGAAATTACCAAATTATTGATATGGGATTTTTAAGTACTATAAGCTACATTTGAATCAGAAAACTACTTTGGACATCGTTTTCTATGAGGGAAAATATTTTCATTTTCATTGTTGCTGAATCCAATCTTTGCTCTTAAAAAAATACACCTCAACTCTTGGGGGTGAGGCAGGAGGATTATCAGTTCAAGGCTACCCTCGGATTAGGGTATGGGTTATGGTTATGTTTACGGTTAGGGTTAGGGTTAGATTTAGGGTTAGGGTTAGGTTTAAGGTTAGGGTTAGGGTTAGTGTTTGGGTTAGGGTTAGGTTTAGGGTTAGGGATATGATTAGGATTAGGGTAATGGTTTCGGTTAGGTTTAGGGTTAGGGTTAGGGTGTGAGTTAGGGTTAGGGTTAAGGTTAGGGTTTCCGTTTGGGTTATGGTGAGTGTTAGAGTTAGGGTTAGGGTTAGGGTTAGTGTTAGGTTTAGGTTTTGGGTTTGGGTTAGGGTTAGTGGTAGGGTTAGGGTTAGGGTTTAGGTTAGGTTTAGGGTCAGGGTTTGTGATAAGGTTCGGATTTGGGTTAATGTTAGGGTTAGGATTAGGGTTAGGGTTAGTGTTAGGGTTAGGGTTAGGGTTAGGGTTAGGGTTTGGTTTTGGGTTAGGGTTAGGTTTGGGTTTGGGTTAGGATTAGTGTTAGGGTTAGTTTTTGGATTTGGGTTAGGGTTAGGGTTATGGTTAGGGTTTGGGTTAGGGTTAGGGTTAGGGTTATTTTTAAGTTCAGTGTTAGGGTTTGGGTTTGGTTTAGGGTTAGGTATAGGGTTAGGGTGTGGGTTTGGATTAGAGTTAGGGTTAGGGTTAGTGTTCGGGTTAGGGTTTG
Source organism: Eospalax fontanierii (assembly GCA_035773235.1). NCBI lineage: Eukaryota > Metazoa > Chordata > Mammalia > Rodentia > Spalacidae > Eospalax > Eospalax fontanierii. The sequence goes on along the minus strand of JAJHUQ010000053.1, from coordinate 3,175,571 downwards.
GTTTAGGTTTATGTTCAGGTTTGGTGTTCGGGTTTTGGGTTAGGTTTAGTGTTAGGGTTAGGGTTAGTGTTAGGGTCAGGTTTAAGTTTAAGTTTTAGGTTAGGGTTCTGTTTATGGATAGGGTTAGTTTTATGGGTTCGGTTAGCGTTAGGGTTAGGGTTAGGGTTAGGATTAGGCTTAGGGTTAGTGTTTGGGTTTGGGATAGGTTTAGGGTTTGTGTTAGGGTTAGGTTTAGGGTTAGGGTTTCGGCTAGGGTTAGGGTTAGGGTTAGGGTTTGGGCTAGGGTTAGGTTTAATGTTAGGGTTTGTGTTAGGGTTAGGTTAAGGTTTAGGGTTTGGGTTTGGGTTAGGGTTAGGGTTAGGGTTGTTGTTAGTGTTAGCTTTAGGGTTAGGGTTTGGGCTAGTGTTAGGGTTAGATTTAGGGTTAAGGTTTGGGTTATGGTTAGGTTTAGGCTTAGGGTTAGGGTTAGTGTTAGGTTTAGGTTTAATGTTTGGGTTAGTGTTAGGGTTAGGTATAGGGTTAGTGTTAGGTTAGGTTTAGGGTTAGGGTTAGGGTTAGCGTTAGGGTTAGGGTTAGTAGAGGTAGGCTTAGTAGTAGAGGTCCTGCTTGTGGAGGGCCTGGGCAGGGCCAGCAGGCCCCATCACCTTCTCCCCTCCTCCTCCCATCTTCTCCTTGCTGCTTCTTTTGGTCAAACACTTGAACTTTGACCTAAACTCAATTAAATCTCTCCAAACTGGTCACCGAAACACTAGAGCCTACCACCAAGAAACCTCTGTGTTTCAGCAACTCATCTGAGAGGGCTTTGTCAGCTAGCAATACCCTAAACAATGCTTTGCCAGGTCACTGCCTCTTGGAGTTCCAGAATCTTATTCCAAGATTCTGTGACCTCAGCACTCCTGCCCACATCAGACACCAATGACAGGAGACTGACCAATAGCCCTCAGCACTCACTTGCAAAGCTCTGCCTGTCTATCATAGCTTCAGAGCAGGTGCTCCTCCCTTGGTCAAGTCATGCCAAGGTTGCTTCCCAGTCCTGCAGCTCTTGCCAGGATTGCACGTGGTTACATAAATAACCAACCTCATTCTTTCTAGAATTTACCATAATATTGATATTGGATTCTTAAGTACTATAAGCTACATTTGAATCAGAAAACTACTTTGGACATCGTTTTCTATGAAGGAAAACATTTTCCTTTTTCATTGTTGCTGAATCCAATCTTTGCTCTTAAAAAATTACAACTCAACTCTTGGGGGTGAGGCAGGAGAATTATCAGTTCAATGCTACCCTCCGGTTAGGGTATGGGTTATGGTTATGGTTATGGTTAGGATTAGGGTTAGAATTAGGGTTAGGGTTAGGTTTAGGGTTAGTGTTAGGTTTAGTGTTTGGGTTAGGGTTAGGTTTAGGGTTAGAGATACGATTAGGATTAGGGTTATGGTTTGGGTTAGAGTTAGGGGTAGGATTAGGCTTAGGGTTAGGGTTAGGGTTTGAGTTAGGGTTAGGGTTAGGTTTAGGCTTTCCGTTTGGGTTAGGGTGAGTGTTAGGGTTTTGGTTAGGGTTAATGTTAGGATTAAAGTTTGGGTTTGGGTTAGGGTTCGTGTTAGCGTTAGGGTTACGTTTTAGGTTAGGTTTAGGGTTAGGGTTTGTGATAAGGTGAGGATTTGGGTTAAGGTTAAGGTTAGGGTTAGGGTTAGGGTTAGGGTTTAGGTTAGGGTTAGGGTTTGAGTTAGGTTTAGGGTTAGGATTAGGGTTAGGGTTAGGGTTTGGGTTAGAGTTAGCGTTAGGGTTAGGGCTTGGGTTAGGGTTAGGGTTAGGTTTAGGGTTTGTGTTTGGGTTAGGGTGAGGGTTAGGTTTAGGGCTAGGGTTAGTGTTAGGATTAGGGTTTGGGTTTGGGTTAGGGTTACTGTTAGGTTTAGGGTTAGGGTTTAGGTTAGGGTTAGGTTTCGGGTTAATGTTTGGATTAGATTTAGGGTTAGGGTTTGGGTTAGGGTTAGGTTTTATGTTTATGGTTACGGTTTGGGTTAGGGTTGGATTTAGGGTTAGGGTTTGGTTAGGGTTAGGTTTAGGGGTAATATTTGTCTTAGGGTTAGTGTTAGGTATACGGTTAAGGTTTGGTTTAGTGTTAGGTTTAGTGTTAGGTTTAGGGTTAGGGTGAGGGTTACGGTAAGAGTTTGGGTTAGGTTTAGGGCTGTGTTAGGGTTTGGGTTTGTGTTAGGGTTAGGGTTAGGGTTTGTGTTAGGGTTAGTATTAGGGTTAGGGTTTGGGCTAGGGTTAGGGTTAATGTTTGTGTTAGGGTTAGGATTAGGTTTAGGGTTAGGGTTTGGGTTAGGTTTAGGGTTAGGGGTTGGGTTTGGGTTAAGTTTAGGGTTAGGTTTAGGGTTTGGGTTTGGTTTTGGGTTAGGGATAGTGTTAGGGTTAGGGTTTGGGTTTGGGTTAGGATTAGGTTTAGGGTTAGTGTTAGGGTTTGGGTTACGGTTAGATTTAGGTTTAGGGTTTGGGTTTGGGTTAGGGTTAGGTTTGGGGTTAGGGTTTGGGTTAGGGTTAGGTTTAGGGTTAATGTTTGGATTAGGTTTAGGGTTAGGGTTTGGGTTAGGGTTAGGGTTATGGTTATGGTTAGGGTTAGGTTTAGGGTTAGGGTTTGTGTTAGGGTTAGGTTTAGGAGTAATGTTTGGGTTAGTGTTAGGGTTAGGTATACGGTTAGGGTTTGGTTTAGTGTTAGGTTTAGTGTTAGGGTTAGGGTTAGGGTTACGGTTAGAGTTTGGGTTAGGTTTAGGGCTGGGTTAGGGTTTGTGTTTGTGTTAGTGTTTTGGTTAGGGTTTGTGTTAGGGTTAGGTTTAGGGTTAGGGTTTGGACTAGGGTTAGGTTTAGGGTTAGCGTTAATGTTTGGGTTAGGGTTAGGATTAGGTTTAGGGTTAGGGTTTGGGTTAGGGTTAGGGTTAGGGTTAGGGTTAGGGTTAGGGTTAGGGTTTGTGTTAGGGTTAGGTTTAGGTTAGGGTTAGGGTTAGGGTTAGGGTTAGTGTTTGGGTTAGAGTTAGGGTTAGGGTTTGGGATTTGTTAGGGTTAGGGTTAGGGTTAGGGTTAGGGTTTGGGTTAGGGTTAGCATTAGGGTTAGGGTTTGGGTTAGGGTTTGGGTTAGTGTTAGGGTTTGGGTTAGGGTTAGGGTTAGGGTTAGGGTTAGGGTTAGGGTTAGGGTTAGGGTTAGGGTTAGGGTTAGGGTTAGGGTTTGGTTTGGGTTAGGGTTAGGGTTAGTGTTAGGGCTTGTGTTACGGTTAGGTTTAGGGTTAGGGTTTGGTTTAGGTTTAGGTTTAGGGTTAATGTTTGGGTTAGGGTTATGTTTAGGGTTAGGGTTTGGGTTAGGGTTAGGGTTAGGGTTAGGGTTAGGGTTAGGGTTAGGGTTAGGGTTTGTGTTAGGGTTAGGTTTAGGGTTAGGGTTTGTGTTAGGGTTAGGTTTAGGGTTAGGGTTTGTTTTAGGGTTAGGTTTAGGGTTAGGATTTGTTTTTGGGTTAGGGTTAGGGTTTGGGTTAGGGTGAGGTTTAGGGTTTGGGTTATTGTTAGGGTTAGGGTTAGAGTTTGGGTTTGGTTTAGGATTAGGGTTAGGGTTCGGGTGTGGGTTTGAATTAGGGTTACGCTTAGGGTTAGTGTTAGGGTTAGCGTCTGCGTGAGGTTTAAGGTCAGGTTTAGTCTTGGGATTTAGGGTTACGGTTAGGGTTAGGTTTACGGTTAGGATTTGGGTTAGGGTTAGGTTTAGGGTTAATGTTTGGGTTAGGGTTAGTGTTAGGTATAGGGTTAAGGATTGTGTTAGTGTTAGGTTTAGGGTTAGGGTTAGGGTTAGGGTTACGGTTACGGTTAGAATTTGGGTTCGGTTTAGGGTTAGGTTTAGGGTTTGGGTTGGGTTACGGTTAGGGTTAGGTTTAGGGTTTGTGTTAGGGTTAGGTTTAGGGTAGTGTTTGGGATAGGGTTAGGTTTAGGGTTAGGGTTTTGGTTAGGGTTAGGGTTAGGGTTAGGGTTAGGGTTTGTGTTAGGGTTAGGTTTAGGGTTAGGGTTTGTGTTAGGGTTAGGTTTAGGGTTAGTGTTTGGGCTAGGGTTAGGTTTAGGGTTAGGATTTGGGTTAGGTTTAGGGTTAGGGTTTGTGTTAGGGTTAGGTTTAGGGTTAGGATTTGGTTTTGGGTTAGGGTTTGGGTTAGGGTGAGGTTTAGGGTTTGGGTTATTGTTAGGGTTACGGTTAGAGTTTGGGTTTGGTTTAGGATTAGGGTTAGGGTTAGGGTGTGGGTTTGGATAAGGGTTAGGGTTAGGGTTAGGGTTAGGGTTTGGGTTAGGGTTAGCATTAGGGTTAGGGTTTGGGCTAGTGTTAGGGTTTGGTTTAGGGTTAATGTTTGGGTTAGGTTAGGATTAGGTTTAGCGTTAGGGTTTCGTTTAGGGTTAGGTTTTGGGTTATGGGTAGGTTTAGGCTTAGGGTTTGGGTTAGGGTTATGTTTCGGTTTAATGTTTGGGTTAGGGTTAGGGTTAGAGTTAGGGTTAGGGTTAGTAGAGGTAGGCGTTGCAGTAGAGGTCCTGTATGTGGAGGTCCTGTGCAGGGCCAGCAGGCCACACCATCTTCTCCCCTCCTCCTCCCATCTTCTCCTGGCTGCTTCTTTTTGTCAAACACTAGAACTTTGACCTAAAGTCTACTATAATCTCTCCAAACTGGTCACCCCAACATTAGAGCCTACCACCAAGAAACCTCTGTGTTTCAGCAACTCATCTGAGAGGGCTTTGTCACCTAGCAACACCCTAAACAATGCTTTGCCAGGTCACTGCCTCTTGGAGTTCCAGAATCTTAGTCCAAGATTCTGTGACCTAAGCACTCCTGCCCACATCAGACACCAATGACAGGAGACTGACCAATAGCACTCTGAACTCACTTGCAAAGCTCTGCCTGTCTATCATAGCTTCAGAGCAGGTGCTCCTCCGATGGTCAAGTCGTGCCAAGGTTGCTTCCCAGTCCTGCAGCTCTTGCCAGGATTGCACGTCTTTACCTAAATAACCAACCTCTTTCTTTCTAGAATTTACCATAATATTGATATTGGATTCTTAAGTACTATAAGCTACATTTGAATCAGAAAACTACTTTGGACATCGTTTTCTATGAGGGAAAATATTTTCCTTTTTCATTGTTGCTGAATCCAATCTTTGCTCTTAAAAAATTACAACTCAACTCTTGGGGGTGAGGCAGGAGAATTATCAGTTCAATGCTACCCTCCGGTTAGGGTATGGGTTATGGTTATGGTTATGGTTAGGATTAGGGTTAGAATTAGGGTTAGGGTTAGGTTTAGGGTTAGTGTTAGGTTTAGTGTTTGGGTTAGGGTTAGGTTTAGGGTTAGAGATACGATTAGGATTAGGGTTATGGTTTGGGTTAGAGTTAGGGGTAGGATTAGGCTTAGGGTTAGGGTTAGGGTTTGAGTTAGGGTTAGGGTTAGGTTTAGGCTTTCCGTTTGGGTTAGGGTGAGTGTTAGGGTTTTGGTTAGGGTTAATGTTAGGATTAAAATTTGGGTTTGGGTTAGGGTTCGTGTTAGCGTTAGGGTTACGGTTTAGGTTAGGTTTAGGGTTAGGGTTTGTGATAAGGTGAGGATTTGGGTTAAGGTTAAGGTTAGGATTAGGGTTAGGCTTAAGGTTAGGGTTAGGGTTAGGGTTTGAGTTAGAGTTAGCGTTAGGGTTAGGGTTTGGGTTAGGTTTGGGGTTAGGATTAGGGTTAGGGTTAGGGTTTGGGTTAGAGTTAGCGTTAGGGTTAGGGCTTGGGTTAGGGTTAGGGTTAGGTTTAGGGTTTGTGTTTGGGTTAGGGTGAGGGTTAGGTTTAGGGCTAGTGTTAGTGTTAGGATTAGGTTTTGGGTTTGGGTTAGGGTTACTGTTAGGTTTAGGGTTAGGGTTTAGGTTAGGGTTAGGTTTCGGGTTAATGTTTGGATTAGATTTAGGGTTAGGGTTTGGGTTAGGGTTAGGTTTTATGTTTATGGTTACGGTTTGGGTTAGGGTTGGATTTAGGGTTAGGGTTTGGGTTATGGTTAGGTTTAGGGGTAATATTTGTCTTAGGGTTAGTGTTAGGTATACGGTTAAGGTTTGGTTTAGTGTTAGGTTTAGTGTTAGGGTTAGGGTTAGGGTGAGGGTTACGGTAAGAGTTTGGGTTAGGTTTAGGGCTGTGTTAGGGTTTGGGTTTGTGTTAGGGTTAGGGTTAGGGTTTGTGTTAGGGTTAGTATTAGGGTTAGGGTTTGGGCTAGGGTTAGGGTTAATGTTTGTGTTAGGGTTAGGATTAGGTTTAGGGTTAGGGTTTGGGTTAGGTTTAGGGTTAGGGGTTGGGTTTGGGTTAAGTTTAGGGTTAGGTTTAGGGTTTGGGTTTGGTTTTGGGTTAGGGATAGTGTTAGGGATAGGGTTTGGGTTTGGGTTAGGATTAGGTTTAGGGTTAGTGTTAGGGTTTGGGTTACGGTTAGATTTAGGCTTAGGGGCTGGGTTTGGGTTAGGGTTAGGTTTAGGGTTAGGGTTTGGGTTAGGGTTAGGTTTAGGGTTAATGTTTGGATTAGGTTTAGGGTTTGGGTTTGGGTTAGGGTTAGGGTTATGGTTATGGTTAGGGTTAGGTTTAGGGTTAGGGTTTGTGTTAGGGTTAGGTTTAGGGGTAATGTTTGGGTTAGTGTTAGGGTTAGGTATACGGTTAGGGTTTGGTTTAGTGTTAGGTTTAGTGTTAGGGTTAGGGTTAGGGTTACGGTTAGAGTTTGGGTTAGGTTTAGGGCTGGGTTAGGGTTTGGGTTTGTGTTAGTGTTTTGGTTAGGGTTTGTGTTAGGGTTAGGTTTAGGGTTAGGGTTTGGACTAGGGTTAGGTTTAGGGTTAGCGTTAATGTTTGGGTTAGGGTTAGGATTAGGTTTAGGGTTAGGGTTTGGGTTAGGGTTAGGGTTAGGGTTAGGGTTAGGGTTAGGGTTAGGGTTTGGGTTATGGTTAGGTTTAGGCTTAGGTTTTGGGTTAGGATTAGGTTTAGTTTTAATGTTTGGATTAGGGTTAGGGTTAGTGTTAGGGTTAGTTGAGGTAGGCTTTGTAGTAGAGGTCCTGTATGTGGAGGGCCTGGGCAGGGCCAGCAGGCCACACCACCTTCACCCCTCCTCCTCCCATTTATTCCTGGCTGCTTCTTTTGTCAAACACTAGAACTTTGTCCTAAAGTCAACTAAATCTCTTAAACTGGTCACCCAAACACTAGAGCCTACCACCAAGAAACATCTGTGTTTCAGCAACTCATCTGAGAGGGCTTTGTCACCTAGCAACACCCTAAACAATGCTTTGCCAGGTCACTGCCTCTTGGAGTTCCAGAATCTTAGTCCAAGATTCTGTGACCTCAGCACTCCTGCCCACATCAGACACCCGTGACAGGAGACTCACGAATAGTACTCAGCACTCACTTGCAAAGCTCTGCCTGTCTATCAGAGCTTCAGAGCAGGTGCTCCTCCCCTGGTCAAGTCATGCCAAGGTTGCTTCCCAGTCCTGCCGCTCTTGGCAGGATTGCACGTGGTTACCTAAATAACCAACCTCATTCTTTCTAGAAATTACCATATTATTGATATTGGATTCTTCAGTACTATAAGCTACATTTGAATCAGAAAACTACTTTGGCATCGTTCTCTATGAGGGAAAATATTTTCCTTTTTCATTGTTGCTGAATCGAATCTTTGCTCTTAAAAAAGTACAACTGAACTCTTTGGTGTGAGGCAGGAGTATTATCAGTTCAAGGCTACCCTGGTATTAGGGTATGGGTTATGGTTATGGTTATGGTTAGAATTAGGATTAGGGTTAGAATTAGGGTTAGGTTTAGGTTTAGGGTTAGGGTTAGGGTTAGGGTTAGTGTTTGGGTTAGGGTTAGGTTTAGGGTTAGGGATACGATTAGGATTAGGGTTATGGTTTGGGTTAGGGTTAGGGTTAGGATTAGGGTTAGGGTTAGGATTTGAGTTACGTTTAGGGTTACGCTTATGGTTTCCGTTTGGGTTAGGGTGAGTGTTAGGGTTAGGGTTAGGGTTAGTGTTAGGATTAAGGTTTGGGTTTGGGTTATGGTTAGTGTTAGGGTTAGTGTTAGGGTTTAGATTAGGTTTAGGGTGAGGGTTTGCGATAAGGTTAGGATTTGGGTTAAGGTTAGGGTTAGGGTTAGTGTTAGGGTTACCGTTTGGGTTAGTTTTAAGTTTAGTTTAAGGTTAGGATTTGGGTTTGGGTTAGGGTTAGGGTTAGGGTTAGGGTTAGGGTTAGGGTTCGGGTTTGGGTTAGGGTTAGGGTTAGGATTAGGGTTATGGTTTGGGTGAGGGTTATAGTTAGGTTTTGAGTTTGGGTTGGAGTGTGGGGTAGGGTTAGGTTTAGGTTTTGGGTTAGGGTTAGGGTTAGGCTTTGGGTTATTGTTAGGGTTAGGGTTAGGTTAGTGTTTGGGTTTGGGTTAGGGTTAGGGTTAGAGTTAGGGTTTGGTTTAGGATTAGGGTTAGTGTTAGGGTTTGGGTTAGGGTTAGAGTTAGGGTTAGGTTTAGAGTGTGTGTTTGTGTTAGGGTTAGGTTTAGGGTTAGGGTTAGGTTTAGGGATAGTGTTATGGTTTGGATTCTGCTTACGGTTAGGTTTTGGGTTAGGGTTAGGGTTAGGTTTAGGGTTTGGGTTTGGGTTAGGATTAGGGTTAGGTTTAGGGTTTGGGTTTGGGTTAGGGTTAGGGTTTGTGTTAGGGTTAGGTTTAGGTTTAGGTTTTGGGTTAGGCTTCGGTTTAGGTTTAATGTTTGGGTTAGCTTTAGTGTTAGGGTTTGGGTTATTGTTAGGGTTATGGTTATGGTTAGGGTTTGGGTTAGGGTTAGGTTTAGGGTTAGGGTTAGGGTGTGCGTTTGGGTGAGTGTTAGGTTTAGGGTAATGGTTATGTTTAGGGATAGAGTTATGGTTTGGGTTCTGGTTATGTTTAGAATTTGGGTTAGGGTTAGGTTTAGTATTTGGATTTGGATTAGGGTTAGGGTTAGTGTTAGGGTTAGGGTTAGGGTTAGGGTTTGGTTTGGGTTAGTGTTAGGGATTGTGTTAGGTTTAGGGTTCGGGTTAGGGTTTGTGTTAGGGTTAGGGTTAGGGTTAAGTTTAGGGTTTGGTTTAGGGTTAGGGTTAGGATTAGGGTTATGGTGAGTATTAGGGTTAGGGTTAGGGTTAGGGTAAGGGTTAGGGTTAGGGTTTGTGTTTGGGTTAGGTTTAGGTTAGGGTTAGGGTTAGGGGTAGTGTTTGGGTTAGAGTTAGGGTTAGGGTTTGGGATCTGTTAGGGTTAGGGTTAGGGTTAGGGTTTGGGTTAGGGTTACTGTTAGGGTTAGGGTTAGGGTTTGGGTTAGGGTTAGCATTAGGGTTAGGGTTTGGGTTAGGGTTAGGGTTAGTGTTAGGGTTTGGGTTAGGGTTAGGGTTAGGGTTAGGGTTAGGGTTAGGGTTAGGGTTAGGGTTAGGTTTAGGGTTTGGTTTGGGTTAGGGTTAGGGTTAGTGTTAGGGCTTGTGTTAGGGTTAGGTTTAGGGTTAGGGTTTGGTTTAGGGTTAGGTTTAGGGTTAATGTTTGGGTTAGGGTTATGTTTAGGGTTAGGGTTAGGGTTAGGTTTAGGGTTAGGTTTAGGGTTAGGGATACGATTAGGATTAGGGTTATGGTTTGGGTTAGGGTTAGGGTTAGGATTAAGGTTAGGGTTAGGGTTAGGGTTAGGGTTAGGATTTGAGTTAGGTTTAGGTTTCGGTTTATGGTTTGCGTTTGGGTTAGGGTGAGTATTAGGGTTAGGGTTAGGGTTAGGGTTAGGGTTAGGGTTAGGGTTTGTGTTAGGGTTAGGTTTAGGTTAGGGTTAGTGTTAGGGTTAGGGTTAGTGTTTGGGTTAGAGTTAGGGTTAGGGTTTGGGATTTGTTAGGGTTAGGGTTAGGGTTAGTGTTAGGGTTTGGGTTAGGGTTAGCATTAGGGTTAGGGTTTGGGTTAGGGTTTGGGTTAGTGTTAGGTTTTGGGTTAGGGTTAGGGTTAGGGTTAGGGTTAGGGTTAGGGTTAGGGTTAGGGTTTGGTTTGGATTAGGGTTAGGGTTAGGGTTAGTGTTAGGGCTTGTGTTAGGGTTAGGTTTAGGGTTAGGGTTTGGTTTAGGTTTAGGTTAGGGTTAGGGTTAGGGTTAGGGTTAGGGTTTGGTTTGGGTTAGGGTTAGGGTTAGGGTTAGTGTTAGGGCTTGTGTTAGGGTTAGGTTTAGGGTTAGGGTTTGGTTTAGGTTTAGGTTTAGGGTTAATGTTTGGGTTAGGGTTATGTTTAGGGTTAGGGTTTGGGTTAGGGTTAGGGTTAGGGTTAGGGTTTGTGTTAGGGTTAGGTTTAGGGTTAGGGTTTGTGTTAGGGTTAGGTTTAGGGTTAGTGTTTTGGCTAGGGTTAGGTTTAGGGTTACGATTTGGGTTAGGTTTAGGGTTAGGGTTTGTTTTAGGGTTAGGTTTAGGGTTAGGATTTGGTTTTGGGTTAGGTTTAGGGTTTGGGTTAGGGTGAGGTTTAGGGTTTGGGTTATTGTTAGGGTTAGGGTTAGAGTTTGGGTTTGGTTTAGGATTAGGGTTAGGGTTAGGGTGTGGGTTTGGA
>JAJHUQ010000053.1:3145000-3160000 GCA_035773235.1 Eospalax fontanierii | reverse complement strand
TTAGGGTTAGTGTTAGGGTTTGGTTTGGGTTAGTGTTAGGGTTTGTGTTAGGTTTAGGGTTAGATTTAGGGTTGGTGTTAGGGTTAGGGTTAGGGTTAAGGTTAGGGTTTGGGTTAGGGTTAGGGTTAGGTTTAGGATTATGGTTTGGGTTAGGGTTAGGGTTAGGGTTTGGGTTTGGGTTAGGGTTAGGTTTAGGGTTAGTGTTACGGTTTGGGTTGTTGTTAGGGTTAGGGTTAGGTTAGGGTTTGGGTTTGGGTTACGGTTAGGGTTATTGTTAGGGTTTGTGTTAGGTTTAGGTTTAGGGTTAGGGTTTGGGTTAGGGTTACGGATAGGGGAAATGTTTGGTTTTGGGTTAGGGTTAGGGTAAGGATTTGGGTTATGGTTTGGGTTAGGGTTAGGGTTAGGGTCTGGGTTTGGCTTAGCGTTAGGGTTAGGGTTAGGGTTAGGGTTAGGGTTTGTTTTGCGTTAGGATTAGGGTTAGGGTTAAGGTTGGGATTAGGGTTACGGTTTGGGTTAGGGTTTGAGTTTGGGTTAGGGTTAGGGCTAGGGTTTGGTTTAGGTTTAGGGTTAGGGTTATGGTTTGGGTTTGGGTTACGGTTAGGGTTAATTTAGGGTTTGGGTTTGGGTTTGGGTTAGGGTTAGGTTTAGGTTTAGGGTTTGGGTTAGGGTTAGGTTTCGGGTTAATGTTTGGATTAGATTTAGGGTTAGGGTTTGGGTTAGGGTTAGGTTTTATGTTTATGGTTAGGGTTTGGGTTAGGGTTGGATTTAGGGTTAGGGTTTGGGTTAGGGTTAGGTTTAGGGGTAATATTTGGCTTAGGGTTAGTGTTAGGTATACGGTTAGGGTTTGGTTTAGTGTTAGGTTTAGTGTTAGGGTTAGGGTTAGGGTGAGGGTTACGGTAAGAGTTTGGGTTAGGTTTAGGGCTGTGTTAGGGTTTGGGTTTGTGTGAGGGTTAGGGTTAGGGTTTGTGTTAGGGTTAGTATTAGGGTTAGGGTTTGGGCTAGGGTTAGGGTTAATGTTTGTGTTAGGGTTAGGATTAGGTTTAGGGTTAGGGTTTGGGTTAGGTTTAGGGTTAGGGGTTGGGTTTGGGTTAAGTTTAGGGTTAGGTTTAGGGTTTGGGTTTGGTTTTGGGTTAGGGATAGTGTTAGGGTTAGGGTTTGGGTTTGGGTTAGGATTAGGTTTAGGGTTAGTGTTAGGGTTTGGGTTACGGTTAGATTTAGGGTTAGAGTTTGGGTTTGGGTTAGGGTTAGGTTTAGGGTTAGGGTTTGGGTTAGGGTTAGGTTTAGGGTTAATGTTTGGATTAGATTTAGGGTTAGGGTTTGGGTTAGGGTTAGGGTTATGGTTATGGTTAGGGTTAGGTTTAGGGTTAGGGTTTGTGTTAGGGTTAGGTTTAGGGGTAATGTTTGGGTTAGTGTTAGGGATAGGTATACGGTTAGGGTTTGGTTTAGTGTTAGGTTTAGTGTTAGGGTTAGGGTTAGGGTTACGGTTAGAGTTTGGGTTAGGTTTAGGGCTGGGTTAGGGTTTGGGTTTGTGTTAGTGTTTTGGTTAGGGTTTGTGTTAGGGTTAGGTTTAGGGTTAGGGTTTGGACTAGGGTTAGGTTTAGGGTTAGCGTTAATGTTTGGGTTAGGGTTAGGATTAGGTTTAGGGTTAGGGTTTGGGTTAGGGTTAGGGTTAGGGTTAGGGTTAGGGTTAGGGTTAGGGTTAGATTTTGGGTTATGGTTAGGTTTAGGCTTAGGTTTTGGGTTAGGATTAGGTTTATTTTTAATGTTTGGGTTAGGGTTAGGGTTAGTGTTAGGGTTAGTTGAGGTAGGCTTTGTAGTAGAGGTCCTGTATGTGGAGGGCCTGGGCAGGGCCAGCAGGCCACACCACCTTCACCCCTCCTCCTCCCATTTATTCCTGGCTGCTTCTTTTGTCAAACACTAGAACTTTGTCCTAAAGTCAACTAAATCTCTTAAACTTGTCACCCAAACACTAGAGCCTACCACCAAGAAACATCTGTGTTTCAGCAACTCATCTGAGAGGGCTTTGTCACCTAGCAACACCCTAAACAATGCTTTGCCAGGTCACTGCCTCTTGGAGTTCCAGAATCTTAGTCCAAGATTCTGTGACCTCAGCACTCCTGCCCACATCAGACACCAGTGACAGGAGACTCACGAATAGTACTCAGCACTCACTTGCAAAGCTCTGCCTGTCTATCAGAGCTTCAGAGCAGGTGCTCCTCCCCTGGTCAAGTCATGCCAAGGTTGCTTCCCAGTCCTGCCGCTCTTGGCAGGATTGCACGTGGTTACCTAAATAACCAACCTCATTCTTTCTAGAAATTACCATATTATTGATATTGGATTCTTCAGTACTATAAGCTACATTTGAATCAGAAAACTACTTTGGGCATCGTTCTCTATGAGGGAAAATATTTTCCTTTTTCATTGTTGCTGAATCGAATCTTTGCTCTTAAAAAAGTACAACTGAACTCTTTGGGGTGAGGCAGGAGGATTATCAGTTCAAGGCTACCCTGGGATTAGGGTATGGGTTATGGTTATGGTTAGGGTTAGAATTAGGATTAGGGTTAGAATTAGGGTTAGGTTTAGGTTTAGGGTTAGGGTTAGGGTTAGGGTTAGTGTTTGGGTTAGGGTTAGGTTTAGGGTTAGGGATACGATTAGGATTAGGGTTATGGTTTGGGTTAGGGTTAGGGTTAGGTTTAGGGTTAGGGTTAGGATTTGAGTTAGGTTTAGGGTTAGGTTTATGGTTTCCGTTTGGGTTAGGGTGAGTGTTAGGTTTAGGGTTAGGGTTAGTGTTAGGATTAAGGTTTGGGTTTGGGTTATGGTTAGTGTTAGGGTTAGTGTTAAGGTTTAGGTTAGGTTTAGGGTGAAGGCTTGCGATAAGGTTAGGATTTGGGTTAAGGTTAGGGTTAGGGTTAGTGTTAGGGTTACCGTTTGGGTTAGTTTTAAGTTTAGTTTAAGGTTAGGATTTGGGTTTGGGTTAGGGTTAGGGTTAGGGTTAGGGTTAGGGTTAGGGTTAGGGTTCGGGTTTGGGTTAGGGTTAGGGTTAGGATTAGGGTTATGGTTTGGGTGAGGGTTATAGTTAGGTTTTGGGTTTGGGTTGGAGTGTGGGGTAGGGTTAGGTTTAGGATTTGGGTTAGGGTTAGGGTTAGGGTTTGGGTTATTGTTAGGGTTAGGGTTAGGTTAGTGTTTGGGTTTGGGTTAGGGTTAGGGTTAGAGTTAGGGTTTGGTTTAGGATTAGGGTTAGTGTTAGGGTTTGGGTTAGGGTTAGAGTTAGGGTTAGGTTTAGAGTGTGTGTTTGTGTTAGGGTTAGGTTTAGGGTTAGGGTTAGGTTTAGGGATATTGTTATGGTTTGGATTCTGCTTACGGTTAGGTTTTGGGTTAGGGTTAGGGTTAGGGTTAAGTTTAGGGTTTGGGTTTGGGTTAGGATTAGGGTTAGGTTTAGGGTTTGGGTTTGGGTTAGGTTTAGGGTTTGTGTTAGGGTTAGGTTTAGGTTTAGGTTTTGGGTTAGGCTTCGGTTTAGGTTTAATGTTTGGGTTAGCTTTAGTGTTAGGGTTTGGGTTATTGTTAGGGTTATGGTTATGGTTAGCGTTTGGGTTACGGTTAGGGTTAGGGTGTGCGTTTGGGTGAGTGTTAGGTTTAGGGTAATGGTTATGTTTAGGGATAGAGTTATGGTTTGGGTTCTGGTTATGTTTAGAGTTTGGTTTAGGGTTAGGTTTAGGGTTAGGATTTGGATTAGGGTTAGGGTTAGTGTTAGGGTTAGGGTTAGGGTTAGGGTTTGGTTTGGGTTAGTGTTAGGGTTTGTCTTAGGTTTAGGGTTAGGGTTAGGGTTTGTGTTAGGGTGAGGGTTAGGGTTAAGTTTAGGGTTTGGTTTAGGGTTAGGGTTAGGATTAGGGTTATGTTTTTGGTTAGGGTTAGGGTAAGGGTTTGGGTTTGGGTTTGGGTGAGAGTTAGGTTTAGGGTTTGTGTTGGGGTTTGGGTTATTGATGGGTTTAGGGTTTCGTTGGGGGTTGGGTTTGGGTTAGGGTTATTGTTAGTGTTAGGGTTTGTGTTAGGTTTAGGGTTAGGGTTAGGGTTTGTGTTAGGGTTAGGGTTAGGGTTAAGGTTAGGTTTTGGGATAGGGTTAGGGTTAGGATTAGGGTTATGGTTTGGGTTATTGTTAAGGTTAGGGTTAGGTTAAGGTTTGTGTTTGGGTTAGGGTTAGGGTTAGTGTTAAGTTTAGTGTTAAGGTTTGGTTTTTTTTTAGGGTTAGGGTTAGGGTTAGGGTTTGGGTTAGGGTTAGGGTTAGGGTTAGGGTTTGTGTTAGTGTTAGGTTTAGGGTTAGGGTTAGGTTAGGGTGTGGGTTAGGGTTCGGGTTAAGGATAGGATTAGGGTTATGGTTTGAATTAGGGTTAGGGTTAGCGTTTGGGTTAGGGTTAAGTTTAGGTTAAGGCTAGGGTTAGGGTTTGGGTTAGGGTTAGGGTTAGGTTTAGGGTTAGGGTTAGGGTTAGGGATACGATTAGGATTAGGGTTATGGTTTGGGTTAGGGTTAGGGTTAGGATTAGGGTTAGGGTTAGGGTTAGGGTTAGGATTTGAGTTAGGTTTAGGGTTCGGTTTATGGTTTCCGTTTGGGTTATGGTGAGTATTAGGGTTAGGGTTAGGGTTAGGGTAAGGTTTAGGGTTAGGGTTTGTGTTAGGGTTAGGTTTAGGTTAGGGTTAGGGTTAGGGTTAGTGTTTGGGTTAGAGTTAGGGTTAGGGTTTGGGATCTGTTAGGGTTAGGGTTAGGGTTAGGGTTTGGGTTAGGGTTAGTGTTAGGGTTAGGGTTAGGGTTTGGGTTAGGGTTAGCATTAGGGTTAGGGTTTGGGTTAGGGTTAGGGTTAGTGTTAGGGTTTGGGTTAGGGTTAGGGTTAGGGTTAAGGTTAGGTTTAGGGTTAGGGTTAGGGTTAGGTTTAGGGTTTGGTTTGGGTTAGGGTTAGGGTTAGTGTTAGGGTTAGGGTTAGGTTTAGGGTTAGGGTTAGGGTTAGGTTTAGGGTTAGGGTTAGGGTTAGGGATACGATTAGGATTAGGGTTATGGTTTGGGTTAGGGTTAGGGTTAGGATTAGGGTTAGGGTTAGGGTTAGGGTTAGGGTTAGGATTTGAGTTAGGTTTAGGTTTCGGTTTATGGTTTCCGTTTGGGTTAGGGTGAGTATTAGGGTTAGGGGTAGGGTTAGGGTTAGGGTTAGGGTTAGGGTTTGTGTTGGGGTTAGGTTTAGGTTAGGGTTAGGGTTACGGTTAGGGTTAGTGTTTGGGTTAGAGTTAGGGTTAGGGTTTGGGATTTGTTAGGGTTAGGGTTAGGGTTAGTGTTAGGGTTTGGGTTAGGGTTAGCATTAGGGTTAGGGTTTGGGTTAGGGTTTGGGTTAGTGTTAGGGTTTGGGTTAGGGTTAGGGTTAGGGTTAGGGTTAGGGTTAGGGTTAGGGTTAGGGTTAGGGTTAGGGTTAGGGTTAGGGTTTGTGTTAGGGTTAGGTTTAGGGTTAGTGTTTGGGCTAGGGTTAAGTTTAGGGTTACGATTTGGGTTAGGTTTAGGGTTAGGGTTTGTTTAGGGTTAGGTTTAGGGTTAGGATTTGGTTTTGGGTTAGGGTTAGGGTTTGGGTTAGGGTGAGGTTTAGGGTTTGGGTTATTGTTAGGGTTAGGGTTAGAGTTTGGGTTTGGTTTGGGATTAGGTTTAGGGTTAGGGTGTGGGTTTGGATTAGGGTTAGAGTTAGGGTTAGTGTTACCGTTAGCGTTTGGGTTAGGTTTAAGTTCAGGTTTAGTCTTAGGATTTAGGGTTAGGGTTAGCGTTAGGTTTACGGTTAGGGTTTGGGTTAGGGTTAGGTTTAGGGTTAATGTTTGGGTTAGGGTTAGGGTTAGCTATGGGGTTAAGGATTGTGTTAGTGTTAGGTTTAGGGTTAGGGTTAGGGTTAGGGTTACGGTTACGGTTAGAATTTGGGTTAGGGTTAGGGTTAGGTTTAGGGTTTGGGTTGGGTTACGGTTATGGTTAGGTTTAGGGTTTGTGTTAGGGTTAGGGTTAGGTTAGTGTTTGGGATAGGGTTAGGTTTAGGGTTAGGGTTTTGGTTAGGGTTAGGGTTAGGGTTAGGGTTTGTGTTAGGGTTAGGTTTAGGGTTAGGGTTTGTGTTAGGGTTAGGTTTAGGGTTAGTGTTTGGGCTAGGGTTAGGTTTAGGGTTACGATTTGGGTTAGGTTTAGGGTTAGGGTTTGTTTAGGGTTAGGTTTAGGGTTAGGATTTGGTTTTGGGTTAGGGTTAGGGTTTGGGTTAGGGTGAGGTTTAGGGTTTGGGTTATTGTTAGGGTTAGGGTTAGAGTTTGGGTTTGGTTTGGGATTAGGTTTAGGGTTAGGGTGTGGGTTTGGATTAGGGTTAGGGTTAGGGTTAGTGTTACCGTTAGCGTTTGGGTTAGGTTTAAGTTCAGGTTTAGTCTTAGGATTTAGGGTTAGGGTTAGCTTTAGGTTTACGGTTAGGGTTTGGGTTAGGGTTAGGTTTAGGGTTAATGTTTGGGTTAGGGTTAGGGTTAGCTATGGGGATAAGGATTGTGTTAGTGTTAGGTTTAGGGTTAGGGTTAGTGTTAGGGTTACGGTTACGGTTAGAATTTGGGTTAGGGTTAGGGTTAGGTTTAGGGTTTGGGTTGGGGTACGGGTATGGTTAGGTTTAGGGTTTGTGTTAGGGTTAGGTTTAGGTTAGTGTTTGGGATAGGGTTAGGTTTAGGGTTAGGGTTTTGGTTAGGGTTAGGGTTAGGGTTAGGGTTTGTGTTAGGGTTAGGTTTAGGGTTAGGGTTTGTGTTAGGGTTAGGTTTAGGGTTAGTGTTTGGGCTAGGGTTAGGTTTAGGGTTACGATTTGGGTTAGGTTTAGCGTTAGGGTTTGTGTTAGGGTGTGGTTTAGGGTTAGGATTTGGTTTTGGGTTAGGGTTAGGGTTAGGTTTAGGGATAAAATTTGGGTTAGGGTTGGTGTTAGGGTTACGATTACGGTTTGGGTTAGTTTTAGGGTTAGGGTTAGGATTATGGTTAGGGTTAGGGGTTGGGTTAGAATTAGCGTTAGGGTTAGGGTTTGGGTTAGGGTTAGGGTTAGGTTTAGGGTTTGCGTTTGGGTTAGGGTGAGGGTTAGGTTTATGGCTAGGGTGAGTGTTAGGATTAGGGTTTGGGTTTGGGTTAGGGTTACTGTTAGGTTTATTGTTAGGGTTTAGGTTAGGTTTAGGGTTTCGGTTTGTGTTTGGTTTAGGGTTAGAGTTGGAGTTAGGGTTTGGGTTTGGGTTAGGCTTAGGTTTAGGGTTAGGGTTTGCGATAGGGTTAGGGTTTGGGTTAGGGTTAGGGTTAGGGTTAGCGTTTGGGTTATGGTTAAGTTTAGTTTAAGGTTAGGGTTAGGGTTTGGGTTATGGTTAAGGTTAGGGTTAGGGTTAGTGTTAGGGTTAGGGTGCGCGTTTGGGTGAGGTTTAGGTTTAGGGTAAGGGTTATGTTTAGGGATAGAGTTATGGTTTGGGTTCTGGTTAGGGTTACGGTTTGCGTTATGGTTAGGGTTAGGGTTTGGATTTGTATTAGGGTTAGGGTTAGGGTTAGGGTTAGGGTTAGGGTTAGGGTTAGGGTTTGGTTTGGGGTAGTGTTAGGGTTTTTGTTAGGTTTAGGGTTAGGGTTAGGGTTTGTGTTAGGGTTACGGTTAGGTTTAAGGTTAGGTTTTGGGTTAGGGTTAGGGGTAGGATTAGGGTTATGGTTTGGGTGAGGGTTAGGGTTAGGGTTTGGGTTTGGGTTAGGGTTAGGATTAGGGTTAGTGTTAGGGTTTGGGTTATTGTTAGGGTTAGGGTTAGGTTAGGGTTTAGGTTTTGGTTAGGGTTAGGGTTAGTGTTAGGGTTTGTGTTAGGTTTAAGGTTAGGGTTAGGGTTTGTGTTATGGTTAGGGTTAGGGTTAAGGTGAGGTTTTGGGTTAGGGTTAGGGTTAGGATTAGTGTTATCGTTTGGGTTAGGGTTAGGGTTTGGGTTTGGCTTAGGGTTAGGGTTAGGGTTAGGGTTAGGGTTAGGGTGTGCGTTTGGGTGAGGGTTAGGTTTAGTGAAAGTGTTATGTTTAGGGATAGAGTTATGGTTTGGGTTCTGGTTATGGTTAGGGTTTGGGTTAGGTTTAGGTTTAGGGTTTGGATTTGGATTAGGGTTAGGTTACGGTTAGGGTTATGGTTAGGGTTAGGGTTGGGTTTGGGTTAGTGTTAGGTTTGTGTTAGGTTTAGTGTTAGGATTAGGGTTTGTGTTAGGGTTAGGGTTAGGGTTAAGGTTAGGGTTTGGGTTAGGGTTAGGGTTAGGATTAGGGTTATGGTTTGGGTTAGGGTTAGGGTTAGGTTTAGGGTTTGGGTTTGTGTTAGGGTTAGGTTTAGAGTTCGTGTTAGGGTTTGGGTTATTGTTAGGGTTAGGGTTAGGTTAGGGTTTGGGTTAGGGTTAGGGTTAGGGTTAGTGTTAGGGTTTGTGTTATTGTTAGGGTTAGGGTTAGTTTAGGGTTAGGGTTAGGGTTAGGGTTAGTGTTTGGGTTAGGGTTAGGGTTAGGGTTAGGTTTAGGGTTAGGATGTGGGTTAGGGTTAGGTTTATGGTTAGGGTTAATGTTAGTTTTAGGTTTATGTTTTGGGTTAGGGTTGTGTTTAGGGATAGGGTTAGGTTTATGAGTTTGTTTAGGATTACCCTTAGGGTTAGGGTTAGGATTAGGGTAAGGTTAGGGTTAGGGTTAAGGTTATTGTTAGGGTTTTTGTTAGGGTTAGGTTTAGGCTTAAGGCTTGGGTTAGGGTTAGGTTTAGGATTAATGTTTGGGTTAGGGTTAGGGTTAGGTGTAGGGTTAGTGTTAGGTTCGGTTTATGGTTAGGGTTAGGGTTAGGATTAGGGTCAGGTTTAGTAGAGGTAGGCGTTTTAGTAGATGTCCTGTATGTGGAGGGCCTGGGCAGGGCCAGCAGGCCACACCACCTTCTCCGCTCCTCCTCCCATCTTCTCCTGGTTGCTTCTTTTTGTCAAAGACTAGAACTTTGACCTAAAGTCAACTAAATCTCTCCAAACTCGTCACCCAAACACTAGAGCCTACCACCAGGAAACCTCTGTGTTTCAGCAACTCATCTGAGAGGGCTTTGTCACCTAGCAACACTCTAAACAATGCTTTGCCAGGTCACTGCCTCTTGGAGTTCCAGAGTCTTAGTCCAAGATTCTGTGACCTCAGCACTCCTGCCCACATCAGACACCAATGACAGGAGACTGACCAATAGCACTCTGCACTCACTTGCAAAGCTCTGCCTGTCTATCAAAGATTCAGAGCAGGTTCTCCTCCCCTGGTCAAGTCATGCCAAGGTTCTTCCCAGTCCTGCAGCTTTTGCCAGGATTGCACTTTGTTACCTCAATAACCAACCTCATTCTTTCTAGAAATTACCATATTATTGATATTGGATTGTTCAGTACTATAATCTACATTTGAATCAGAAAACTACTTTGGTCATCGTTCTCTATGAGGGAAAATATTTTCCTTTTTCATTGTTGCTGAATCCAATCTTTGCTCTTAAAAAAGTACAACTCAAGTCTTGGAGGTGAGGCAGGAGGATTAACCGTTCAAGGCTACCCTGGGATTAGGGTAAGGTTTATGGTTAGGGTTAGGGTTAGAATTAGGGTTAGGGTTAGATTTAGGGTTAGGGTTAGGGTTAGTGTTTGGGTTAGGGTTCGGGTTAGGGTTAGGGTTACGATTAGGGTTAGTGTTATAGTTTGGGTTAGCATTAGGGTTAGGATTAGGGTTAGGGTTTGGGTTAGAGTTAGGGTTAGGGTTAGGGTTTGGGTTAGGATTAGGGTTAGGGTTAGTTTTAGGATTAGGGTTTGTGTTTGGGTTAGGGTTACTGTTAGGGTTAGGGTTAGGGTTTAGGTTACGGTTAGGGTTAGGGTTTCGGTTTGGGTTTGGTTTAGGGTTAGGGTTGGGGTTAGTGTTAAGATTTGGGTTAGGCTTAGGTTTAGGGTTAGGGTTTGCGATAGCGTTAGGGTTTGGGTTTCTGTTAGGGGTAGGGTTAGGGTTAGGGTTTGGGTTAGGGTTAGGTTTAGGGTTTGGGTTTGGGTTAGGGTTAGGTTTAGGGTTAGGGTTTGGGTTAGGGTTAGGTTTAGGGTTAATGTTTGGGTTAGGGTTAGGGTTAGGGTTAGGGTTACGCATGGGTTTGGGTTAGGGTTAGGGGTAGGGTTAGGGTTAGGGTTAGGGTTAGGGTTAGGGTTAGGTTTACGGATGGGTTTTGGTTAGGGTTAGGGTTAGGGTTTGGGTTTGGGTTAGGGTAAGGGTTAGGGTTTGTGTTAGGGTTAGGGTTAAGGTTAGGATTAGCGTTATGGTTTGGATTAGGGATAGGGTTAGCGTTTGGGTTAGGGTTAAGTTTAGGTTAAGGCTTGGGTTAGGGTTTGGGTTAGGGTTAGTGTTAGGTTGAGGGTTGGGGTGTGCTTTTGGGTTAGGGTTTGTTTTAGGGTTAGGGTTAGGTTTGGGGATAGAGTTATGGTTTGTGTTCTGGTTATGTTTAGGGTTTGGTTTAGAGTTAGGGTTAGGATTAGGTATTGAGTTTGAGTTAGGGTTAGGTTTATGGTTAGGTTTAGGTTTAGGGTTAAGATTAGAGTTTGGGTTAGGGTTCGGGATAGGGTGAGGGTTAGGGTTTGGTTTGGGTTAGGGTTAGGGTTAGGGTTAGGGCTTGTATTAGGGTTAGGTTTAGGGTTAGGGTTTGGTTTAGGATCAGGTTTAGGGTTAATGTTTGGATTAGGGTTATTTTTAGGGTTAGGGTTAGGGTTAGGGTTTGTGTTAGGGTTAGGTTTAGGGTTAGGGTTTGTGTTACGGTTAGGTTTAGGGTTAGTGTTTGGGCTAGGGTTAGGTTTAGGTTTAGGGTTAGGATTTGGGTTAGGGTTAGGGTTAGGGTTAGGGTTAGGGTTAGGGTTAGGTTTAGCGTTAGGGTTTGTGTTAGGGTTAGGTTTAGGGTTAGGATTTGGTTTTGGGTTAGGGTTAGGGTTTGGGTTAGTGTGAGGGTTAGGGTTTGGGTTATTGTTAGGGTTAGGGTTAGAGTTTGGGTTTGGTTAGGGTTAGGGTTAGGGTTAGGTTTAGGGTTAGGTTGTGCTTTTGGGTTAGGGTTTGGTTTAGGGTTAGGGTTAGGTTTGGGGATAGAGTTATGGTTTGTGTTCTGGTTATGGTTAGGGTTTGGTTTAGAGTTAGGTTTAGGATTAGGGATTGAATTTTAGTTAGGGTTAGGTTTAGGGTTAGGGTTCAGGCTTGTATTAGGGTTAGGTTTAGGGTTAGGGTTTGGTTTAGGATTAGGTTTAGGGTTAATGTTTGGATTAGGGTTATTTTTAGGGTTAGGGTTAGGGTTAGGGTTAGGGTTAGGGTTAGGGTTAGGGTTTGGGTTAGGGTTAGGGTTAGGTTTACGGTTTGCGTTTGGGTTAGGGTGAGGGTTAGGTTTAGGGCTAGGGTTAGTGTTAGGATTAGGGTTTGTGTTTGTGTTAGGGTTAATGTTAGGTTTAGGGTTAGGGTTTAGGTTAGGGTTAGGTTTAGGGTTTCGGCTTGAGTTTGGTGCAGGGTTAGAGTTGGGGTTAGGGTTAGGATTTGGGTTAGGATTAGGTTTAGGGTTAGGGTTTGCGATAGGGTTAGGGTTTGGGTTAGGGTTAGGGTTAGGTTTAGGGTTAGGGTTAGGGTGTGCGTTTGGGTGAGTGTTAGGTTTAGGGTAAGGGTTATGTTTAGGGATAGAGTTATGGTTTGGGTTCTGGTTATATTTAGGGTTTGGGTTAGGGTTAGGTTTAGGGTTTGGATTTGGATTAGGGTTAGGGTTAGGGTTAGGGTTAGGGTTAGGGTTAGGGTTAGGGTTTGGTTTGGGTTAGTGTTAGGGTTTGTGTTAGGTTTAGGGTTAGGGTTAGGGTTTGTGTTAGGGTTAGGGTTAGGGTTAAGGTTAGGGTTTGGGTTAGGGTTATGGTTAGGATTAGGGTTATGGTTTGGGTTAGGGTTAGGGTTAGGGTTAGGGTTAGGGTTTGTGTTAGGGTTAGGTTTAGGTTAGGGTTAGGGTTAGGGTTAGGGTTAGGGTTAGTGTTTGGGTTAGAGTTAGGGTTAGGGTTTGGGATCTGTTAGGGTTAGGGTTAGGGTTAGGGTTTGGGTTAGTGTTAGTGTTAGGGTTAGGGTTAGGGTTAGGGTTTGGGTTAGGGTTAGCATTATGGTTAGGGTTTGGTTTAGGGTTAGGGTTAGTGTTAGGGTTTGGGTTAGGGTTAGGGTTAGGGTTAGGGTTAGGGTTAGGGTTAGTGTTAGGTTTAGTGTTTGGTTTGGGTTGGGGTTAGGGTTAATGTTAGGGCTTGAGTTAGGGTTAGGTTTAGGGTTAGGGTTTGGTTTAGGGTTAGGTTTAGGGTTAATGTTTGGGTTAGGGTTATGTTTAGGGTTAGGGTTTGGGTTAGGGTTAGGGTTAGGGTTAGGGTTTGTGTTAGGGTTAGGTTTAGGGTTAGGGTTTGTGTTAGGGTTAGGTTTAGGGTTAGTGTTTGGGCTAGGATTAGGTTTAGGGTTACGATTTGGGTTAGGTTTAGGGTTAGGGTTTGTGTTAGGGTGAGGTTTAGGGTTAGGATTTGGTTTTGGGTTAGGGTTAGGGTTAGGTTTAGGGATAAAATTTGGGTTAGGGTTGGTGTTAGGGTTACGATTACGGTTTGGGTTAGGGTTAGGGTTAGTGTTAGGATTATGGTTAGGGTTAGGGGTTGGGTTAGAGTTAGCGTTAGGGTTAGGGTTTGGGTTAGGGTTAGGGTTAGGTTTAGGGTTTGCGTTTGGGTTAGGGTGAGGGTTAGGTTTATGGCTAGGGTGAGTGTTAGGATTAGGGTTTGGGTTTGGGTTAGGGTTACTGTTAGGTTTATGGTTAGGGTTTAGGTTAGGTTTAGGGTTTCGGTTTGTGTTTGGTTTAGGGTTAGAGTTGGGGTTAGGGTTTGGGTTTGGGTTAGGCTTAGGGTTAGGGTTAGGGTTTGCGATAGGGTTAGGGTTTGGGTTAGGGTTAGGGTTAGGGTTAGCGTTTGGTTTATGGTTAAGTTTAGTTTAAGGTTAGGGTTAGGGTTTGGGTTATGGTTAGGGTTAGGGTTAGTGTTAGGGTTAGGGTGTGCGTTTGGGTGAGGTTTAGGTTTAGGGTAAGGGTTATGTTTAGGGATAGAGTTATGGTTTGGGTTCTGGTTATGGTTAGGGTTTGGGTTAGGGTTAGGTTTAGGGTTTGGATTTGTATTAGGGTTAGGGTTAGGGTTAGGGTTAGGGTTAGGGTTAGGGTTTGGTTTGGGTTAGTGTTAGGGTTTTTGTTAGGTTTAGGGTTAGGGTTAGGGTTTGTGTTAGGGTTAGGGTTAGGTTTAAGGTTAGGGTTTGGGTTAGGGTTAGGGTTAGGATTAGGGTTATGGATTGGGTGAGGGTTAGGGTTAGGGTTTGGGTTTGGGTTAGGGTTAGGATTAGGGTTAGTGTTAGGGTTTGGGTGATTGTTAGGGTTAGGGTTAGGTTAGGGTTTAGGTTTTGGTTAGGGTTAGGGTTAGTGTTAGGGTTTGTGTTAGGTTTAGGGTTAGGGTTAGGGTTTGTGTTATGGTAAGGGTTAGGGTTAAGGTGAGGTTTTGTGTTAGGGTTAGGGTTAGGATTAGGGTTATGGTTTGGGTTAGGGTTAGGGTTTGGGTTTGGCTTAGGGTTAGGGTTAGGGTTAGGGTTAGGGTTAGGGTGTGCGTTTGGGTGAGGGTTAGGTTTAGGTTAAGTGTTATGTTTAGGGATAGAGTTATGGTTTGGGTTCTGGTTATGGTTAGGGTTTGGGTTAGGGTTAGGTTTAGGGTTTGGATTTGGATTAGGGTTAGGTTAGGGTTAGGGTTAGGGTTAGTGTTAGGGTTTGGTTTGGGTTAGTGTTAGGTTTGTGTTAGGTTTAGTGTTAGGGTTAGGGTTTGTGTTAGGGTTAGGGTTAGGGTTAAGGTTAGGTTTTGGGTTAGGGTTAGGGTTAGGATTAGGGTTATGGTTTGGGTTAGGGTTAGGGTTAGGGTTAGGGTTAGGTTTAGGGTTTGGGTTTGTGTTAGGGTTAGGTTTAGAGTTCGTGTTAGGGTTTGGGTTATTGTTACGGTTAGGGTTAGCTTAGGGTTTGGGTTAGGGTTAGGGTTAGGGTTAGTGTTAGGGTTTGTGTTATTGTTAGGGTTAGGGTTAGTTTAGGGTTAGGGTTAGGGTTAGGGTTAGTGTTTGGGTTAGGGTTAGGGTTAGGGTTAGGTTTAGGGTTAGGATGTGGGTTAGGGTTAGGGGTATGGTTAGGGTTAATGTTAGATTTAGGTTTTAGGTTTGGGTTAGGGTTGTGTTTAGGGATAGGGTTAGGTTTATGAGTTTGTTTAGGATTACCTTTAGGGTTAGGGTTAGGATTAGGGTTAGGTTAGGGTTAGGGTTAAGCTTATTGTTAGGGTTTTTGTTAGGGTTAGGTTTAGGCTTAAGGCTTGGGTTAGGGTTAGGTTTAGGATTAATGTTTGGGTTAGGGTTAGGGTTAGGTGTAGGGTTAGTGTTAGGTTCGGTTTATGGTTAGGGTTAGGGTTAGGATTAGGGTCAGGTTTAGTAGAGGTAGGCGTTTTAGTAGATGTCCTGTATGTGGAGGGCCTGGGCAGGGCCAGCAGGCCACACCACCTTCTCCGCTCCTCCTCCCATCTTCTCCTGGTTGCTTCTTTTTGTCAAAGACTAGAACTTTGACCTAAAGTCAACTAAATCTCTCCAAACTCGTCACCCAAACACTAGAGCCTACCACCAGGAAACCTCTGTGTTTCAGCAACTCATCTGAGAGGGCTTTGTCACCTAGCAACACTCTAAACAATGCTTTGCCAGGTCACTGCCTCTTGGAGTTCCAGAGTCTTAGTCCAAGATTCTGTAACCTCAGCACTCCTGCCCACATCAGACACCAATGACAGGAGACTGACCAATAGCACTCTGCACTCACTTGCAAAGCTCTGCCTGTCTATCAAAGATTCAGAGCAGGTTCTCCTCCCCTGGTCAAGTCATGCCAAGGTTCTTCCCAGTCCTGCAGCTTTTGCCAGGATTGCACT
>JAJHUQ010000053.1:3130000-3142500 GCA_035773235.1 Eospalax fontanierii | reverse complement strand
GGTTAATGTTAGGGTTTGTGTTAGGTTTAGGTTTAGGGTTAGGGTTTGTGTTAGGGTTAGGGTTAGGGTTAAGGTTAGGGTTTGGGTAAGGGTTAGGGTTAGGATTAGGGTTATGGTTTGGGTTAGGGTTAGGGATAGGGTTTGGGTTTGGGTTTGGGTTAGGATTAGGGTTAGGGTTAGTGTTAGGGTTTGGGTTATTGTTAGGGTTAGGTTTACGTTAGGGTTTGTGTTTGGGTTAGGGTTATTGTTAGTGTTAGGGTTTGTGTTAGGTTTAGGGTTAGGGTTAGGGTTCATGTTAGGGTTAGGGTTAGGGTTAAGGTTAGGTTTTGGGAAAGGGTTAGGGTTAGGATTAGGGTTATGGTTTGGGTTAGGGTTAGGATTAGGGTTCGGGATTGGGTTCGGTTTAGGTTTAGGGTTAGTGTTAGGGTTTGGGTTATTGTTAGGGTTAGGGTTAGGTTAGGGTTTGGGTTTGGGTTAGGGTTAGGTTTAGTGTTAAGTTTAGTGTTAGGGTTTGGTTTTATTTTAGGGTTAGGGTTAGGTTTAGGGTTTGGGTTAGGGTTAGAGTTAGGGTTAGGGTTTGGGTTTGGTTTAGGGTTAGAGTTGGGGTTAGGGTTAGGATTTGGGTTAGGCTTAGGTTTAGGGTTAGGTTTTGCGATAGGGTTAGGGTTTGGGTTAGGGTTAGGGTTAGGTTTAGGGTTAGGGTTAGGGTGTGCGTTTGGGTGAGTGTTAGGTTTAGGGTAAGGGTTATGTTTAGGGATAGAGTTATGGTTTGGGTTCTTGTTATGTTTAGGGTTTGGGTTAGGGTTAGGTTTAGGGTTTGGATTTGGATTAGGGTTAGGGTTAGGGTTAGGGTTAGGGTTAGGGTTAGGGTTAGGGTTAGGGTTAGGGTTAGGGTTAGGGTTTGGTTTGGGTTAGTGTAAGGGTTTGTGTTAGGTTTAGGGTTAGGGTTAGGGTTTGTGTTAGGGTTAGTGTTAGGGTTAAGTTTAGGGTTTGGGTTAGGGTTAGGGTTAGGATTACGGTTATGGTTTGGGTTAGGGTTAGGGTTAGGGTTTGGGTTTGGGTTTGGGTTAGGGTTAGGATTAGGGTTAGTGTTAGGGTTTGGGTTATTGTTAGGGTTAGGGTTACGTTAGGGTTTGGGTTTGGGTTAGGGTTATTGTTAGTGTTAGGGTTTGTGTTAGGTTTAGGGTTAGGGTTAGGGTTCGTGTTAGGGTTAGGGTTAGGGTTAAGGTTAGGTTTTGGGATAGGGTTAGGGTTAGGATTAGGGTTATGGTTTGGGTTATTGTTAAGGTTAGGGTTAGGTTAGGGTTTGTGTTTGTGTTAGGGTTAGGGTTAGTGTTAAGTTTAGTGTTAGGGTTTGGTTTTTTTTTAGGGTTAGGGTTAGGGTTAGGGTTTGTGTTAGGGTTAGGTTTTGGGTTAGGGTTTGTGTTAGGGTTAGGTTTAGGGTTAGTGTTTTGGCTAGGGTTAGGTTTAGGGTTACGATTTGGGTAGGGTTAAGGGTTAGGATTTGTGTAGGGGTTAGGATTTGGTTTTGGGTTGGGGATAGGGTGGGAGTTAGGGTGAGGTGTAGGGTTTGAGTTATTGTTAGGGTTAGGGTTAGAGTTTGGGTTTGGTTTAGGATTAGTGTAAGGGTTAGGGTGTGGGTTTGGATTAGGGTTAGCGTTAGGGTTAGTGTTAGGGTTAGCGTTTGGGTTAGGTTTAAGTTCAGGTTTAGTCTTAGGATTTAGGGTTAGGGTTATGGTTAGGTTTACGGTTAGGGTTTGGGTTTGAATTAGGGTTAGGGTTAGGGTTAGTGTTAGGGTTAGCGTTAGGGTTAGGTATAGGGTTAAGGATTGTGTTAGTGTTAGGTTTAGGGTTAGGGTTAGGGTTAGGGTTACGGTTACGGTTAGAATTTGGGTTAGGGTTAGGGTTAGGTTTAGGGTTTGGGTTGGGTTACGGTTAGGGTTAGGTTTAGGGTTTGTGTTAGGGTTAGGTTTAGGTTAGTGTTTGGGATAGGGTTAGGTTTAGGGTTAGGGTTTTGGTTAGGGTTAGGGTTAGGGTTAGGGTTTGTGTTAGGGTTAGGTTTAGGGTTAGGGTTTGTGTTAGGGTTAGGTTTAGGGTTAGTGTTTGGGCTAGGGTTAGGTTTAGGGTTACGATTTGGGTTAGGTTTAGGGTTAGGGTTTGTGTTAGGGTTAGGTTTAGGGTATGGATTTGGTTTTGGGTTAGGGTTAGGGTTAGGTTTAGGGATAAAATTTGGGTTAGGGTTAGTGTTAGGGTTACGATTACGGTTTGGGTTAGGGTTAGGGTTAGGGTTAGGATTATGGTTAGGGTTAGGGGTTGGGTTAGAGTTAGGGTTAGAGTTAGGGTTTGGGTTAGGTGTAGGATTAGGGTTATGGTTTTCGTTAGGGTTAGGGTGAGGGTTAGGTTTATGGCTAGGGTGAGTGTTAGGATTAGGGTTTGGGTGTGGGTTAGGGTTACTGTTAGGTTTATGGTTAGGTTTTAGGTTAGGTTTAGGGTTTCGGTTTGTGTTTGGTTTAGGGTTAGAGTTGGGGTTAGGGTTTGGGTTTGGGTTAGGCTTAGGTTTAGGGTTAGGGTTTGCGATAGGGTTAGGGTTTGGGTTAGGGTTAGGGTTAGGGTTAGCGTTTGGGTTATGGTTAAGTTTAGTTTAAGGTTAGGGTTAGGGTTTGGGTTATGGTTAGGGTTAGGGTTAGTGTTAGGGTTAGGGTGTGCGTTTGGGTGAGGTTTAGGTTTAGGGTAAGGGTTATGTTTAGGGATAGAGTTATGGTTTGGGTTCTGGTTATGGTTAGGGTTTGGGTTAGGGTTAGGTTTAGGGTTTGGATTTGTATTAGGGTTAGGGTTAGGGTTAGGGTTAAGGTTAGGGTTAGGGTTAGGGTTAGGTTTAGGGTTTGGTTTGGGTTAGTGTTAGGGTTTTTGTTAGGTTTAGGGTTAGGCTTAGGGTTTGTGTTAGGGTTAGGGTTAGGTTTAAGGTTAGGGTTTGGGTTAGGGTTAGGGTTAGGATTAGGGTTATGTTTTGGGTGAGGGTTAGGGTTAGGGTTTGGGTTTGGGTTAGGGTTAGGATTAGGGTTAGTGTTAGGGTTTGGGTTATTGTTAGGGTTAGGGTTAGGTTAGGGTTTAGGTTTTGGTTAGGGTTAGGGTTAGTGTTAGGGTTTGTGTTAGGTTTAGGGTTAGGGTTAGGGTTTGTGTTATGGTTAGGGTTAGGGTTAAGGTGAGGTTTTGGGTTAGGGTTAGGGTTAGGATTAGGGTTATCGTTTGGGTTAGGGTTAGGGTTTGGGTTTGGCTTAGGGTTAGGTTTAGGGTTAGGGTGTGCGTTTGGGTGAGGGTTAGGTTTAGGGTAAGTGTTATGTTTAGGGATAGAGTTATGGTTTGGGTTCTGGTTATGGTTAGGGTTTGGGTTAGGGTTAGGTTTAGGGTTTGGATTTGGATTAGGGTTAGGTTAGGGTTAGGGTTAGGGTTAGTGTTAGTGTTTGGTTTGGGTTAGTGTTAGGTTTGTGTTAGGTTTAGTGTTTGGGTTGGGGTTTGTGTAGGGGTTAGGGTAAGGGTTAAGGTTAGGGTTTGGGTTAGGGTTAGGGTTAGGATTAGGGTTATGGTTTGGGTTAGGGTTAGGGTTAGGGTTAGGTTTAGGGTTTGGGTTTGTGTTAGGGTTAGGTTTAGAGTTCGTGTTAGGGTTTGGGTTATTGTTACGGTTAGGGTTAGGTTAGGGTTTGGGTTAGGGTTAGGGTTAGGGTTAGTGTTAGGGTTTGCGTTATTGTTAGGGTTAGGGTTAGTTTAGGGTTAGGGTTAGGGTTAGGGTTAGTGTTTGGGTTAGGGTTAGGGTTAGGGTTAGGTTTAGGGTTAGGATGTGGGTTAGGGTTAGGTTTATGGTTAGGGTTAATTTGAGATTTAGGTTTAAGGTTTGGGTTAGGTTGTGTTTAGGGATAGGGTTAGGTTTATGAGTTTGTTTAGGATTACCCTTAGGGTTAGGGTTAGGATTAGGGTTAGGTTAGGGTTAGGGTTAAGCTTATTGTTAGGGTTTTTGTTAGGGTTAGGTTTAGGCTTAAGGCTTGGGTTAGGGTTAGGTTTAGGATTAATGTTTGGGTTAGGGTTAGGGTTAGGTGTAGGGTTAGTGTTAGGTTCGGTTTATGGTTAGGGTTAGGGTTAGGATTAGGGTCAGGTTTAGTAGAGGTAGGCGTTTTAGTAGATGTCCTGTATGTGGAGGGCCTGGGCAGGGCCAGCAGGCCACACCACCTTCTCCGCTCCTCCTCCCATCTTCTCCTGGTTGCTTCTTTTTGTCAAAGACTAGAACTTTGACCTAAAGTCAACTAAATCTCTCCAAACTCGTCACCCAAACACTAGAGCCTACCACCAGGAAACCTCTGTGTTTCAGCAACTCATCTGAGAGGGCTTTGTCACCTAGCAACACTCTAAACAATGCTTTGCCAGGTCACTGCCTCTTGGAGTTCCAGAGTCTTAGTCCAAGATTCTGTGACCTCAGCACTCCTGCCCACATCAGACACCAATGACAGGAGACTGACCAATAGCACTCTGCACTCACTTGCAAAGCTCTGCCTGTCTATCAAAGATTCAGAGCAGGTTCTCCTCCCCTGGTCAAGTCATGCCAAGGTTCTTCCCAGTCCTGCAGCTTTTGCCAGGATTGCACTTTGTTACCTCAATAACCAACCTCATTCTTTCTAGAAATTACCATATTATTGATATTGGATTGTTCAGTACTATAATCTACATTTGAATCAGAAAACTACTTTGGTCATCGTTCTGTATGAGGGAAAATATTTTCCTTTTTCATTGTTGCTGAATCCAATCTTTGCTCTTAAAAAAGTACAACTCAAGTCTTGGAGGTGAGGCAGGAGGATTTACCGTTCAAGGCTACCCTGGGATTAGGGTATGGTTTATGGTTAAGGTTAGGGTTAGAATTAGGGTTAGGGTTAGATTTAGGGTTAGGGTTAGGGTTAGTGTTTGGGTTAGGGTTCGGGTTAGGGTTAGGGTTACGATTAGGGTTAGTGTTATAGTTTGGGTTAGCATTAGGGTTAGGATTAGGGTTAGGGTTAGGGTTTGGGTTAGAGTTAGGGTTAGGGTTAGGGTTTGGGTTAGGATTAGGGTTAGGGTTAGTTTTAGGATTAGGGTATGTGTTTGGGTTAGGGTTACTGTTAGGGTTAGGGTTAGGGTTTAGGTTACGGTTAGGGTTAGGGTTTCGGTTTGGGTTTGGTTTAGGGTTAGGGTTGGGGTTAGTGTTAAGATTTGGGTTAGGCTTAGGTTTAGGGTTAGGGTTTGCGATAGCGTTAGGGTTTGGGTTTCTGTTAGGGGTAGGGTTAGGGTTAGGGTTTGGGTTAGGGTTAGGTTTAGGGTTTGGATTTGGGTTAGGGTTAGGTTTAGGGTTAGGGTTTGGGTTAGGGATAGGTTTAGGGTTAATGTTTGGGTTAGGGTTAGGGTTAGGGTTAGGGTTACGGATGGGTTTGGGTTAGGGTTAGGGTTAGGGTTAGGGTTAGGGTTAGGGTTAGGGTTAGGGTTAGGGTTAGCGTTAGGGTTACGGATGGGTTTTGGTTAGGGTTAGGGTTAGGGTTTGGGTTTGGTTTAGGGTTAGGGTTAGTGTTTGTGTTAGGGTTAGGGTTAAGGTTAGGATTAGCGTTATGGTTTGGATTAGGGATAGGGTTAGCGTTTGGGTTAGGGTTAAGTTTAGGTTAAGGCTAGGGTTAGGGTTTGGGTTAGGGTTAGTGTTAGGTTGAGGGTTAGGGTGTGCTTTTCGGTTAGGGTTTGGTTTAGGGTTAGGGTTAGGTTTGGGGATAGAGTTATGGTTTGTGTTCTGGTTATGGTTAGGGTTTGGTTTAGAGTCAGGGTTAGGATTAGGGATTGAGTTTGAGTTAGGGTTAGGTTTAGGGTTAGGTTTAGGTTTAGGGTTAAGATTAGAGTTTGGGTTAGGGTTCGGGATAGGGTGAGGGTTAGGGTTTGGTTTGGGTTAGGGTTAGGGTTAGGGTTAGGGCTTGTATTAGGGTTAGGTTTAGGGTTAGGGTTTGGTTTAGGATCAGGTTTAGCGTTAATGTTTGGATTAGGGTTATTTTTAGGGTTAGGGTTAGGGTTAGGGTTAGTGTTAGGGTTAGGGTTTGTGTTAGGGTTAGGTTTAGGGTTAGGGTTTGTGTTACGGTTAGATTTAGGGTTAGTGTTTGGGCTAGGGTTAGGTTTAGGTTTAGGGTTAGGATTTGGGTTAGGGTTAGGGTTAGGGTTAGGGTTAGGGTTAGGGTTAGGGTTAGGGTTAGGGTTTGTGTTAGGGTTAGGTTTAGGGTTAGGATTTGGTTTTGGGTTAGGGTTAGGGTTTGGGTTAGGGTGAGGGTTAGGGTTTGGGTTATTGTTAGGGTTAGGGTTAGAGTTTGGGTTTGGTTAGGGTTAGGGTTAGGGTTCGGTTTAGGGTTAGGGTGTGCTTTTGGGTTAGGGTTTGGTTTAGGGTTAGGGTTAGGTTTGGGGATAGAGTTATGGTTTGTGTTCTGGTTATGGTTAGGGTTTGGTTTAGAGTTAGGTTTAGGATTAGGGATTGAATTTTAGTTAGGGTTAGGTTTAGGGTTAGGGTTAGGGCTTGTATTAGGGTTAGGTTTAGGGTTAGGGTTTGGTTTAGGATTAGGTTTAGGGTTAATGTTTGGATTAGGGTTATTTTTAGGGTTAGGGTTAGGGTTAGGGTTAGGGTTAGGGTTAGGGTTAGGGTTTGGGTTAGGGTTAGGGTTAGGTTTACGGTTTGCGTTTGGGTTAGGGTGAGGGTTAGGTTTAGGGCTAGGGTTAGTGTTAGGATTAGGGTTTGTGTTTGTGTTAGGGTTAATGTTAGGTTTAGGGTTAGGGTTTAGGTTAGGGTTAGGTTTAGGGTTTCGGCTTGGGTTTGGTGTAGGGTTAGAGTTGGGGTTAGGGTTAGGATTTGGGTTAGGGGTAGGTTTAGGGTTAGGGTTTGCGATAGGGTTAGGGTTTGGGTTAGGGTTAGGGTTAGGTTTAGGGTTAGGGTTAGGGTGTGCGTTTGGGTGAGTGTTAGGCTTAGCGTAAGCCTTATGTTTACCGATAGAGTTATGCTTTGGGTTCTGGTTATATTTACGCTTTGCCTTAGGGTTAGGTTTAGGGTTTGGATTTGGATTAGGGTTAGGGTTAGGGTTAGGGTTAGGGTTAGGGTTAGGGTTTGGTTTGGGTTAATGTTAGGGTTTGTGTTAGGTTTAGGGTTAGGGTTAGGGTTTGTGTTAGGGTTAGGGTTAGGGTTAAGGTTAGGGTTTGGGTAAGGGTTAGGGTTAGGATTAGGGTTATGGTTTGGGTTAGGGTTAGGGTTAGGGTTTGGGTTTGGGTTTGGGTTCGGATTAGGGTTAGGGTTAGTGTTAGGGTTTGGGTTATTGTTAGGGTTAGGTTTACATTAGGGTTTGTGTTTGGGTTAGGGTTATTGTTAGTGTTAGGGTTTGTGTTAGGTTTAGGGTTAGGGTTAGGGTTCATGTTAGGGTTAGGGTTAGGGTTAAGGTTAGGTTTTGGGAAAGGGTTAGGGTTAGGATTAGGGTTATGGTTTGGGTTAGGGTTAGGATTAGGGTTCGGGATTGGGTTAGGTTTAGGTTTAGGGTCAGTGTTAGGGTTTGGGTTATTGTTAGGGGTAGGGGTAGGTTAGGGTTTGGGTTTGGGTTAGGGTTAGGTTTAGTGTTAAGTTTAGTGTTAGGGTTTGGTTTTATTTTAGGGTTAGGGTTAGGTATAGGGTTAGGGTTAGGGTAAGGGTTCGGGATAGGGTTAGGGTATGGTTAAGGGTAAGAGTTGGGGTCAGGGTTAGGATTTGGGTTAGGCTTAGCATTAGGGTTAGGGTTAGAGTTAGGGTTAGAGTTTGCGTTAGGGTAAGGGTTAGATTAAGGGATAAGGTAAGGGTGTGCGTTTGGGTGAGTGTAAGGTTAAGGGTATGGGTTATGTTTAGGGATAGAGTTATGGTTTCGGTCCTTGTTATGTTTAGGGTTTGGGTTAGGGTTAGGTTTAGGGTTTGGATTTGGATTAGGGTTAGGGTTAGGGTTAGGGTTAGGGTTAGGGTTAGGGTTAGGGTTAGGGTTAGGGTTTGGTTTGGGTTAGTGTAAGGGTTTGTGTTAGATTTAGGGTTAGGGTTAGGGTTTGTGTTAGGGTTAGTGTTAGGGTTAAGTTTAGGGTTTTGGGTTAGGGTTAGGGTTAGGATTAGGGTTATGGTTTGGGTTAGGGTTAGGGTTAGGGTTTGGGTTTGGGTTTGGGTTAGGGTTAGGATTAGGGTTAGTGTTAGGGTTTGGGTTATTGTTAGGGTTAGGGTTACGTTAGGGTTTGGGTTTGGGTTAGGGTTATTGTTAGTGTTAGGGTTTGTGTTAGGTTTAGGGTTAGGGTTAGGGTTCGTGTTAGGGTTAGGTTTAGGGTTAAGGTTAGGTTTTGGGATAGGGTTAGGGTTAGGATTAGGGTTATGGTTTGGGTTATTGTTAAGGTTAGGGTTAGGTTAGGGTTTGTGTTTGTGTGAGGGTTAGGGTTAGGTTTAGTGTTAGGGTTTGGTTTTTTTTTAGGGTTAGGGTTAGGGTTAGGGTTTGTGTTAGGGTTAGGTTTTGGGTTAGGGTTTGTGTTAGGGTTAGGTTTAGGGTTAGTGTTTTGGCTAGGGTTAGGTTTAGGGTTACGATTTGGGTTAGGTTTAGGGTTATGGTTTGGTTTAGGGTTAGGATTTGGTTTTGGGTTAGGGTTAGGGTTTGGGTTAGGGTGAGGTTTAGGGTTTGAGTTATTGATAGGGTTAGGGTTAGAGTTTGGGTTTGGTTTAGGATTAGTGTAAGGGTTAGGGTGTGGGTTTGGATTAGGGTTAGCGTTAGGGTTAGTGTTAGGGTTAGCGTTTGGGTTAGGTTTAAGTTCAGGTTTAGTCTTAGGATTTAGGGTTAGGGTTAGGGTTAGGTTTACGGTTAGGGTTTGGGTTAGGGTTAGGTTTAGGGTTAATGTTTGGGTTAGGGTTAGGGTTAGGTATAGGGTTAAGGATTGTGTTAGTGTTAGGTTTAGGGTTAGGGTTAGGGTTAGGGTTACGGTTACGGTTAGAATTTGGGTTAGGGTTAGGGTTAGGTTTAGGGTTTGGGTTGGGTTACGGTTAGGGTTAGGTTTAGGGTTTGTGTTAGGGTTAGGTTTAGGTTAGTGTTTGGGATAGGGTTAGGTTTAGGGTTAGGGTTTTGGTTAGGGTTAGGGTTAGGGTTAGGGTTTGTGTTAGGGTTAGGTTTAGGGTTAAGGTTTGTGTTAGGGTTAGGTTTAGGGTTAGTGTTTGGGCTAGGGTTAGGTTTAGGGTTACGATTTGGGTTAGGTTTAGGGTTAGGGTTTGTGTTAGGGTTAGGTTTAGGGTTAGGATTTGGTTTTGGGTTAGGGTTATGGTTAGGTTTAGGGATAAAATTTGGGTTAGGGTTAGTGTTAGGGTTACGATTACGGTTTGGGTTAGGGTTAGGGTTAGGGTTAGGATTATGGTTAGGGTTAGGGGTTGGGTTAGAGTTAGCGTTAGGGTTAGGGTTTGGGTTAGGGTTAGGGTTAGGTTTAGGGTTTGCGTTTGGGTTAGGGTGAGGGTTAGGTTTATGGCTAGGGTGAGTGTTAGGATTAGGGTTTGGGTTTGGGTTAGGGTTACTGTTAGGTTTATGGTTAGGTTTTAGGTTAGGTTTAGGGTTTCGGTTTGTGTTTGGTTTAGGGTTAGAGTTGGGGTTAGGGTTTGGGTTTGGGCTAGGCTTAGGTTTAGGGTTCGGGCATGCGATAGGGTAAGGGTTTGGGTTAGGGTTAGGGTTAGGGTTGGCGTTTGGGTTATGGTTAAGTTTAGTTTAAGGCTAGGCTTAGGGTTTGGGTTATGGTTAGGGTTAGGGTTAGTGTTAGGGTTAGGGTGTGCGTTTGGGTGAGGTTTAGGTTTAGGGTAAGGGTTATGTTTAGGGATAGAGTTATGGTTTGGGTTCTGGTTATGGTTAGGGTTTGGGTTAGGGTTAGGTTTAGGGTTTGGATTTGAATTAGGGTTAGGGTTGGGGTTAGGGTTAAGGTTAGGGTTAGGGTTAGGGTTAGGGTTAGGGTTTGGTTTGGGTTAGTGTTAGGGTTTTTGTTAGGTTTAGGGTTAGGCTTAGGGTTTGTGTTAGGGTTAGGGTTAGGTTTAATGTTAGGGTTTGGGTTAGGGTTAGGGTTAGGATTAGGGTTATGGTTTGGGTGAGGGTTAGGGTTAGGGTTTGGGTTTGGGTTAGGGTTAGGATTAGGGTTAGTGTTAGGGTTTGGGTTATTGTTAGGGTTAGGGTTAGGTTAAGGTTTAGGTTTTGGTTAGGGTTAGGGTTAGTGTTAGGTTTTGTGTTAGGTTTAGGGTTAGGGTTAGGGTTTGTGTTATGGTTAGGGTTAGGGTTAAGGTGAGGTTTTGGGTTAGGGTTAGGGTTAGGATTAGGGTTATCGTTTGGGTTAGGGTTAGGGTTTGGGTTTGGCTTAGGGTTAGGGTTAGGGTTAGGGTGTGCGTTTGGGTGAGGGTTAGGTTTAGGGTAAGTGTTATGTTTAGGGATAGAGTTATGGTTTGGGTTCTGGTTATGGTTAGGGTTTGGGTTAGCGTTAGGTTTAGGGTTTGGATTTGGATTAGGGTTAGGTTAGGGTTAGGGTTAGGGTTAGTGTTAGTGTTTGGTTTGGGTTAGTGTTAGGTTTGTGTTAGGTTTAGTGTTAGGGTTAGGGTTTGTGTTAGGGTTAGGGTTAGGGTTAAGGTTAGGGTTTGGGTTAGGGATAGGGTTAGGATTAGGGTTATGGTTTGGGTTAGGGTTAGGGTTAGGGTTAGGGTTTGGGTTTGTGTTAGGGTTAGGTTTAGAGTTCGTGTTAGGGTTTGGGTTATTGTTAGGGTTAGGGTTAGGTTAGGGTTTGGGTTAGGGTTAGGGTTAGGGTTAGTGTTAGGGTTTGTGTTATTGTTAGGGTTAGGGTTAGTTTAGGGTTAGGGTTAGGGTTAGGGTTAGTGTTTGGGTTAGGGTTAGGGTTAGGGTTAGGTTTAGGGTTAGGATGTGGGTTAGGGTTAGGTTTATGGTTAGGGTTAATGTTAGATTTAGGTTTAAGGTTTGGGTTAGGGTTGTGTTTAGGGATAGGGTTAGGTTTATGAGTTTGTTTAGGATTACCCTTAGGGTTAGGGTTAGGATTAGGGTTAGGTTAGGGTTAGGGTTAAGGTTATTGTTAGGGTTTTTGTTAGGGTTAGGTTTAGGCTTAAGGCTTGGGTTAGGGTTAGGTTTAGGATTAATGTTTGGGTTAGGGTTAGGGTTAGGTATAGGGTTAGTGTTAGGTTAGGTTTATGGTTAGGGTTAGGGTTAGGATTAGGGTCAGGTTTAGTAGAGGTAGGCGTTTTAGTAGATGTCCTGTATGTGGAGGGCCTGGGCAGGGCCAGCAGGCCACACCACCTTCTCCGCTCCTCCTCCCATCTTCTCCTGGTTGCTTCTTTTTGTCAAACACTAGAACTTTGACCTAAAGTCAACTAAATCTCTCCAAACTCGTCACCCAAACACTAGAGCCTACCACCAGGAAACCTCTGTGTTTCAGCAACTCATCTGAGAGGGCTTTGTCACCTAGCAACACTCTAAACAATGCTTTGCCAGGTCACTGCCTCTTGGAGTTCCAGAGTCTTAGTCCAAGATTCTGTGACCTCAGCACTCCTGCCCACATCAGACACCAATGACAGGAGACTGACCAATAGCACTCTGCTCTCACTTGCAAAGCTCTGCCTGTCTATCAAAGATTCAGAGCAGGTTCTCCTCCCCTGGTCAAGTCATGCCAAGGTTCTTCCCAGTCCTGCAGCTTTTGCCAGGATTGCACTTTGTTACCTCAATAACCAACCTCATTCTTTCTAGAAATTACCATATTATTGATATTGGATTGTTCAGTACTATAATCTACATTTGAATCAGAAAACTACTTTGGTCATCGTTCTCTATGAGCGAAAATATTTTCCTTTTTCATTGTTGCTGAATCCAATCTTTGCTCTTAAAAAAGTACAACTCAAGTCTTGGAGGTGAGGCAGGAGGATTAACCGTTCAAGGCTACCCTGGGATTAGGGTATGGTTTATGGTTAGGGTTAGGGTTAGAATTAGGGTTAGGGTTAGATTTAGGGTTAGGGTTAGGGTTAGTGTTTGGGTTAGGGTTCGGGTAGGGTTAGGGTTACGATTAGGGTTAGTGTTATAGTTTGGGTTAGCATTAGGGTTAGGATTAGGGTTAGGGTTAGGGTTTGGGTTAGAGTTAGGGTTAGGGTTAGGGTTTGGGTTAGGATTAGGGTTAGGGTTAGTGTTAGGATTACGGTTTGTGTTTGGGTTAGGGTTCCTGTTAGGGTTAGGGTTAGGGTTTAGGTTGCGGTTAGGGTTAGGGTTTTGGTTTGGGTTTCGTTTAGGGTTAGGGTTGGGGTTACTGTTAAGATTTGGGTTAGGCTTAGGTTTAGGGTTAGGGTTTGCGATAGCGTTAGGGTTTGGGTTTCTGTTAGGGGTAGGGTTAGGGTTAGGGTTTGGGTTAGGGTTTTGGTTAGGGTTTGGGTTAGGGTTAGGGTTAGGTTTAGGGTTAATGTTTGGGTTAGG
>JAJHUQ010000053.1:3125000-3127500 GCA_035773235.1 Eospalax fontanierii | reverse complement strand
GTTAGGGTTAGGGTTAGGGTTTGTGTTAGTGTTAGGTTTAGGGTTAGGGTTAGGGTTAGGGTTAGGGTTAGGGTTAGGTTTAGGGTTTGGTTTGGGTTAGTTTTAGGGTTATTGTTAGGGCTTGTGTTAGGGTTAGGTTTAGGGTTAGGGTTTGGTTTAGGGTTAGGTTTAGGGTTAATGTTTGGGTTAGGGTTATGTTTAGGGTTAGGGTTTGGGTTAGGGTTAGGGTTAGGGATACGATTAGGATTAGGGTTATGGTTTGGGTTAGGGTTAGGGTTAGGATTAGGGTTAGGGTTAGGGTTAGGGTTAGGGTTAGATTGGAGTTAGGTTTAGGGTTCGGTTTATGGTTTCCGTTTGGGTTAGGGTGAGTATTAGGGTTAGGGTTAGGGTTAGGGATAGGGTTAGCGTTAGGGGTAGGGTTAGGGTTTGTGTTAGGGTTAGGTTTAGGTTAGGGTTAGGGTTAGGGTTAGGGTTAGTGTTTGGGTTAGAGTTAGGGTTAGGGTTTGGGATTTGTTAGGGTTAGGGTTAGGGTTAGGGTTAGGGTTAGGGTTAGCGTTTGGGTTAGGGTTAGCATTAGGGTTAGGGTTTGGGTTAGTGTTAGGGTTTGGGTTAGGGTTATGGTTAGGGTTAGGGTTAGGGTTAGGGTAAGGGTTAGGGTTAGGTTTAGGGTTTGGTTTGGGTTAGTTTTAGGGTTATTGTTAGGGCTTGTGTTAGGGTTAGGTTTAGGGGTAGGGTTTGGTTTAGGGTTAGGTTTAGGGTTAATGTTTGGGTTAGGGTTATGTTTAGGGTTAGGGTTTGGGTTAGGGTTAGGGTTAGGGTTAGGGTTAGGGTTTGTGTTAGGGTTAGGTTTAGGGTTAGGGTTTGTGTTAGGGTTAGGTTTAGGGTTAATGTTTAGGCTAGGGTTAGGTTTAGGGTTACGATTTGGGTTAGGTTTAGGGTTAGGGTTTGTTTTAGGGTTAGGTTTAGGGTTAGGATTTGGTTTTGGGTTAGGGTTAGGGTTTGGGTTAGGCTGAGGTTTAGGGTTTGGGTTATTGTTAGGGTTAGAGTTAGAGTTTGGGTTTGGTTTAGGATTAGTGTAAGGGTTAGGGTGTGGGTTTGGATTAGGGTTAGCGTTAGGGTTAGTGTTAGGGTTAGCGTTTGGGTTAGGTTTAAGTTCAGGTTTAG
The DNA here is from genome assembly GCA_035773235.1 of Eospalax fontanierii. Lineage (NCBI taxonomy): Eukaryota > Metazoa > Chordata > Mammalia > Rodentia > Spalacidae > Eospalax > Eospalax fontanierii. Next base: position 3,126,336 of record JAJHUQ010000053.1, on the reverse strand, counting down.
TCTTAGGATTTAGGTTTAGGGTTAGGGTTAGGTTTACGGTTAGGGTTTGGGTTAGGGTTAGGTTTAGGGTTAATGTTTGGGTTAGGATTAGGGTTAGGTATAGGGTTAAGGATTGTGTTAGTGTTAGGTTTAGGGTTAGGGTTAGGGTTAGGGTTATGGTTACGGTTAGAATTTGGGTTAGGGTTAGGGTTAGGTTTAGGGTTTGGGTTGGGTTACGGTTAGGGTTAGGTTTAGGGTTTGTGTTAGGGTTAGGTTTAGGTTAGTGTTTGGGATAGGGTTAGGGTTAGGGTTAGGGTTTTGGTTAGGGTTAGGGTTAGGGTTTGTGTTAGGGTTAGGTTTAGGGTTAGGGTTTGTGTTAGGATTAGGTTTAGGGTTAGTGTTTGGGCTAGGGTTAGGTTTAGGGTTACGATTTGGGTTAGGTTTAGGGTTAGGGTTTGTGTTAGGGTGAGGTTTAGGGTTAGGATTTGGTATTGGGTTAGGGTTAGGGTTAGGTTTAGGGATAAAATTTGGGTTAGGGTTGGTGTTAGGGTTACGATTACTGTTTGGGTTAGGGTTAGGGTTAGGATTATGGTTAGGGTTAGGGGTTGGGTTAGAGTTAGCGTTAGGGTTAGGGTTTGGGTTAGGGTTAGGGTTAGGTTTAGGGTTTGCGTTTGGGTTAGGGTGAGGGTTAGGTTTATGGCTAGGGTGAGTGTTAGGATTAGGGTTTGGGTTTGGGTTAGGGTTACTGTTAGGTTTATGGTTAGGGTTTAGGTTAGGTTTAGGGTTTCGGTTTGTGTTTGGTTTAGGGTTAGAGTTGGGGTTAGGGTTTGGGTTTGGGTTAGGCTTAGGTTTAGGGTTAGGGTTTGCGATAGGGTTAGGGTTTGGGTTAAAGTTAGGGTTAGGGTTAGCGTTTGGGTTATGGTTAAGTTTAGTTTAAGGTTAGGGTTAGGGTTTGGGTTATGGTTAGGGTTAGGTTTAGTGTTAGGGTTAGGGTGTGCGTTTGGGTGAGGTTTAGGTTTAGGGTAAGGGTTATGTTTAGGGATAGAGTTATGGTTTGGGTTCAGGGTTAGGGTTAGGGTTAGGGTTAGTGTTAGGGTTTGGGTTATTGTTAGGGTTAGGGTTAGGTTAGGGTTTAGGTTTTGGTTAGGGTTAGGGTTAGTTTTAGGGTTTGTGTTAGGTTTAGGGTTAGGGTTAGGGTTTGTGTTATGGTTAGGGTTAGGGTTAAGGTGAGGTATTGGGTTAGGGTTAGGGTTAGGATTAGGGTTATGGTTTGGGTTAGGGTTAGGGTTTGGGTTTGGCTTAGGGTTAGGGTTAGGGTTAGGGTTAGGGTTAGGGTGTGCATTTGGGTGAGGGTTAG
>JAJHUQ010000053.1:3115000-3120000 GCA_035773235.1 Eospalax fontanierii | reverse complement strand
TTAGGGTTAAGGTTAGGTTTTGGGATAGGGTTAGGGTTAGGATTAGGTTTATGGTTTGGGTTATTGTTAAGGTTAGGGTTAGGTTAGGGTTTGTGTTTGGGTTAGGGTTAGGGTTAGTGTTAAGTTTAGTGTTAGGGTTTGGTTTTTTTTAGGGTTAGGGTTAGGGTTAGGGTTTGTGTTAGGGTTAGGTTTAGGGTTAGGGTTTGTGTTAGGGTTAGGTTTAGGGTTAGTGTTTGGGCTAGGGTTAGGTTTAGGGTTACGATTTGGGTTAGGTTTAGGGTTAGGGTTTGTTTTAGGGTTAGGATTTGGTTTTGGGTTAGGGTTAGGGTTTGGGTTAGGGTGAGGTTTAGGGTTTGAGTTATTGTTAGGGTTAGGGTTAGAGTTTGGGTTTGGTTTAGGATTAGTGTAAGGGTTAGGGTGTGGGTTTGGATTAGGGTTAGTGTTAGGGTTAGCGTTTGGGTTAGGGTTAAGTTCAGGTTTAGTCTTAGGATTTAGGGTTAGGGTTAGGGTCAGGTTTACGGTTAGGGTTTGGGTTAGGGTTAGGTTTAGGGTTAATGTTTGGGTTAGGGTTAGGGTTAGGTATAGGGTTAAGGATTGTGTTAGTGTTAGGTTTAGGGTTAGGGTTAGGGTTAGTGTTACGGTTACGGTTAGAATTTGGGTTAGGGTTAGGGTTAGGTTTAGGGTTTGGGTTGGGTTACCGTTAGGGTTAGGTTTAGGGTTTGTGTTAGGGTTAGATTTAGGTTAGTGTTTGGGATAGGGTTAGGTTTAGTTTTAGGGTTTTGGTTAGGGTTAGGGTTAGGGTTAGGGTTAGGGTTTGTGTTAGGGTTAGGTTTAGGGTTAGGGTTTGTGTTAGGGTTAGGTTTAGGGTTAGTGTTTGGGCTAGGGTTAGGTTTAGGGTTACGATTTGGGTTAGGTTTAGGGTTAGGGTTTGTGTTTGGGTTAGGTTTAGGGTTAGGATTTGGTTTTGGGTTAGGGTTAGGGTTAGGTTTAGGGATAAAATTTGGGTTAGGGTTAGTGTTAGGGTTACGATTACGGTTTGGGTTAGGGTTAGGGTTAGGGTTAGGATTATGGTTAGGGTTAGGGGTTGGGTTAGAGTTAGCGTTAGGGTTAGGGTTTGGGTTAGGGTTAGGGTTAGGTTTAGGGTTTGCGTTTGGGTTAGGGTGAGGGTTAGGTTTATGGCTAGGGTGAGTGTTAGGATTAGGGTTTGGGTTTGGGTTAGGGTTACTGTTAGGTTTATGGTTAGGGTTTAGGTTAGGTTTAGGGTTTCGGTTTGTGTTTGGTTTAGGGTTAGAGTTGGGGTTAGGGTTTGGGTTTGGGTTACGCTTAGGTTTAGGGTTAGGGTTTGCGATAGGGTGAGGGTTTGGGTTAGGGTTAGGGTTAGGGTTCGCGTTTGGGTTATGGTTAAGTTTAGTTTAAGGTTAGGGTTAGGGTTTGGGTTATGGTTAGGGTTAGGGTTAGTGTTAGGGTTAGGGTGTGCGTTTGGGTGAGGTTTAGGTTTAGGGTAAGGGTTATGTTAAGGGATAGAGTTATGGTTTGGGTTCAGGGTTAGATTTAGGGTTAGGGTTAGTGTTAGCGTATGGGATATTGTTAGGGTTAGGGTTAGCTTAGGGTTTAGGTTTTGGTTAGGGTTAGGGTTAGTGTTAGGGTTTGTGTTAGGTTTAGGGTTAGGGTTAGGGTTTGTGTTATGGTTAGGCTTAGGGTTAAGGTGAGGTTTTGGGTTAGGGTTAGGGTTAGGATTAGGGTTATGGTTTGGGTTAGGGTTAGGGTTTGGGTTTGGCTTAGGGTTAGGGTTAGGGTTAGGGTTAGGGTTAGGGTGTGCGTTTGGGTGAGGGTTAGGTTTAGGGTAAGTGTTATGTTTAGGGATAGCGTTATGGTTTCAGTTCTGGTTATGGTTAGGGTTTGGGTTAGGGTTAGGTTTAGGGTTTGGATTTGGATTAGGGTTAGGTTAGGGTTAGGGTTAGGGTTAGTGTTAGGGTTTGGTTTGGGTTAGTGTTAGGTTTGTGTTAGGTTTAGTGTTAGGGTTAGGGTTTGTGTTAGGGTTAGGGTAAGGGTTAAGGTAAGGGTTTGGGTTAGGGTTAGGGTTAGGATTAGGGTTATGGTTTGGGTTAGGGTTAGGGTTAGGGTTAGGGTTAGGGTTAGGGTTAGGGTTTGGTTTGGGTTAGTGTAAGGGTTTGTGTTAGGTTTAGGGTTAGGGTTAGGGTTTGTGTTAGGGTTAGTGTTAGGGTTAAGTTTAGAGTTTGGGTTAGGGTTAGGGTTAGGATTAGGGTTATGGTTTGGGTTAGGGTTATGGTTAGGGTTTGGGTTTGGGTTTGGGTTAGGGTTAGGATTAGGGTTAGTGTTAGGGTTTGGGTTATTGTTAGGGTTAGGGTTACGTTAGGGTTTGGGTTTGGGTTAGGGTTATTGTTAGTGTTAGGGTTTGTGTTAGGTTTAGGGTTAGGGTTAGGGTTCGTGTTAGGGTTGGGGTTAGGGTTAAGGTTAGGTTTTGGGATAGGGTTAGGGTTAGGATTAGGGTTATGGTTTGGGTTATTGTTAAGGTTAGGGTTAGGTTAGGGTTTGTGTTTGGGTTAGGGTTAGGGTTAGTGTTAAGTTTAGTGTTAGGGTTTGGTTTTTTTTAGGGTTAGGGTTAGGGTTAGGGTTTGTGTTAGGGTTAGGTTTAGGGTTAGGGTTTGTGTTAGGGTTAGGTTTAGGGTTAGTGTTTGGGCTAGGGTTAGGTTTAGGGTTACGATTTGGGTTAGGTTTAGGGTTAGGGTTTGTTTTAGGGTTAGGATTTGGTTTTGGGTTAGGGTTAGGGTTTGGGTTAGGGTGAGGTTTAGGGTTTGAGTTATTGTTAGGGTTAGGGTTAGAGTTTGGGTTTGGTTTAGGATTAGTGTAAGGGTTAGGGTGTGGGTTTGGATTAGGGTTAGTGTTAGGGTTAGCGTTTGGGTTAGGTTTAAGTTCAGGTTTAGTCTTAGGATTTAGGGTTAGGGTTAGGGTCAGGTTTACGGTTAGGGTTTGGGTTAGGGTTAGGTTTAGGGTTAATGTTTGGGTTAGGGTTAGGGTTAGGTATAGGGTTAAGGATTGTGTTAGTGTTAGGTTTAGGGTTAGGGTTAGGGTTAGTGTTACGGTTACGGTTAGAATTTGGGTTAGGGTTAGGGTTAGGTTTAGGGTTTGGGTTGGGTTACCGTTAGGGTTAGGTTTAGGGTTTGTGTTAGGGTTAGGTTTAGGTTAGTGTTTGGGATAGGGTTAGGTTTAGTTTTAGGGTTTTGGTTAGGGTTAGGGTTAGGGTTAGGGTTAGGGTTTGTGTTAGGGTTAGGTTTAGGGTTTGTGTTAGGGTTAGGTTTAGGTTAGTGTTTGGGATAGGGTTAGGTTTAGGGTTACGATTTGGGTTAGGTTTAGGGTTGGGGTTTGTGTTAGGGTTAGGTTTAGGGTTAGGATTTGGTTTTGGGTTAGGGTTAGGGTTAGGTTTAGGGATAAAATTTGGGTTAGGGTTAGTGTTAGGGTTACGATTACGGTTTGGGTTAGGGTTAGGGTTAGGGTTAGGATTATGGTTAGGGGTAGGGGTTGGGTTAGAGTTAGCGTTAGGGTTAGGGTTTGGGTTAGGGTTAGGGTTAGGTTTAGGGTTTGCGTTTGGGTTAGGGTGAGGGTTAGGTTTATGGCTAGGGTGAGTGTTAGGATTAGGGTTTGGGTTTGGGTTAGGGTTACTGTTAGGTTTATGGTTAGGTTTTAGGTTAGGTTTAGGGTTTCGGTTTGTGTTTGGTTTAGGGTTAGAGTTGGGGTTAGGGTTTGGGTTTGGGTTAGGCTTAGGTTTAGGGTTAGGGTTTGCGATAGGGTTAGGGTTTGGGTTAGGGTTAGGGTTAGGGTTAGCGTTTGGGTTATGGTTAAGTTTAGTTTAAGGTTAGGGTTAGGGTTTGGGTTATGGTTAGGGTTAGGGTTAGTGTTAGGGTTAGGTTGTGCGTTTGGGTGAGGTTTAGGTTTAGGGTAAGGGTTATGTTTAGGGATAGAGTTATGGTTTGGGTTTTGGTTATGGTTAGGGTTTGGGTTAGGGTTAGGTTTAGGGTTTGGATTTGTATTAGGGTTAGGGTTAGGGTTAGGGTTAAGGTTAGGGTTAGGGTTAGGGTTAGGTTTAGGGTTTGGTTTGGGTTAGTGTTAGGGTTTTTGTTAGGTTTAGGGTTAGGCTTAGGGTTTGTGTTAGGGTTAGGGTTAGGTTTAAGGTTAGGGTTTTGGTTAGGGTTAGGGTTAGGATTAGGGTTATGGTTTGGGTGAGGGTTAGGGTTAGGGTTTGGGTTTGGGTTAGGGTTAGGATTAGGGTTAGTGTTAGGGTTTGGGTTATTGTTAGGGTTAGGGTTAGGTTAGGGTTTAGGTTTTGGTTAGGGTTAGGGTTAGTGTTAGGGTTTGTGTTAGGTTTAGGGTTAGGGTTAGGGTTTGTGTTATGGTTAGGGTTAGGGTTAAGGTGAGGTTTTGGGTTAGGGTTAGGGTTAGGATTAGGGTTATCGTTTGGGTTAGGGTTAGGGTTTGGGTTTGGCTTAGGGTTAGGGTTAGGGTTAGGGTGTGCGTTTGGGTGAGGGTTAGGTTTAGGGTAAGTGTTATGTTTAGGGATAGAGTTATGGTTTGTGTTCTGGTTATGGTTAGGGTTTGGGTTAGGGTTAGGTTTAGGGTTTGGATTTGGATTAGGGTTAGGTTAGGGTTAGGGTTAGGGTTAGTGTTAGGGTTTGGTTTGGGTTAGTGTTAGGTTTGTGTTAGGTTCAGTGTTAGGGTTAGGGTTTGTGTTAGGGTTAGGGTTAGGGTTAAGGTTAGGGTTTGGGTTAGGGTTAGGGTTAGGATTAGGGTTATGGTTTGGGTTAGGGTTAGGGTTAGGGTTAGGGTTTGGGTTTGTGTTAGGGTTAGGTTTAGAGTTCGTGTTAGGGTTTGGGTTATTGTTAGGGTTAGGGTTAGGTTAGGGTTTGGGTTAGGGTTAGGGTTAGGGTTTGGGTTAGGGTTAGGGTTAGGGTTAGGTTTAGGGTTAGGATGTGGGTTAGGGTTAG
>JAJHUQ010000053.1:3102500-3105000 GCA_035773235.1 Eospalax fontanierii | reverse complement strand
TGAGGTTTAGGGTTAGGATTTGGTATTGGGTTAGGTTTAGGGTTAGGTTTAGGGATAAAATTTGGGTTAGGGTTGGTGTTAGGGTTACGATTACGGTTTGGGTTAGGGTTAGGGTTAGGGTTAGGATTATGGTTAGGGTTAGGGGTTGGGTTAGAGTTAGCGTTAGGGGTAGGGTTTGGGTTAGGGTTAGAGATAGGTTTTGGGTTTGGGTTTGGGTTAGGGTGAGGGTTAGGTTTATGGCTAGGGTGAGTGTTAGGATTAGGGTTTGGGTTTGGGTTAGGGTTACTGTTAGGTTTATGGTTAGGGTTTAGGTTAGGTTTAGGGTTTCGGTTTGTGGTTGGTTTAGGGTTAGAGTTGGGGTTAGGGTTTGGGTTTGGGTTAGGCTTAGGTTTAGGGTTAGGGTTTGCGATAGGGTTAGGGTTTGGGTTAGGGTTAGGGTTAGGGTTAGCGTTTGGGTTATGGTTAAGTTTAGTTTAAGGTTAGGGTTAGGGTTTGGGTTATGGTTAGGGTTAGGGTTAGTGTTAGGGTTAGGGTGTGCGTTTGGGTGAGGTTTAGGTTTAGGGTAAGGGTTATGTTTAGGGATAGAGTTATGGTTTGGGTTCAGGGTTAGATTTAGGGTTAGGGTTAGTGTTAGGGTTTGGGTTATTGTTAGGGTTAGGGTTAGGTTAGGGTTTAGGTTTTGGTTAGGGTTAGGGTTAGTGTTAGGGTTTGTGTTAGGTTTAGGGTTAGGGTTAGGGTTTGTGTTATGGTTAGGGTTAGGGTTAAGGTGAGGTTTTGGGTTAGGGTTAGGGTTAGGATTAGGGTTATGGTTTGGGTTAGGGTTAGGGTTTGGGTTTGGCTTAGGGTTAGGGTTAGGGTTAGGGTTAGGGTTAGGGTGTGCGTTTGGGTGAGGGTTAGGTTTAGGGTAAGTGTTATGTTTAGGGATAGCGTTATGGTTTCAGTTCTGGTTATGGTTAGGGTTTGGGTTAGGGTTAGGTTTAGGGTTTGGATTTGGATTAGGGTTAGGTTAGGGTTAGGGTTAGGGTTAGTGTTAGTGTTTGGTTTGGGTTAGTGTTAGGTTTGTGTTAGGGTTAGTGTTAGGGTTAGGGTTTGCGTTAGGGTTAGGGTTAGGGTTAAGGTTAGGGTTTGGGTTAGGGTTAGGGTTAGGATTAGGGTTATGGTTTGGGTTAGAGTTAGGGTTAGGGTTAGGGTTTGGGTTTGTGTTAGGGTTAGGTTTAGAGTTCGTGTTAGGGTTTGGGTTATTGTTAGGGTTAGGGTTAGGTTAGGGTTTGGGTTAGGGTTAGGGCTAGGGTTAGTGTTAGGGTTTGTGTTATTGTTAGGGTTAGGGTTAGTTTAGGGTTAGGGTTAGGGTTAGGGTTAGTGTTTGGGTTAGGGTTAGGATTAGGGTTAGGTTTAGGGTTAGGATGTGGGTTAGGGTTAGGTTTATGGTTAGGGTTAATGTTAGATTTAGGTTTAAGTTTTGGGTTAGGGTTGTGTTTAGGGATAGGGTTAGGTTTATGAGTTTGTTTAGGATTACCCTTAGGGTTAGGGTTAGGATTAGGGTTAGGTTAGGGTTAGGGTTAAGGTTATTGTTAGGGTTTTTGTTAGGGTTAGGTTTAGGCTTAAGGCTTGGGTTAGGGTTAGGTTTAGGATTAATGTTTGGGTTAGGGTTAGGGTTAGGTATAGGGTTAGTGTTAGGTTAGGTTTATGGTTAGGGTTAGGGTTAGGATTAGGGTCAGGTTTAGTAGAGGTAGGCGTTTTAGTAGATGTCCTGTATGTGGAGGGCCTGGGCAGGGCCAGCAGGCCACACCACCTTCTCCGCTCCTCCTCCCATCTTCTCCTGGTTGCTTCTTTTTGTCAAACACTAGAACTTTGACCTAAAGTCAACTAAATCTCTCCAAACTCGTCACCCAAACACTAGAGCCTACCACCAGGAAACCTCTGTGTTTCAGCAACTCATCTGAGAGGGCTTTGTCACCTAGCCACACTCTAAACAATGCTTTGCCAGGTCACTGCCTCTTGGAGTTCCAGAGTCTTAGTCCAAGATTCTGTGACCTCAGCACTCCTGCCCACATCAGACACCAATGACAGGAGACTGACCAATAGCACTCTGCACTCACTTGCAAAGCTCTGCCTGTCTATCAAAGATTCAGAGCAGGTTCTCCTCCCCTGGTCAAGTCATGCCAAGGTTCTTCCCAGTCCTGCAGCTTTTGCCAGGATTGCACTTTGTTACCTCAATAACCAACCTCATTCTTTCTAGAAATTACCATATTATTGATATTGGATTGTTCAGTACTATAATCTACATTTGAATCAGAAAACTACTTTGGTCATCGTTCTCTATGAGCGAAAATATTTTCCTTTTTCATTGTTGCTGAATCCAATCTTTGCTCTTAAAAAAGTACAACTCAAGTCTTGGAGGTGAGGCAGGAGGATTAACCGTTCAAGGCTACCCTGGGATTAGGGTATGGTTTATGGTTAGGGTTAGGGTTAGAATTAGGGTTAGGGTTAGATTTAGGGT
>JAJHUQ010000053.1:3090000-3097500 GCA_035773235.1 Eospalax fontanierii | reverse complement strand
TTACGGTTAGAATTTGGGTTAGGGTTAGGGTTAGGTTTAGGGTTTGGGTTGGGTTACGGTTAGGGTTAGGTTTTGGGTTTGTGTTAGGGTTAGGTTTAGGTTAGTGTTTGGGATAGGGTTAGGTTTAGGGTTAGGGTTTTGGTTAGGGTTAGGGTTAGGGTTAGGGTTTGTGTTAGGGTTAGGTTTAGGGTTAGGGTTTGTGTTAGGATTAGGTTTAGGGTTAGTGTTTGAGCTAGGGTTAGGTTTAGGGTTACGATTTGGGTTAGGTTTAGGGTTAGGGTTTGTGTTAGGGTGAGGTTTAGGGTTAGGATTTGGTATTGGGTTAGGGTTAGGGTTAGGTTTAGGGATAAAATTTGGGTTAGGGTTGGTGTTAGGGTTACGATTACGGTTTGGGTTAGGGTTAGGGTTAGGGTTAGGATTATGGTTAGGGTTAGGGTTTGGGTTAGGGTTAGGGTTAGGTTTAGGGTTTGCGTTTGGGTTAGGGTGAGGGTTAGGTTTATGGCTAGGGTGAGTGTTAGGATTAGGGTTTGGGTTTGGGTTAGGGTTACTGTTAGGTTTATGGTTAGGGTTTAGGTTAGGTTTAGGGTTTCGGTTTGTGTTTGGTTTAGGGTTAGAGTTGGGGTTAGGGTTTGGGTTTGGGTTAGGCTTAGGTTTAGGGTTAGGGTTTGCGATAGGGTTAGGGTTTGGGTTAGGGTTAGGGTTAGGGTTAGCGTTTGGGTTATGGTTAAGTTTAGTTTAAGGTTAGGGTTAGGGTTTGGGTTATGGTTAGGGTTAGGGTTAGTGTTAGGGTTAGGGTGTGCGTTTGGGTGAGGTTTAGGTTTAGGGTAAGGGTTATGTTTAGGGATAGAGTTATGGTTTGGGTTCAGGGTTAGATTTAGGGTTAGGGTTAGTGTTAGGGTTTGGGTTATTGTTAGGGTTAGGGTTAGGTTAGGGTTTAGGTTTTGGTTAGGGTTAGGGTTAGTGTTAGGGTTTGTGTTAGGTTTAGGGTTAGGGTTAGGGTTTGTGTTATGGTTAGGGTTAGGGTTAAGGTGAGGTTTTGGGTTAGGGTTAGGGTTAGGATTAGGGTTATGGTTTGGGTTAGGGTTAGGGTTTGGGTTTGGCTTAGGGTTAGGGTTAGGGTTAGGGTTAGGGTTAGGGTGTGCGTTTGGGTGATGGTTAGGTTTAGGGTAAGTGTTATGTTTAGGGATAGCGTTATGGTTTCAGTTCTGGTTATGGTTAGGGTTTGGGTTAGGGTTAGGTTTAGGGTTTGGATTTGGATTAGGGTTAGGTTAGGGTTAGGGTTAGGGTTAGTGTTAGGGTTTGGTTTGGGTTAGTGTTAGGTTTGTGTTAGGTTTAGTGTTAGGGTTAGGGTTTGTGTTAGGGTTAGGGTTAGGGTTAAGGTTATGGTTTGGGTTAGGGTTAGGGTTAGGATTAGGGTTATGGTTTGGGTTAGGGTTAGGGTTAGGTTTAGGGTTTGGGTTTGTGTTAGGGTTAGGTTTAGAGTTCGTGTTAGGGTTTGGGTTATTGTTAGGGTTAGGGTTAGGTTAGGGTTTGGGTTAGGGTAAGGGTTAGGGTTAGTGTTAGGGTTTGTGTTATTGTTAGGGTTAGGGTTAGTTTAGGGTTAGGGTTAGGGTTAGGGTTAGTGTTTGGGTTAGGGTTAGGGTTAGGGTTAGGGTTAGGTTTAGAGTTAGGATGTGGGTTAGGGTTAGGTTTATGGTTAGGGTTAATGTTAGATTTAGGTTTAAGGTTTGGGTTAGGGTTGTGTTTAGGGATAGGGTTAGGTTTATGAGTTTGTTTAGGATTACCCTTAGGGTTAGGGTTAGGATTAGGGTTAGGTTAGGGTTAGGGTTAAGGTTATTGTTAGGGTTTTTGTTAGGGTTAGGTTTAGGCTTAAGGCTTGGGTTAGGGTTAGGTTTAGGATTAATGTTTGGGTTAGGGTTAGGGTTAGGTGTAGGGTTAGTGTTAGGTTCGGTTTATGGTTAGGGTTAGGGTTAGGATTAGGGTCAGGTTTAGTAGAGGTAGGCGTTTTAGTAGATGTCCTGTATGTGGAGGGCCTGGGCAGGGCCAGCAGGCCACACCACCTTCTCCGCTCCTCCTCCCATCTTCTCCTGGTTGCTTCTTTTTGTCAAACACTAGAACTTTGACCTAAAGTCAACTAAATCTCTCCAAACTCGTCACCCAAACACTAGAGCCTACCACCAAGAAACCTCTGTGTTTCAGCAACTCATCTGAGAGGGCTTTGTCACCTAGCCACACTCTAAACAATGCTTTGCCAGGTCACTGCCTCTTGGAGTTCCAGAGTCTTAGTCCAAGATTCTGTGACCTCAGCACTCCTGCCCACATCAGACACCAATGACAGGAGACTGACCAATAGCACTCTGCACTCACTTGCAAAGCTCTGCCTGTCTATCAAAGATTCAGAGCAGGTTCTCCTCCCCTGGTCAAGTCATGCCAAGGTTCTTCCCAGTCCTGCAGCTTTTGCCAGGATTGCACTTTGTTACCTCAATAACCAACCTCATTCTTTCTAGAAATTACCATATTATTGATATTGGATTGTTCAGTACTATAATCTACATTTGAATCAGAAAACTACTTTGGTCATCGTTCTCTATGAGGGAAAATATTTTCCTTTTTCATTGTTGCTGAATCCAATCTTTGCTCTTAAAAAAGTACAACTCAAGTCTTGGAGGTGAGGCAGGAGGATTAACCGTTCAAGGCTACCCTGGGATTAGGGTATGGTTTATGGTTAGGGTTAGGGTTAGAATTAGGGTTAGGGTTAGATTTAGGGTTAGGGTTAGGGTTAGTGTTTGGGTTAGGGTTCGCATTAGGGTTAGGGTTACGATTAGGGTTAGTGTTATAGTTTGGGTTAGCATTAGGGTTAGGATTAGGGTTAGGGTTAGGGTTTGGGTTAGAGTTAGGGTTAGGGTTAGGGTTTGGGTTAGGATTAGGGTTAGGGTTAGTTTTCGGATTAGGGTTTGTGTTTGGGTTAGGGTTACTGTTAGGGTTAGGGTTAGGGTTTAGGTTACGGTTAGGGTTAGGGTTTCGGTTTGTTTTTGGTTTAGGGTTAGGGTTGGGGTTAGTGTTAAGATTTGGGTTAGGCTTAGGTTTAGGGTTAGGGTTTGCGATAGCGTTAGGGTTTGGGTTTCTGTTAGGGGTAGGGTTAGGGTTAGGGTTTGGGTTAGGGATAGGTTTAGGGTTTGGGTTTGGGTTAGGGTTAGGTTTAGGGTTAGGGTTTGGGTTAGGGTTAGGTTTAGGGTTAATGTTTGGGTTAGGGTTAGGGTTAGGGTTAGGGTTACGGATGGGTTTGGGTTAGGGTTAGGGTTAGGGTTAGGGTTAGGGTTAGGGTTAGGGTTAGGGTTAGGGTTACGGATGGGTTTTGGTTAGGGTTAGGGTTAGGGTTTGGGTTTGGGTTAGGGTTAGGGTTAGGGTTTGTGTTAGGGTTAGGGTTAAGGTTAGGATTAGCGTTATGGTTTGGATTAGGGATAGGGTTAGCGTTTGGGTTAGGGTTAAGTTTAGGTTAAGGCTAGGGTTAGCGTTTGGGGTAGGGTTACTGTTAGGTTGAGGGTTCGGGTGTGCTTTTCGGTTACTGTTTGGTTTAGGGTTAGGGTTAGGTTTGGGGACAGAGTTATGGTTTGTGTTCTGGTTCTGGTTAGGGTTTGGTTTAGAGTTAGGGTTAGGATTAGGGATTGAATTTTAGTTAGGGTTAGGTTTAGGGTTAGGTTTAGGGCTTTTATTAGGGTTAGGTTTAGGGTTAGGGTTTGGTTTAGTATTAGGTTTAGGGTTAATGTTTGGATTAGGGTTATTTTTAGGGTTAGGGTTAGGGTTAGGGTTAGGGTTAGGGTTAGGGTTAGGGTTAGGGTTTGTGATAGGGTTAGGTTTAGGGTTAGGGTTTGTGTTACGGTTAGGTTTAGGGTTAGTGTTTGGGCTAGGGTTAGGTTTAGGGTTAGGATTTGGCTTAGGTTTAGGGTTAGGGTTTGTGTTAGGGTTAGGTTTAGGGTTAGGATTTGGTTTTGGGTTAGGGTTAGGGTTTGGGTTAGGGTGAGGGTTAGGGTTTGGGTTATTGTTAGGGTTAGGGTTAGAGTTTGGGTTTGGTTTAGGATTAGGGTTAGGGTTAGGGTGTGGGTTTGGATTAGGGTTAGGGTTAGGGTTAGTGTTAGGGTTAGGGTTTGTGGTAGGTTTAAGTTCAGGTTTAGGCTTAGGATTTAGTGTTAGGGTTAGAGTTAGCGTTAGGTTTAGGGTTTGGGTTAGGGTTAGGGTTAGGTTTAGGGTTTGCGTTTGGGTTAGGGTGAGGGTTAGGTTTAGGGCTAGGGTTAGTGTTAGGATTAGGGTTTGGGTTTGTGTTAGGGTTAGGTTTAGGGTAGGTTTAAGTTCAGGTTTAGGCTTAGGATTTAGTGTTAGGGTTAGAGTTAGCGTTAGGTTTAGGGTTTGGGTTAGGGTTAGGTTTAGGGTTTGCGTTTGGGTTAGGGGGAGGGTTAGGTTTAGGGCTAGTGTTAGTGTTAGGATTAGGGTTTGGGTTTGTGTTAGGGTTAGGTTTAGGGTTAGGATTTGGTTTTGCGTTAGGGTTAGGGGTAGGGGTTGGGGTAGGGTGAGGGTTAGGTTTTGGCTTATTGTTAGGGTCTTTGTTAGGGTTAGGGTTTGGTTGTTGGTTAGGTTTTGGATTAAATTTTGGGTTAGGGTTAGTGTTAGGGTTAGGATTAGGGTTTTGGTTAGGGTTAGGGTTAGGGTTAGGGTTAGTGTTAGGGTTAGGTTTTGGGTTACAGTTAGGGTTAGTGTTAGGGTTAGGATTATGGTAAGGGTTAGGGTTTGGGTTAGAGTTAGCGTTAGGGTTAGGGTTTGGGTTAGGTTTAGGGTTAGGGTTAGGGTTTGCTTTTGGATTAGGGTGAGGGTTAGGTTTAGGGCTAGGCTTAGTGTTAGGATTAGGGTTTGGGTTTGGGTTAGGGTTACTGTTAGGTTTAGGGTTAGGGTTTAGGTTAGGGTTAGGGTTAGGGTTTCGGTTTGGGTTTGGTGTAGGGTTAGAGTTGGGGTTAGGGTTAGGATTTGAGTTAGGCTTAGGTTTAGGGTTAGGGTTTGCGATAGGGTTAGGGTTTGTGTTAGGGTTAGGGTTAGGTTTAGGGTTAGGGTTAGGGTGTGCGTTTGGGTGAGTGTTAGGTTTAGGGTAAGGGTTATGTTTAGGGATAGAGTTATGGTTTGGGTTCTGGTTATGGTTAGGTTTTGGGTTAGGGTTAGGTTTAGGTTTTGGATTTGGATTAGGGTTAGGGTTAGGGTTAGGGTTAGGGTTAGGGTTTGGTTTGGGTTAGTGTTAGGGTTTTTGTTAGGTTTAGGGTTAGGGTTAGGGTTTGTGTTAGGGTTAGGGTTAGGGTTAAGATTAGGGTTTGGGTTAGGGTTAGGGTTAGGATTAGGGTTATGGTTTGGGTTAGGGTTAGGGTTAGGGTTAGAGTTTGGGTTTGGGTTAGGGTTAGGTTTAGAGTTAGTGTTAGGGTTTGGGTTATTGTTAGGGTTAGGGTTAGGTTAGGGTTTGGGTTTGGGTTTGGGTTAGGGTTAGTGTTAGGGTTTGTGTTAGGTTTAGGTTTAGGGTTAGGGTTTGTGTTAGGGTTAGGGTTAGGGTTAAGGTTAGGGTTTGGGTTAGGGTTAGGGTTAGGGTTAGGATTAGGGTTATGGTTTGGGTTAGGGTTAGGGTTAGGTTAGGGTTTGGGTTTGGCTTAGGGTTAGGGTTAGCGATAGTGTTAGTGTTAGGGTTTGTTTTGCGTTAGGATTAGGGTTAGGATTAGGGTTAGGTTTAGGGTTACGGTTTGGGTTAGGGTTTGGGTTTGTGTTAGGGTTAGGGCTAGGGTTTGGGTTAGATTTAGTGTTAGGGTTAGGGTTGTGGTTTGGGTTAGGGTTTGGGTTTGGGTTTGGGTTAGGGTTAGGGTTAGTGTTAGGGTTTGTGTTATTGTTAGGTTTAGGGTTAGTTTAGTTTTAGGGTTAGGGTTAGGGTTAGTGTTTGGGTTAGGGTTAGGGTTAGGGTTAGGTTTAGGGTTCGGATGTTGGTTAGGGTTAGGTTTATGGTTAGGGTTAGTGTTTGATTTAGGTTTAAGGTTTGGGTTAGGGTGGTGTTTAGGGATAGGGTTAGGTTTATGAGTTTGTTTAGGATTACCCTTAGGGTTAGGGTTAGGATTAGGGTTAGGTTAGGGTTAGGGTTAAGGTTATTGTTAGGGTTTTTGTTAGGGTTAGGTTTAGGCTTAAGGCTTGGGTTAGGGTTAGGTTTAGGATTAATGTTTGGGTTAGGGTTAGGGTTAGGTATAGGGTTAGTGTTAGGTTAGGTTTATGGTTAGGGTTAGGGTTAGGATTAGGGTCAGGTTTAGTAGAGGTAGGCGTTTTTGTAGATGTCCTGTATGTGGAGGGCCTGGGCAGGGCCAGCAGGCCACACCACCTTCTCCGCTCCTCCTCCCATCTTCTCCTGGTTGTTTCTTTTTGTCAAACACTAGAACTTTGACCTAAAGTCAACTAAATCTCTCCAAACTCGTCACCCAAACACTAGAGCCTACCACCAGGAAACCTCTGTGTTTCAGCAACTCATCTGAGAGGGCTTTGTCACCTAGCCACACTCTAAACAATGCTTTGCCAGGTCACTGCCTCTTGGAGTTCCAGAGTCTTAGTCCAAGATTCTGTGACCTCAGCACTCCTGCCCACATCAGACACCAATGACAGGAGACTGACCAATAGCACTCTGCACTCACTTGCAAAGCTCTGCCTGTCTATCAAAGATTCAGAGCAGGTTCTCCTCCCCTGGTCAAGTCATGCCAAGGTTCTTCCCAGTCCTGCAGCTTTTGCCAGGATTGCACTTTGTTACCTCAATAACCAACCTCATTCTTTCTAGAAATTACCATATTATTGATATTGGATTGTTCAGTACTATAATCTACATTTGAATCAGAAAACTACTTTGGTCATCGTTCTCTATGAGCGAAAATATTTTCCTTTTTCATTGTTGCTGAATCCAATCTTTGCTCTTAAAAAAGTACAACTCAAGTCTTGGAGGTGAGGCAGGAGGATTAACCGTTCAAGGCTACCCTGGGATTAGGGTATGGTTTATGGTTAGGGTTAGGGTTAGAATTAGGGTTAGGGTTAGATTTAGGGTTAGGGTTAGGGTTAGTGTTTGGGTTAGGGTTCGGGTAGGGTTAGGGTTACGATTAGGGTTAGTGTTATAGTTTGGGTTAGCATTAGGGTTAGGATTAGGGTTAGGGTTAGGGTTTGGGTTAGAGTTAGGGTTAGGGTTAGGGTTTGGGTTAGGATTAGTGTTAGGGTTAGTGTTAGGATTAGGGTTTGTGTTTGGGTTAGGGTTACTGTTAGGGTTAGGGTTAGGGTTTAGGTTACGGTTAGGGTTAGGGTTTTGGTTTGGGTTTCGTTTAGGGTTAGGGTTGGGGTTACTGTTAAGATTTGGGTTAGGCTTAGGTTTAGGGTTAGGGTTTGCGATAGCGTTAGGGTTTGGGTTTCTGTTAGGGGTAGGGTTAGGGTTAGGGTTTGGGTTAGGGTTAGGTTTAG
>JAJHUQ010000053.1:3082500-3085000 GCA_035773235.1 Eospalax fontanierii | reverse complement strand
GGTTAGGGTTAGGATTATGGTTAGGGTTAGGGGTTGGGTTAGAGTTAGCGTTAGGGTTAGGGTTTGGGTTAGGGTTAGGGTTAGGTTTAGGGTTTGCGTTTGGGTTAGGGTGAGGGTTAGGTTTATGGCTAGGGTGAGTGTTAGGATTAGGGTTTGGGTTTGGGTTAGGGTTACTGTTAGGTTTATGGTTAGGGTTTAGGTTAGGTTTAGGGTTTCGGTTTGTGTTTGGTTTAGGGTTAGAGTTGGGGTTAGGGTTTGGGTTTGGGTTAGGCTTAGGTTTAGGGTTAGGGTTTGCGATAGGGTTAGGGTTTGGGTTAGGGTTAGGGTTAGGGTTAGCGTTTGGGTTATGGTTAAGTTTAGTTTAAGGTTAGGGTTAGGGTTTGGGTTATGGTTAGGGTTAGGGTTAGTGTTAGGGTTAGGGTGTGCGTTTGGGTGAGGTTTAGGTTTAGGGTAAGGGTTATGTTTAGGGATAGAGTTATGGTTTGGGTTCAGGGTTAGATTTAGGGTTAGGGTTAGTGTTAGGGTTTGGGTTATTGTTAGGGTTAGGGTTAGGTTAGGGTTTAGGTTTTGGTTAGGGTTAGGGTTAGTGTTAGGGTTTGTGTTAGGTTTAGGGTTAGGGTTAGGGTTTGTGTTATGGTTAGGGTTAGGGTTAAGGTGAGGTTTTGGGTTAGGGTTAGGGTTAGGATTAGGGTTATGGTTTGGGTTAGGGTTAGGGTTTGGGTTTGGCTTTGGGTAAGGGTTAGGGTTAGGGAAAGGGTTAGTGTGTTCTTTTGGGTGAGGGTTAGGATTAGGGTAAGTGTTATGCTTAGGGAAAGCGTTATGGTTTCAGTTCTGGTTATGGTTAGGGTTTGGGTTAGGGCTAGGTTTAGGGTTTGGATTTGGATTAGGGTTAGGTTAGGGTTAGGGTTAGGGTTAGTGTTAGGGTTTGGTTTGGGTTAGTGTTAGGTTTGTGTTAGGTTTAGTGTTAGGGTTAGGGTTTGTGTTAGGGTTAGGGTTAGGGTTAAGGTTAGGGTTTGGGTTAGGGTTAGGGTTAGGATTAGGGTTATGGTTTGGGTTAGAGTTAGGGTTAGGGTTAGGGTTTGGGTTTGTGTTAGGGTTAGGTTTAGAGTTCGTGTTAGGGTTTGGGTTATTGTTAGGGTTAGGGTTAGGTTAGGGTTTGGGTTAGGGTTAGGGTTAGGGTTAGTGTTAGGGTTTGTGTTATTGTTAGGGTTAGGGTTAGTTTAGGGTTAGGGTTAGGGTTAGGGTTAGTGTTTGGGTTAGGGTTAGGGTTAGGGTTAGGTTTAGGGTTAGGATGTGGGTTAGGGTTAGGTTTATGGTTAGGGTTAATGTTAGATTTAGGTTTAAGTTTTGGGGTAGGGTTGTGTTTAGGGATAGGGTTAGGTTTATGAGTTTGTTTAGGATTACCCTTAGGGTTAGGGTTAGGATTAGGGTTAGGTTAGGGTTAGGGTTAAGGTTATTGTTAGGGTTTTTGTTAGGGTTAGGTTTAGGCTTAAGGCTTGGGTTAGGGTTAGGTTTAGGATTAATGTTTGGGTTAGGGTTAGGGTTAGGTATAGGGTTAGTGTTAGGTTAGGTTTATGGTTAGGGTTAGGGTTAGGATTAGGGTCAGGTTTAGTAGAGGTAGGCGTTTTAGTAGATGTCCTGTATGTGGAGGGCCTGGGCAGGGCCAGCAGGCCACACCACCTTCTCCGCTCCTCCTCCCATCTTCTCCTGGTTGCTTCTTTTTGTCAAACACTAGAACTTTGACCTAAAGTCAACTAAATCTCTCCAAACTCGTCACCCAAACACTAGAGCCTACCACCAGGAAACCTCTGTGTTTCAGCAACTCATCTGAGAGGGCTTTGTCACCTAGCCACACTCTAAACAATGCTTTGCCAGGTCACTGCCTCTTGGAGTTCCAGAGTCTTAGTCCAAGATTCTGTGACCTCAGCACTCCTGCCCACATCAGACACCAATGACAGGAGACTGACCAATAGCACTCTGCACTCACTTGCAAAGCTCTGCCTGTCTATCAAAGATTCAGAGCAGGTTCTCCTCCCCTGGTCAAGTCATGCCAAGGTTCTTCCCAGTCCTGCAGCTTTTGCCAGGATTGCACTTTGTTACCTCAATAACCAACCTCATTCTTTCTAGAAATTACCATATTATTGATATTGGATTGTTCAGTACTATAATCTACATTTGAATCAGAAAACTACTTTGGTCATCGTTCTCTATGAGCGAAAATATTTTCCTTTTTCATTGTTGCTGAATCCAATCTTTGCTCTTAAAAAAGTACAACTCAAGTCTTGGAGGTGAGGCAGGAGGATTAACCGTTCAAGGCTACCCTGGGATTAGGGTATGGTTTATGGTTAGGGTTAGGGTTAGAATTAGGGTTAGGGTTAGATTTAGGGTTAGGGTTAGGGTTAGTGTTTGGGTTAGGGTTCGGGTAGGGTTAGGGTTACGATTAGGGTTAGTGTTATAGTTTGGGTTAGCATTAGGGTTAGGATTAGGGTTAGGGTTAGGG
>JAJHUQ010000053.1:3060000-3077500 GCA_035773235.1 Eospalax fontanierii | reverse complement strand
GGTTTGGGTTATTGTTAGGGTTAGGGTTAGGTTAGGGTTTAGGTTTTGGTTAGGGTTAGGGTTAGTGTTAGGGTTTGTGTTAGGTTTAGGGTTAGGGTTAGGGTTTGTGTTATGGTTAGGGTTAGGGTTAAGGTGAGGTTTTGGGTTAGGGTTAGGGTTAGGATTAGGGTTATGGTTTGGGTTAGGGTTAGGGTTTGGGTTTGGCTTAGGGTTAGGGTTAGGGTTAGGGTTAGGGCTAGGGTGTGCGTTTGGGTGAGGGTTAGGTTTAGGGTAAGTGTTATGTTTAGGGATAGCGTTATGCTTTCAGTTCTGGTTATGGTTAGGGTTTGGGTTAGGGTTAGGTTTAGG
Source organism: Eospalax fontanierii (assembly GCA_035773235.1). NCBI lineage: Eukaryota > Metazoa > Chordata > Mammalia > Rodentia > Spalacidae > Eospalax > Eospalax fontanierii. The sequence continues at coordinate 3,077,152 of JAJHUQ010000053.1, read as the reverse complement.
GTTTGGATTTGGATTAGGGTTAGGTTAGGGTTAGGGTTAGGGTTAGTGTTAGGGTTTGGTTTGGGTTAGTGTTAGGTTTGTGTTAGGTTTAGTGTTAGGGTTAGGGTTTGTGTTAGGGTTAGGGTTAGGGTTAAGGTTATGGTTTGGGTTAGGGTTAGGGTTAGGATTAGGGTTATGGTTTGGGTTAGGGTTAGGGTTAGGGTTAGGGTTTGTGTTTGTGTTAGGGTTAGGTTTAGAGTTCGTGTTAGGGTTTGGGTTATTGTTAGGGTTAGGGTTGGGTTGGGGTTTGGGTTAGGGTTAGGGTTAGGGTTAGTGTTAGGGTTTGTGTTATTGTTAGGGTTAGGGTTAGTTTAGGGTTAGGGTTTGTGTTAGGGTTAGTGTTTGGGTTAGGGTTAGGGTTAGGGTTAGGGTTAGGTTTAGGGTTAGGATGTGGGTTAGGGTTAGGTTTATGGTTAGGGTTAATGTTAGATTTAGGTTTAAGGTTTGGGTTAGGGTTGTGTTTAGGGATAGGGTTAGGTTTATGAGTTTGTTTAGGATTACCCTTAGGGTTAGGGTTAGGATTAGGGTTAGGTTAGGGTTAGGGTTAAGGTTATTGTTAGGGTTTTTGTTAGGGTTAGGTTTAGGCTTAAGGCTTGGGTTAGGGTTAGGTTTAGGATTAATGTTTGGGTTAGGGTTAGGGTTAGGTGTAGGGTTAGTGTTAGGTTCGGTTTATGGTTAGGGTTAGGGTTAGGATTAGGGTCAGGTTTAGTAGAGGTAGGCGTTTTAGTAGATGTCCTGTATGTGGAGGGCCTGGGCAGGGCCAGCAGGCCACACCACCTTCTCCGCTCCTCCTCCCATCTTCTCCTGGTTGCTTCTTTTTGTCAAACACTAGAACTTTGACCTAAAGTCAACTAAATCTCTCCAAACTCGTCACCCAAACACTAGAGCCTACCACCAAGAAACCTCTGTGTTTCAGCAACTCATCTGAGAGGGCTTTGTCACCTAGCAACACTCTAAACAATGCTTTGCCAGGTCACTGCCTCTTGGAGTTCCAGAGTCTTAGTCCAAGATTCTGTGACCTCAGCACTCCTGCCCACATCAGACACCAATGACAGGAGACTGACCAATAGCACTCTGCACTCACTTGCAAAGCTCTGCCTGTCTATCAAAGATTCAGAGCAGGTTCTCCTCCCCTGGTCAAGTCATGCCAAGGTTCTTCCCAGTCCTGCAGCTTTTGCCAGGATTGCACTTTGTTACCTCAATAACCAACCTCATTCTTTCTAGAAATTACCATATTATTGATATTGGATTGTTCAGTACTATAATCTACATTTGAATCAGAAAACTACTTTGGTCATCGTTCTCTATGAGCGAAAATATTTTCCTTTTTCATTGTTGCTGAATCCAATCTTTGCTCTTAAAAAAGTACAACTCAAGTCTTGGAGGTGAGGCAGGAGGATTAACCGTTCAAGGCTACCCTGGGATTAGGGTATGGTTTATGGTTAGGGTTAGGGTTAGAATTAGGGTTAGGGTTAGATTTAGGGTTAGGGTTAGGGTTAGTGTTTGGGTTAGGGTTCGCATTAGGGTTAGGGTTACGATTAGGGTTAGTGTTATAGTTTGGGTTAGCATTAGGGTTAAGATTAGGGTTAGGGTTAGGGTTTGGGTTAGAGTTAGGGTTAGGGTTAGGGTTTGGGTTAGGATTAGGGTTAGGGTTAGTTTTCGGATTAGGGTTTGTGTTTGGGTTAGGGTTACTGTTAGGGTTAGGGTTAGGGTTTAGGTTACGGTTAGGGTTAGGGTTTCGGTTTGGGTTTGGTTTAGGGTTAGGGTTGGGGTTAGTGTTAAGATTTGGGTTAGGCTTAGGTTTAGGGTTAGGGTTTGCGATAGCGTTAGGGTTTGGGTTTCTGTTAGGGGTAGGGTTAGGGTTAGGGTTTGGGTTAGGGATAGGTTTAGGGTTTGGGTTTGGGTTAGGGTTAGGTTTAGGGTTAGGGTTTGGGTTAGGGTTAGGTTTAGGGTTAATGTTTGGGTTAGGGTTAGGGTTAGGGTTAGGGTTACGGATGGGTTTGGGTTAGGGTTAGGGTTAGGGTTAGGGTTAGGGTTAGGGTTAGGGTTAGGGTTAGGGTTACGGATGGGTTTTGGTTAGGGTTAGGGTTGGGGTTTGGGTTTGGGTTAGGGTTAGGGTTAGGGTTTGTGTTAGGGTTAGGGTTAAGGTTAGGATTAGCGTTATGGTTTGGATTAGGGATAGGGTTAGCGTTTGGGTTACGGTTAAGTTTAGGTTAAGGCTAGGGTTAGGGTTTGGGTTAGGGTTAGTGTTAGGTTGAGGGTTAGGGTGTGCTTTTCGGTTAGGGTTTGGTTTAGGGTTAGGGTTAGGTTTGGGGATAGAGTTATGGTTTGTGTTCTGGTTCTGGTTAGGGTTTGGTTTAGAGTTAGGGTTAGGATTAGGGATTGAATTTTAGTTAGGGTTAGGTTTAGGGTTAGGTTTAGGGCTTTTATTAGGGTTAGGTTTAGGGTTAGGGTTTGGTTTAGTATTAGGTTTAGGGTTAATGTTTGGATTAGGGTTATTTTTAGGGTTAGGGTTAGGGTTAGGGTTAGGGTTAGGGTTAGGGTTAGGGTTAGGGTTTGTGATAGGGTTAGGTTTAGGGTTAGGGTTTGTGTTACGGTTAGGTTTAGGGTTAGTGTTTGGGCTAGGGTTAGGTTTAGGGTTAGGATTTGGCTTAGGTTTAGGGTTAGGGTTTGTGTTAGGGTTAGGTTTAGGGTTAGGATTTGGTTTTGGGTTAGGGTTAGGGTTTGGGTTAGGGTGAGGGTTAGGGTTTGGGTTATTGTTAGGGTTAGGGTTAGAGTTTGGGTTTGGTTTAGGATTAGGGTTAGGGTTAGGGTGTGGGTTTGGATTAGGGTTAGGGTTAGGGTTAGTGTTAGGGTTAGGGTTTGTGGTAGGTTTAAGTTCAGGTTTAGGCTTAGGATTTAGTGTTAGGGTTAGAGTTAGCGTTAGGTTTAGGGTTTGGGTTAGGGTTAGGGTTAGGTTTAGGGTTTGCGTTTGGGTTAGGGTGAGGGTTAGGTTTAGGGCTAGGGTTAGTGTTAGGATTAGGGTTTGGGTTTGTGTTAGGGTTAGGTTTAGGGTAGGTTTAAGTTCAGGTTTAGGCTTAGGATTTAGTGTTAGGGTTACAGTTAGCGTTAGGTTTAGGGTTTGGGTTAGGGTTAGGTTTAGGGTTTGCGTTTGGGTTAGGGTGAGGGTTAGGTTTAGGGCTAGGGTTAGTGTTAGGATTAGGGTTTGGGTTTGTGTTAGGGTTAGGTTTAGGGTTAGGATTTGGTTTTGCGTTAGGGTTAGGGTTAGGGTTTGGGTTAGGGTGAGGGTTAGGTTTTGGGTTATTGTTAGGGTTATTGTTAGGGTTAGGGTTAGGTTTATGGTTAGGTTTAGGATTAAAATTTGGGTTAGGGTTAGTGTTAGGGTTAGGATTAGGGTTTTGGTTAGGGTTTGTGTTAGGGTTTGGGTTAGTGTTAGGGTTAGGGTTTGGGTTACAGTTAGGGTTAGTGTTAGGGTTAGGATTATGGTTAGGGTTAGGGTTTGGGTTAGAGTTAGCGTTAGGGTTAGGGTTTGGGTTAGGTTTAGGGTTAGGTTTAGGGTTTGCTTTTGGATTAGCGTGAGGGTTAGGTTTAGGGCTAGGCTTAGTGTTAGGATTAGGGTTTGGGTTTGGGTTAGGGTTACTGTTAGGTTTAGGGTTACGGTTTAGGTTAGGGTTAGGGTTAGGGTTTCGGTTTGGGTTTGGTGTAGGGTTAGAGTTGGGGTTAGGGTTAGGATTTGAGTTAGGCTTAGGTTTAGGGTTAGGGTTTGCGATAGGGTTAGGGTTTGTGTTAGGGTTAGGGTTAGGTTTAGGGTTAGGGTTAGGGTGTGCGTTTGGGTGAGTGTTAGGTTTAGGGTAAGGGTTATGTTTAGGGATAGAGTTATGGTTTGGGTTCTGGTTATGTTTAGGGTTTGGATTAAGGTTAGGTTTAGGGTTTGGATTTGGATTAGGGTTAGGGTTAGGGTTAGGGTTAGGGTTAGGGTTTGGTTTGGGTTAGTGTTAGGGTTTGTGTTAGGTTTAGGGTTACGGTTAGGGTTTGTGTTAGGGTTAGGGTTAGGGTTAAGATTAGGGTTTGGGTTAGGGTTAGGGTTAGGATTAGGGTTATGGTTTGGGTTAGGGTTAGGGTTAGGGTTAGAGTTTGGGTTTGGGTTAGGGTTAGGTTTAGAGTTAGTGTTAGGGTTTGGGTTATTGTTAGGGTTAGGGTTAGGTTAGGGTTTGGGTTTGGGTTTGGGTTAGGGTTAGTGTTAGGTTTTGTGTTAGGTTTAGGTTTAGGGTTAGGGTTTGTGTTAGGGTTAGGGTTAGGGTTAAGGTAAGGGTTTGGGTTAGGGTTAGGGTTAGGGTTAGGATTAGGGTTATGGTTTGGGTTAGGGTTAGGGTTAGGTTAGGGTTTGGGTTTGGCTTAGGGTTAGGGTTAGCGATAGTGTTAGTGTTAGGGTTTGTTTTGCGTTAGGATTAGGGTTAGGATTAGGGTTAGGTTTAGGGTTACGGTTTGGGTTAGGGTTTGGGTTTGGGTTAGGGTTAGGGCTAGGGTTTGGGTTAGATTTAGTGTTAGGGTTAGGGTTGTGGTTTGGGTTAGGGTTTGGGTTTGGGTTTGGGTTAGGGTTAGGGTTAGTGTTAGGGTTTGTGTTATTGTTAGGTTTAGGGTTAGTTTAGTTTTAGGGTTAGGGTTAGGGTTAGTGTTTGGGTTAGGGTTAGGGTTAGGGTTAGGTTTAGGGTTCGGATGTTGGTTAGGGTTAGGTTTATGGTTAGGGTTAGTGTTTGATTTAGGTTTAAGGTTTGGGTTAGGGTGGTGTTTAGGGATAGGGTTAGGTTTATGAGTTTGTTTAGGATTACCCTTAGGGTTAGGGTTAGGATTAGGGTTAGGTTAGGGTTAGGGTTAAGGTTATTGTTAGGGTTTTTGTTAGAGTTAGGTTTAGGCTTAAGGCTTGGGTTAGGGTTAGGTTTAGGATTAATGTTTGGGTTAGGGTTAGGGTTAGGTATAGGGTTAGTGTTAGGTTAGGTTTATGGTTAGGGTTAGGGTTAGGATTAGGGTCAGGTTTAGTAGAGGTAGGCGTTTTTGTAGATGTCCTGTATGTGGAGGGCCTGGGCAGGGCCAGCAGGCCACACCACCTTCTCCGCTCCTCCTCCCATCTTCTCCTGGTTGTTTCTTTTTGTCAAAGACTAGAACTTTGACCTAAAGTCAACTAAATCTCTCCAAACTCGTCACCCAAACACTAGAGCCTACCACCAGGAAACCTCTGTGTTTCAGCAACTCATCTGAGAGGGCTTTGTCACCTAGCAACACTCTAAACAATGCTTTGCCAGGTCACTGCCTCTTGGAGTTCCAGAGTCTTAGTCCAAGATTCTGTGACCTCAGCACTCCTGCCCACATCAGACACCAATGACAGGAGACTGACCAATAGCACTCTGCACTCACTTGCAAAGCTCTGCCTGTCTATCAAAGATTCAGAGCAGGTTCTCCTCCCCTGGTCAAGTCATGCCAAGGTTCTTCCCAGTCCTGCAACTTTTGCCAGGATTGCACTTTGTTACCTCAATAACCAACCTCATTCTTTCTAGAAATTACCATATTATTGATATTGGATTGTTCAGTACTATAATCTACATTTGAATCAGAAAACTACTTTGGTCATCGTTCTCTATGAGGGAAAATATTTTCCTTTTTCATTGTTGCTGAATCCAATCTTTGCTCTTAAAAAAGTACAACTCAAGTCTTGGAGGTGAGGCAGGAGGATTAACCGTTCAAGGCTACCCTGGGATTAGGGTATGGTTTATGGTTAGGGTTAGGGTTAGAATTAGGATTAGGGTTAGATTTAGGGTTAGGGTTAGGGTTAGTGTTTGGGTTAGGTTTCGGGTTAGGGTTAGGGTTACGATTAGGGTTAGTGTTATAGTTTGGGTTAGCATTAGGGTTAGGATTAGGGTTAGGGTTAGGGTTTGGGTTAGAGTTAGGGTTAGGGTTGGGGTTAGGGTTTGGGTTAGGATTAGGGTTACGGTTAGTGTTAGGATTAGTGTTTGTGTTTGGGTTAGGGTTACTGTTAGGGTTAGAGTTAGGGTTTAGGTTACGGTTAGGGTTAGGGTTTTGGTTTGGGTTTGGTTTAGGGTTAGGGTTGGGGTTAGTGTTAAGATTTGGGTTAGGCTTAGGTTTAGGGTTAGGGTTTGCAATAGCGTTAGGGTTTGGGTTTCTGTTAGGGGTATGGTTAGGGTTAGGTTTAGGTTTTGTGTTAGGGTTAGGTTTAGGGTTGGGGTTTGGGTTAGGGTTAGGTTTAGGGTTAGGGTTTGGGTTAGGGTTAGGTTTAGGGTTAATGTTTGGGTTAGGGTTAGGGTTAGGGTTAGGGTTAGGGTTAGGGTTAGGGTTAGGGTTAGGGTTACGGATGGGTTTGGGTTAGGGTTAGGGTTGGGGTTTGGTTTTGGGTTAGGGTTAGGGTTAGGGTTTGTGTTAGGGTTAGGGTTAAGGTTAGGATTAGCGTTATGTTTTGGATTAGGGATAGGGTTAGCGTTTGGGTTAGGGTTAAGTTTAGGTTAAGGCTAGGGTTAGGGTTTGGGTTAGGGTTAGTGTTAGGTTGAGGGTTAGGGTGTGCTTTTCGGTTAGGGTTTGGTTTAGGGTTAGGGTTAGGTTTGGGGATAGAGTTATGGTTTGTGTTCTGGTTATGGTTAGGGTTTGGTTTAGAGTCAGGGTTAGGATTAGGGATTGAGTTTGAGTTAGGGTTAGGTTTAGGGTTAGGTTTAGGTTTAGGGTTAAGATTAGAGTTTGGGTTAGGGTTCGGGATAGGGTGATGGTTAGGGTTTTTTTTGGGTTAGGGTTAGGGTTAGGGTTAGGGCTTGTATTAGGTTTAGGTTTAGGGTTAGGGTTTGGTTTAGGATCAGGTTTAGGGTTAATGTTTGTATTAGGGTTATTTTTAGGGTTAGGGTTAGGGTTATGGTTAGGGTTAGGGTTAGAGTTTGTGTTAGGGTTAGGTTTAGGGTTAGGGTTTGTGTTACGGTTAGGTTTAGGGTTAGTGTTTGGGCTAGGGTTAGGTTTAGGGTTAGGATTTGGGTTAGGGTTAGGGTTAGGGTTAGGGTTAGGGTTAGGGTTAGGGTTAGGGTTTGTGTTAGGGTTAGGTTTAGGGTTAGGATTTGGTTTTGGGTTAGGGTTAGGGTTTGGGTTAGGGTGAGGGTTAGGATTTGGGTTATTGTTAGGGTTAGGGTTAGAGTTTGGGTTTGGTGAGGGGTAGGGTTAGGGTTAGGTTAAGGGTTAGAGGGGGGTTTTGGATTAGGGTTTGGTTTAGGGTTAGGGTTAGGTTTGGGGATAGAGTTATGGTTTGTGTTCTGGTTATGGTTAGGGTTTGGTTTAGAGTTAGGTTTAGGATTAGGGATTGAATTTTAGTTAGGGTTAGGTTTAGGGTTAGGGTTAGGGCTTGTATTAGGGTTAGGGTTAGGGTTAGGGTTTGGTTTAGGATTAGGTTTAGGGTTAATGTTTGGATTAGGGTTATTTTTAGGGTTAGGGTTAGGGTTAGGGTTAGGGTTAGGGTTAGGGTTAGGGTTAGGGTTTGGGTTAGGGTTAGGGTTAGGTTTACGGTTTGTGTTTGGGTTAGGGTGAGGGTTAGGTTTAGGGCTAGGGTTATTGTTAGGATTAGGGTTTGTGTTTGTGTTAGGGTTAATGTTAGGTTTAGGGTTAGGGTTTAGGTTAGGGTTAGGTTTAGGGTTTCGGCTTGGGTTTGGTGTAGGGTTAGAGTTGGGGTTAGGGTTAGGATTTGGGTTAGGATTTGGTTTAGGGTTAGGGTTTGGGATAGGGTTAGGGTTTGGGTTAGGGTTAGGGTTAGGGTGTGCGTTTGGGTGAGTGTTAGGTTTAGGGTAAGGGTTATGTTTAGGGATAGAGTTATGGTTTGGGTTCTGGTTATATTTAGGGTTTGGGTTAGGGTTAGGTTTAGGGTTTGGATTTGGATTAGGGTTAGGGTTAGGGTTAGGCTTAGGGTTAGGGTTTGGGTTTGGGTTTGGTTTAGGGTTTGGTTTGGGTTAGTGTTAGGGTTTGTGTTAGGTTTAGGGTTAGGGTTAGGGTTTGTGTTAGGGTTAGGGTTAGGGATAAGGTTAGGGTTTGGGTTAGGGTTAGGGTTAGGATTAGGGTTATGGTTTGGGTTAGGGTTAGGGTTAGGGTTTGGGTTTGGGTTTGGGTTAGGATTAGGGTTAGGGTTAGTGTTAGGGTTTGGGTTACTGTTAGGGTTAGGTTTACGTTAGGGTTTGTGTTTGGGTTAGGGTTATTGTTAGTGTTAGGGTTTGTGTTAGGTTTAGGGTTAGGGTTAGGGTTAATGTTAGGGTTAGGGTTAGGGTTAAGGTTAGGTTTTGGGAAAGGGTTAAGGTTAGGATTAGGGTTATGGTTTGGGTTAGGGTTAGGGTTAGGGTTCGGAATTGGGTTAGGTTTAGGTTTAGGGTTAGTGTTAGGGTTTGGGTTATTGTTAGGGTTAGGGTTAGGTTAGGGTTTGGGTTTGGGTTAGGGTTAGGTTTAGTGTTAAGTTTAGTGTTAGGGTTTGGTTTTTTTTTAGGGTTAGGGTTAGGTTTAGGGTTTGGGTTAGGGTTAGGGTTAGGGTTAGGGTTTGGGTTTGGTTTAGGGTTAGAGTTGGGGTTAGTGTTAGGATTTGGGTTAGGCTTAGGTTTAGGGTTAGGTTTTGCGATAGGGTTAGGGTTTGGGTTAGGGTTAGGGTTAGGTTTAGGGTTAGGGTTAGGGTGTGCGTTTGGGTGAGTGTTAGGTTTAGGGTAAGGGTTATGTTTAGGGATAGATTTATGGTTTGGGTTCTGGTTATGTTTAGGGTTTGGGTTAGGGTTAGGTTTAGGGTTTGGATTTGGATTAGGGTTAGGGTTAGGGTTAGGGTTAGGGTTAGGGTTAGGGTTAGGGTTAGGGTTCGGGTTAGGGTTTGGTTTGGGTTAGTGTAAGTGTTTGTGTTAGGTTTAGGGTTAGGGTTAGGGTTTGTGTTAGGGTTAGTGTTAGGGTTAAGTTTAGGGTTTGGGTTAGGGTTAGGGTTAGGATTAGGGTTATGGTTTGGGTTAGTGTTAGGGTTAGGGTTAGGGTTTGGTTTTGGGTTAGGGTTAGGATTAGGGTTAGTGTTAGGGTTTGGGTTATTGTTAGGGTTAGGGTTACTTTAGGGTTTGGGTTTGGGTTAGGGTTATTGTTAGTGTTAGGGTTTGTGTTAGGTTTAGGGTTAGGGTTAGGGTTCGTGTTAGGGTTAGGGTTAGGGTTAAGGTTAGGTTTTGGGATAGGGTTAGCGTTAGGATTAGGGTTATGGTTTGGGTTATTGTTAAGGTTAGGGTTAGGTTAGGGTTTGTGTTTGGATTAGGGTTAGGGTTAGTGTTAAGTTTAGTGTTAGGGTTTGGTTTTTTTTTAGGGTTAGGGTTAGGGTTAGGGTTTGTGTTAGGGTTAGGTTTAGGGTTAGGGTTTGTGTTAGGGTTAGGTTTAGGGTTAGTGTTTGGGCTAGGGTTAGGTTTAGGGTTACGATTTGGGTTAGGTTTAGGGTTAGGGTTTGTTTTAGGGTTAGGTTTAGGGTTAGGATTTGGTTTTGGGTTAGGGTTAGGGTTTGGGTTAGGGTGAGGTTTAGGGTTTGGGTTATTGTTAGGGTTAGGGTTAGAGTTTGGGTTTGGTTTAGGATTAGTGTAAGGGTTAGGGTGTGGGTTTGGATTAGGGTTAGCGTTAGGGTTAGTGTTAGGGTTAGCGTTTGGGTTAGGTTTAAGTTCAGGTTTAGTCTTAGGATTTAGGGTTAGGGTTAGGGTTAGGTTTATGGTTAGGGTTTGGGTTAGGGTTAGGTTTAGGGTTAATGTTTGGGTTAGGGTTAGGGTTAGGTATAGGGTTAAGGATTGTGTTAGTGTTAGGTTTAGTGTTAGGGTTAGGGTTAGGGTTACGGTTACGGTTAGAATTTGGGTTAGGGTTAGGGTTAGGTTGAGGGTTTGGGTTGGGTTACGGTTAGGGTTAGGTTTAGGGTTTGTGTTAGGGTTAGGTTTAGGTTAGTGTTTGGGATAGGGTTAGGTTAAGGGTTAGGGTTTTGGTTAGGGTTAGGGTTAGGGTTAGGGTTTGTGTTAGGGTTAGGTTTAGGGTTAGGGTTTGTGTTAGGGTTAGGTTTAGGGTTAGTGTTTGGGCTAGGGTTAGGTTTAGGGTTACGATTTGGGTTAGGTTTAGGGTTGGGGTTTGTGTTAGGGTTAGGTTTAGGGTTAGGATTTGGTTTTGGGTTAGGGTTAGGGTTAGGTTTAGGGATAAAATTTGGGTTAGGGTTAGTGTTAGGGTTACGATTACGGTTTGGGTTTGGGTTAGGGTTAGGTTTAGGATTATGGCTAGGGTGAGTGTTAGGATTAGGGTTTGGGTTTGGGTTAGGGTTACTGTTAGGTTTATGGTTAGGTTTTAGGTTAGGTTTAGGGTTTCGGTTTGTGTTTGGTTTAGGGTTAGAGTTGGGGTTAGGGTTTGGGTTTGGGTTAGGCTTAGGTTTAGGGTTAGGGTTTGCGATAGGGTTAGGGTTGGGTTAGGGTTAGGGTTAGGGTTAGCGTTTGGGTTATGGTTAAGTTTAGTTTAAGGTTAGGGTTAGGGTTTGGGTTATGGTTAGGGTTAGGGTTAGTGTTAGGGTTAGGGTGTGCGTTTGGGTGAGGTTTAGGTTTAGGGTAAGGGTTATGTTTAGGGATAGAGTTATGGTTTGGGTTCTGGTTATGGTTAGGGTTTGGGTTAGGGTTAGGTTTAGGGTTTGGATTTGTATTAGGGTTAGGGTTAGGGTTAGGGTTAGGGTTAGGGTTAGGGTTAGGGTTAGGGTTTGGTTTGGGTTAGTGTTAGGGTTTTTGTTAGGTTTAGGGTTAGGCTTAGGGTTTGTGTTAGGGTTAGGGTTAGGTTTAAGGTTAGGGTTTGGGTTAGGGTTAGGGTTAGGATTAGGGTTATGGTTTGGGTGAGGGTTAGGGTTAGGGTTTGGGTTTGGGTTAGGGTTAGGATTAGGGTTAGTGTTAGGTTTTGGGTTATTGTTAGGGTTAGGGTTAGGTTAGGGTTTAGGTTTTGGTTAGGGTTAGGGTTAGTGTTAGGGTTTGTGTTAGGTTTAGGGTTAGGGTTAGGGTTTGTGTTATGGTTAGGGTTAGGGTTAAGGTGAGGTTTTGGGTTAGGGTTAGGGTTAGGATTAGGGTTATCGTTTGGGTTAGGGTTAGGGTTTGGGTTTGGCTTAGGGTTAGGGTTAGGGTTAGGGTGTGAGTTTGGGTGAGGGTTAGGTTTAGGGTAAGTGTTATGTTTAGGGATAGAGTTATGGTTTGGGTTCTGGTTATGGTTAGGGTTTGGGTTAGGGTTAGGTTTAGGGTTTGGATTTGGATTAGGGTTAGGTTAGGGTTAGGGTTAGGGTTAGTTTTAGGGTTTGGTTTGGGTTAGTGTTAGGTTTGTGTTAGGTTTAGTGTTAGGGTTAGGGTTTGTGTTAGGGTTAGGGTTAGGGTTAAGGTTAGGGTTTGGGTTAGGGTTAGGGTTAGGATTAGGGTTATGGTTTGGGTTAGGGTTAGGGTTAGGGTTAGGTTTTGGGTTTGTGTTAGGGTTAGGTTTAGAGTTCGTGTTAGGGTTTGGGTTATTGTTAGGGTTAGGGTTAGGTTAGGGTTTGGGTTAGGGTTAGGGTTAGGGTTAGTGTTAGGGTTTGTGTTATTGTTAGGGTTAGGGTTAGTTTAGGGTTAGGGTTAGGGTTAGGGTTAGTGTTTGGGTTAGGGTTAGGGTTTGGGTTAGGATGTGGGTTAGGGTTAGGTTTATGGTTAGGGTTAATGTTAGATTTAGATTTAAGGTTTGGGTTAGGGTTGTGTTTAGGGATAGGGTTAGGTTTATGAGTTTGTTTAGGATTACCCTTAGGGTTAGGGTTAGGATTAGGGTTAGGTTAGGGTTAGGGTTAAGGTTATTGTTAGGGTTTTTGTTAGGGTTAGGTTTAGGCTTAAGGCTTGGGTTAGGGTTAGGTTTAGGATTAATGTTTGGGTTAGGGTTAGGGTTAGGTATAGGGTTAGTGTTAGGTTAGGTTTATGGTTAGGGTTAGGGTTTGGATTAGGGTCAGGTTTAGTAGAGGTAGGCGTTTTAGTAGATGTCCTGTATGTGGAGGGCCTGGGCAGGGCCAGCAGGCCACACCACCTTCTCCGCTCCTCCTCCCATCTTCTCCTGGTTGCTTCTTTTTGTCAAAGACTAGAACTTTGACCTAAAGTCAACTAAATCTCTCCAAACTCGTCACCCAAACACTAGAGCCTACCACCAGGAAACCTCTGTGTTTCAGCAACTCATCTGAGAGGGCTTTGTCACCTAGCCACACTCTAAACAATGCTTTGCCAGGTCACTGCCTCTTGGAGTTCCAGAGTCTTAGTCCAAGATTCTGTGACCTCAGCACTCCTGCCCACATCAGACACCAATGACAGGAGACTGACCAATAGCACTCTGCACTCACTTGCAAAGCTCTGCCTGTCTATCAAAGATTCAGAGCAGGTTCTCCTCCCCTGGTCAAGTCATGCCAAGGTTCTTCCCAGTCCTGCAGCTTTTGCCAGGATTGCACTTTGTTACCTCAATAACCAACCTCATTCTTTCTAGAAATTACCATATTATTGATATTGGATTGTTCAGTACTATAATCTACATTTGAATCAGAAAACTACTTTGGTCATCGTTCTCTATGAGGGAAAATATTTTCCTTTTTCATTGTTGCTGAATCCAATCTTTGCTCTTAAAAAAGTACAACTCAAGTCTTGGAGGTGAGGCAGGAGGATTAACCGTTCAAGGCTACCCTGGGATTAGGGTATGGTTTATGGTTAGGGTTAGGGTTAGAATTAGGGTTAGGGTTAGATTTAGGGTTAGGGTTAGGGTTAGTGTTTGGGTTAGGGTTCGGGTGAGGGTTAGGGTTACGATTAGGGTTAGTGTTATAGTTTGGGTTAGCATTAGGGTTAGGATTAGGGTTAGGGTTAGGGTTTGGGTTAGAGTTAGGGTTAGGGTTAGGGTTTGGGTTAGGATTAGGGTTAGGGTTAGTGTTAGGATTAGGGTTTGTGTTTGGGTTAGGGTTACTGTTAGGGTTAGGGTTAGGGTTTAGGTTACGGTTAGGGTTAGGGTTTCGGTTTGGGTTTGGTTTAGGGTTAGGTTTGGGGTTAGTGTTAAGATTTGGGTTAGGCTTAGGTTTAGGGTTAGGGTTTGCGATAGCGTTAGGGTTTGGGTTTCTGTTAGGGGTAGGGTTAGGGTTAGGGTTTGGGTTAGGGATAGGTTTAGGGTTTGGGTTTGGGTTAGGGTTAGGTTTAGGGTTAGGGTTTGGGTTAGGGTTAGGTTTAGGGTTAGGGTTAGGGTTAGGGTTAGGGTTATTGTTAGGGTTAGGGTTACGGATGGGTTTTGGTTAGGGTTAGGGTTAGGGTTTGGGTTTGGGTTAGGGTTAGGGTTAGGGTTTGTGTTAGGGTTAGGGTTAAGGTTAGGATTAGCGTCATGGTTTGGATTAGGGATAGGGTTAGCGTTTGGGTTAGGGTTAAGTTTAGGTTAAGGCTAGGGTTAGGGTTTGGGTTAGGGTTAGTGTTAGGTTGCGGGTTAGGGTGAGCTTTTCGGTTAGGGTTTGGTTTAGGGTTAGGGTTAGGTTTGGGGATAGAGTTATGGTTTGTGTTCTGGTTATGGTTAGGGTTTGGTTTAGAGTTAGGGTTAGGATTAGGGATTGAATTTTAGTTAGGGTTAGGTTTAGGGTTAGGTTTAGGGCTTTTATTAGGGTTAGGTTTAGGGTTAGGGTTTGGTTTAGGATTAGGTTTAGGGTTAATGTTTTGATTAGGGTTATTTTTAGGGTTAGGGTTAGGGTTAGGGTTAGGGTTAGGGTTAGGGTTAGGGTTTGTGTTAGGGTTAGGTTTAGGGTTAGGGTTTGTGTTACGGTTAGGTTTAGGGTTAGTGTTTGGGCTAGGGTTAGGTTTAGGGTTAGGATTTGGCTTAGGTTTAGGGTTAGGGTTTGTGTTAGGGTTAGGTTTAGGGTTAGGGTGTGGGTTTGGATTAGGGTTAGGGTTAGGGTTAGTGTTAGGGTTAGGGTTTGTGGTAGGTTTAAGTTCAGGTTTAGGCTTAGGATTTAGTGTTAGGGTTAGAGTTAGCGTTAGGTTTAGGGTTTGGGTTAGGGTTAGGGTTAGGTTTAGGGTTTGCGTTTGGGTTAGGGTGAGGGTTAGGTTTAGGGCTAGGGTTAGTGTTAGGATTAGGGTTTGGGTTTGTGTTAGGGTTAGGTTTAGGGTAGGTTTAAGTTCAGGTTTAGGCTTAGGATTTAGTGTTAGGGTTAGAGTTAGCGTTAGGTTTAGGATTTGGGTTAGGGTTAGGTTTAGGGTTTGCGTTTGGGTTAGGGTGAGGGTTAGGTTTAGGGCTAGGGTTAGTGTTAGGATTAGGGTTAGGGTTAGTGTTAGGGTTAGGATTAGGGTTAGGATTTGGTTTTGCGTTAGGGTTAGGGTTAGGGTTTGGGTTAGGGTGAGGGTTAGATTTTGGGTTATTGTTAGGGTTATTGTTAGGGTTAGGGTTAGGTTTAGGGTTAGGTTTAGGATTAAAATTTGGGTTAGGGTTAGTGTTAGGGTTAGGATTAGGGTTTTGGTTAGGGTTAGGGTTAGGGTTAGGGTTAGTGTTAGGGTTAGGGTTTGGGTTACAGTTAGGGTTAGTGTTAGGGTTAGGATTATGGTTAGGGTTAGGGTTTGGGTTAGAGTTAGCGTTAGGGTTAGGGTTTGGGTTAGGTTTAGGGTTAGGTTTAGGGTTTGCTTTTGGATTAGCGTGAGGGTTAGGTTTAGGGCTAGGCTTAGTGTTAGGATTAGGGTTTGGGTTTGGGTTAGGGTTACTGTTAGGTTTAGGGTTAGGGGTTAGGGTAGGGGTAGGGTTAGGGTTTCGGTATGGGGTTGGTGTAGGGTTAGAGTTGGGGTTAGGGTTAGGATTTGGGTTAGGCTTAGGTTTAGGGTTAGGGTTTGCGATAGGGTTGGGGTTTGTGTTAGGGTTAGGGTTAGGTTTAGGGTTAGGGTTAGGGTGTGCGTTTGGGTGAGTGTTAGGTTTAGGGTAAGGGTTATGTTTAGGGATAGAGTTATGGTTTGGGTTCTGGTTATGTTTAGGGTTTGGGTTAGGGTTAGGTTTAGGGTTTGGATTTGGATTAGGGTTAGGGTTAGGGTTAGGGTTAGGGTTAGGGTTTGGTTTGGGTTAGTGTTAGGGTTTGTGTTAGGTTTAGGGTTAGGGTTAGGGTTTGTGTTAGGGTTAGGGTTTGGGTTAAGGTTAGGGTTTGGGTTAGGGTTAGGGTTAGTGTTAGGGTTTGGGTTATTGTTAGGGTTAGGGTTAGGTTAGGGTTTGGGTTTGGGTTTGGGTTAGGGTTAGTGTTAGGGTTTGTGTTAGGTTTAGGTTTAGGGTTAGGGTTTGTGTTAGGGTTAGGGTTAGGGTTAAGGTTAGGGTTTGGGTTAGGGTTAGGGTTAGGGTTAGGATTAGGGTTATGGTTTGGGTTAGGGTTAGGGTTAGGTTAGGGTTTGGGTTTGGCTTAGGGTTAGGGTTAGCGATAGTGTTAGTGTTAGGGTTTGTTTTGTGTTAGGATTAGGGTTAGGATTAGGGTTAGGTTTAGGGTTACGGTTTGGGTTAGGGTTTGGGTTTGGGTTAGGGTTAGGGCTAGGGTTTGGGTTAGATTTAGTGTTAGGGTTAGGGTTGTGGTTTGGGTTAGGGTTTGGGTTTGGGGTTGGGTTAGGGTTAGGGTTAGTGTTAGGGTTTGTGTTATTGTTAGGTTTAGGGTTAGTTTAGTTTTAGGGTTAGGGTTAGGGTTAGTGTTTGGGTTAGGGTTAGGGTTAGGGTTAGGTTTAGGGTTCGGATGTTGGTTAGGGTTAGGTTTATGGTTAGGGTTAGTGTTTGATTTAGGTTTAAGGTTTGGGTTAGGGTGGTGTTTAGGGATAGGGTTAGGTTTATGAGTTTGTTTAGGATTACCCTTAGGGTTAGGGTTAGGATTAGGGTTAGGTTAGGGTTAGGGTTAAGGTTATTGTTAGGGTTTTTGTTAGGGTTAGGTTTAGGCTTAAGGCTTGGGTTAGGGTTAGGTTTAGGATTAATGTTTGGGTTAGGGTTAGGGTTAGGTATAGGGTTAGTGTTAGGTTAGGTTTATGGTTAGGGTTAGGGTTAGGATTAGGGTCAGGTTTAGTAGAGGTAGGCGTTTTAGTAGATGTCCTGTATGTGGAGGGCCTGGGCAGGGCCAGCAGGCCACACCACCTTCTCCGCTCCTCCTCCCATCTTCTCCTGGTTGTTTCTTTTTGTCAAAGACTAGAACTTTGACCTAAAGTCAACTAAATCTCTCCAAACTCGTCACCCAAACACTAGAGCCTACCACCAGGAAACCTCTGTGTTTCAGCAACTCATCTGAGAGGGCTTTGTCACCTAGCAACACTCTAAACAATGCTTTGCCAGGTCACTGCCTCTTGGAGTTCCAGAGTCTTAGTCCAAGATTCTGTGACCTCAGCACTCCTGCCCACATCAGACACCAATGACAGGAGACTGACCAATAGCACTCTGCACTCACTTGCAAAGCTCTGCCTGTCTATCAAAGATTCAGAGCAGGTTCTCCTCCCCTGGTCAAGTCATGCCAAGGTTCTTCCCAGTCCTGCAGCTTTTGCCAGGATTGCACTTTGTTACCTCAATAACCAACCTCATTCTTTCTAGAAATTACCATATTATTGATATTGGATTGTTCAGTACTATAATCTACATTTGAATCAGAAAACTACTTTGGTCATCGTTCTCTATGAGGGAAAATATTTTCCTTTTTCATTATTGCTGAATCCAATCTTTGCTCTTAAAAAAGTACAACTCAAGTCTTGGAGGTGAGGCAGGAGGATTAACCGTTCAAGGCTACCCTGGGATTAGGGTATGGTTTATGGTTAGGGTTAGGGTTAGAATTAGGATTAGGGTTAGATTTAGGGTTAGGGTAGGGTTAGTGTTTGGGTTAGGTTTCGGGTTAGGGTTAGGGTTACGATTAGGGTTAGTGTTATAGTTTGGGTTAGCATTAGGGTTAGGATTAGGGTTAGGGTTAGGGTTTGGGTTAGAGTTAGGGTTAGGGTTGGGGTTAGGGTTTGGGTTAGGATTAGGGTTAGGGTTAGTGTTAGGATTAGTGTTTGTGTTTGGGTTAGGGTTACTGTTAGGGTTAGAGTTAGGGTTTAGGTTACGGTTAGGGTTAGGGTTTTGGTTTGGG
>JAJHUQ010000053.1:3052500-3057500 GCA_035773235.1 Eospalax fontanierii | reverse complement strand
TTAGGCTTAGGTTGAGGGTTAGGTTTTGCGATAGGGTTAGGGTTTGGGTTAGGGTTAGGGTTAGGTTTAGGATTAGGGTTAGGGTGTGCGTTTGGGTGAGTGTTAGGTTTAGGGTAAGGGTTATGTTTAGGGATAGATTTATGGTTTGGGTTCTGGTTATGTTTAGGGTTTGGGTTAGGGTTAGGTTTAGGGTTTGGATTTGGATTAGGGTTAGGGTTAGGGTTAGGGTTAGGGTTAGGGTTAGGGTTAGGGTTAGGGTTAGGGTTAGGGTTTGGTTTGGGTTAGTGTAAGGGTTTGTGTTAGGTTTAGGGTTAGGGTTAGGGTTTGTGTTAGGGTTAGTGTTAGGGTTAAGTTTAGGGTTTGGGTTAGGGTTAGGGTTAGGATTAGGGTTATGGTTTGGGTTATGGTTAGGGTTAGGGTTTGGGTTTGGGTTTGGGTTAGGGTTAGGATTAGGGTTAGTGTTAGGGTTTGGGTTATTGTTAGGGTTAGGGTTACTTTAGGGTTTGGGTTTGGGTTAGGGTTATTGTTAGTGTTAGGGTTTGTGTTAATTTTAGGGTTAGGGTTAGGGTTCGTGTTAGGGTTAGGGTTAGGGTTAGGGTTAGGTTTAGGGTTAGGGTTTGTGTTAGCTTAGGTTTAGGGTTAGGATTTGGTTTTGGGTTAGGGTTAGGGTTTGGGTTAGGGTGAGGTTTAGGGTTAGGGTTTGTGTTAGGGTTAGGTTTAGGGTTAGTGTTTGGGCTAGGGTTAGGTTTAGGTTTACGATTTGGGTTAGGTTTAGGGGTAGGGTTTGTTTTAGGGTTAGGTTTAGGGTTAGGATTTGGTTTAGGGGTAGGGTGAGGGGTTGGGTGAGGGTGGGGGTTAGGGTTTGGGTTATTGTTAGGGTTAGGGTTAGAGTTTGGGTTTGGTTTAGGATTAGTGTAAGGGTTAGGGTGTGGGTTTGGCTTAGGGTTAGCGTTAGGGTTAGTGTTAGGGTTAGCGTTTGGGTTAGGTTTAAGTTCAGGTTTAGTCTTAGGATTTAGGGTTAGGGGTAGGGTTAGGTTTATGGTTAGGGTTTGGGTTAGGGTTAGGTTTAGGGTTAATGTTTGGGTTAGGGTTAGGGTTAGGTATAGGGTTAAGGATTGTGTTAGTGTTAGGTTTAGGGTTAGGGTTAGGGTTAGGGTTACGGTTACGGTTAGAATTTGGGTTAGGGTTAGGGTTAGGTTGAGGGTTTGGGTTGGGTTACGGTTAGGGTTAGGTTTAGGGTTTGTGTTAGGGTTAGGTTTAGGTTAGTGTTTGGGATTGGGTTAGGTTTAGGGTTAGGGTTTTGGTTAGGGTTAGGGTTAGGGTTAGGGTTTGTGTTAGGGTTAGGTTTAGGGTTAGGGTTTGTGTTAGGGTTAGGTTTAGGGTTAGTGTTTGGGCTAGGGTTAGGTTTAGGGTTACGATTTGGGTTAGGTTTAGGGTTAGGGTTTGTGTTAGGGTTAGGTTTAGGGTTAGGATTTGGTTTTGGGTTAGGGTTAGGGTTAGGTTTAGGGATAAAATTTGGGTTAGGGTTAGTGTTAGGATTGGGGTTATCGTTTGGGTTACGATTACGGTTTGGGTTTGGGTTAGGGTTAGGGTTAGGATTATGGTTAGGGTTAGGGTTTGGGTTAGAGTTAGCGTTAGGGTTAGGGTTTGGGTTAGGGTTAGGGTTAGGTTTAGGGTTTGCGTTTGGGTTAGGGTGAGAGTTAGGTTTATGGCTACGGTGAGTGTTAGGATTAGGGTTTGGGTTTGGGTTAGGGTTACTGTTAGGTTTATGGTTAGGTTTTAGGTTAGGTTTAGGGTTTCGGTTTGTGTTTGGTTTAGGGTAAGAGTTGGGGTTAGGGTTTGGGTTTGGGTTAGGCTTAGGTTTAGGGTTAGGGTTTGCGATAGGGTTAGGGTTGGGTTAGGGTTAGGGTTAGGGTTAGCGTTTGGGTTATGGTTAAGTTTAGTTTAAGGTTAGGGTTAGGGTTTGGGTTATGGTTAGGGTTAGGGTTAGTGTTAGGGTTAGGGTGTGCGTTTGGGTGAGGTTTAGGTTTAGGGTAAGGGTTATGTTTAGGGATAGAGTTATGGTTTGGGTTCTGGTTATGGTTAGGGTTTGGGTTAGGGTTAGGTTTAGGGTTTGGATTTGTATTAGGGTTAGGGTTAGGGTTAGGGTTAGGGTTAGGGTTAGGGTTAGGGTTTGGTTTGGGTTAGTGTTAGGGTTTTTGTTAGGTTTAGGGTTAGGCTTAGGGTTTGTGTTAGGGTTAGGGTTAGGTTTAAGGTTAGGGTTTGGGTTAGGGTTAGGGTTAGGATTAGGGTTATGGTTTGGGTGAGGGTTAGGGTTAGGGTTTGGGTTTGGGTTAGGGTTAGGATTAGGGTTAGTGTTAGGTTTTGGGTTATTGTTAGGGTTAGGGTTAGGTTAGGGTTTAGGTTTTGGTTAGGGTTAGGGTTAGTGTTAGGGTTTGTGTTAGGTTTAGGGTTAGGGTTAGGGTTTGTGTTATGGTTAGGGTTAGGGTTAAGGTGTGGTTTTGGGTCAGGGTTAGGGTTAGGCTTAGGGTTTTCGTTTGGGTTAGGGTTAGGTTTTGGGTCTAGCTTAGGGTTAGGGTTAGGGTTAGGGTGTGCGTTTGGGTGAGGGTTAGGTTTAGGGTAAGTGTTATGTTTAGGGATAGAGTTATGGTTTGGGTTCTGGTTATGGTTAGGGTTTGGGTTAGGGTTAGGTTTAGGGTTTGGATTTGGATTAGGCTTAGGTTAGGGTTAGGGTTAGGGTTAGTGTTAGGGTTTGGTTTTGGTTAGTGTTAGGTTTGTGTTAGGTTTAGTGTTAGGGTTAGGGTTTGTGTTAGGGTTAGGGTTAGGCTTAAGGTTAGGGTTTGGGTTAGGGTTAGGGTTAGGTTTAGGGTTATGGTTTGGGTTAGGGTTAGGGTTAGGGTTAGGGTTTGGGTTTGTGTTAGGGTTAGGTTTAGAGTTCGTGTTAGGGTTTGGGTTATTGTTAGGGTTAGGGTTAGGTTAGGGTTTGGGTTAGGGTTAGGGTTAGGGTTAGTGTTAGGGTTTGTGTTATTGTTAGGGTTAGGGTTAGTTTAGGGTTAGGGTTAGGGTTAGGGTTAGTGTTTGGGTTAGGGTTAGGGTTTGGGTTAGGATGTGGGTTAGGGTTAGGTTTATGGTTAGGGTTAATGTTAGATTTAGGTTTAAGTTTTGGGTTAGGGTTGTGTTTAGGGATAGGGTTAGGTTTATGAGTTTGTTTAGGATTACCCTTAGGGTTAGGGTTAGGATTAGGGTTAGGTTAGGGTTAGGGTTAAGGTTATTGTTAGGGTTTTTGTTAGGGTTAGGTTTAGGCTTAAGGCTTGGGTTAGGGTTAGGTTTAGGATTAATGTTTGGGTTAGGGTTAGGGTTAGGTATAGGGTTAGTGTTAGGTTAGGTTTATGGTTAGGGTTAGGGTTTGGATTAGGGTCAGGTTTAGTAGAGGTAGGCGTTTTAGTAGATGTCCTGTATGTGGAGGGCCTGGGCAGGGCCAGCAGGCCACACCACCTTCTCCGCTCCTCCTCCCATCTTCTCCTGGTTGCTTCTTTTTGTCAAAGACTAGAACTTTGACCTAAAGTCAACTAAATCTCTCCAAACTCGTCACCCAAAGACTAGAGCCTACCACCAGGAAACCTCTGTGTTTCAGCAACTCATCTGAGAGGGCTTTGTCACCTAGCCACACTCTAAACAATGCTTTGCCAGGTCACTGCCTCTTGGAGTTCCAGAGTCTTAGTCCAAGATTCTGTGACCTCAGCACTCCTGCCCACATCAGACACCAATGACAGGAGACTGACCAATAGCACTCTGCACTCACTTGCAAAGCTCTGCCTGTCTATCAAAGATTCAGAGCAGGTTCTCCTCCCCTGGTCAAGTCATGCCAAGGTTCTTCCCAGTCCTGCAGCTTTTGCCAGGATTGCACTTTGTTACCTCAATAACCAACCTCATTCTTTCTAGAAATTACCATATTATTGATATTGGATTGTTCAGTACTATAATCTACATTTGAATCAGAAAACTACTTTGGTCATCGTTCTCTATGAGGGAAAATATTTTCCTTTTTCATTGTTGCTGAATCCAATCTTTGCTCTTAAAAAAGTACAACTCAAGTCTTGGAGGTGAGGCAGGAGGATTAACCGTTCAAGGCTACCCTGGGATTAGGGTATGGTTTATGGTTAGGGTTAGGGTTAGAATTAGGGTTAGGGTTAGATTTAGGGTTAGGGTTAGGGTTAGTGTTTGGGTGAGGGTTCGGGTTAGGGTTAGGGTTACGATTAGGGTTAGTGTTATAGTTTGGGTTAGCATTAGGGTTAGGATTAGGGTTAGGGTTAGGGTTTGGGTTAGAGTTAGGGTTAGGGTTAAGGTTTGGGTTAGGATTAGGGTTAGGGTTAGTGTTAGGATTAGGGTTTGTGTTTGGGTTAGGGTTACTGTTAGGGTTAGGGTTAGGGTTTAGGTTACGGTTAGGGTTAGGGTTTTGGTTTGGGTTTGGTTTAGGGTTAGGGTTGGGGTTAGTGTTAAGATTTGGTTTAGGCTTAGGTTTAGGGTTAGGGTTTGCGATAGCGTTAGGGTTTGGGTTTCTGTTACGAGTAGGGGTAGGGTTAGGGTTTGCGTTAGGGTTAGGTTTAGGGTTTGGGTTTGGGTTAGGGTTAGGTTTAGGGTTAGGGTTTGGGTTAGGGTTAGGTTTAGGGTTAATGTTTGGGTTAGGGTTAGGGTTAGGGTTAGGGTTACGGATGGGTTTGGGTTAGGGTTAGGGTTAGGGTTAGGGTTAGGGTTAGGGTTAGGGTTAGGGTTAGGGTTAGGGTTAGGGTTACGGATGGGTTTGGGTTAGGGTTAGGGTTAGGGTTTGGGTTTGGGTTAGGGTTAGGGTTAGGGTTTGTGTTAGGGTTAGGGTTAGCGTTTGGTTTAGGGTTAAGTTTAGGTTAAGGCTAGGGTTAGGGTTTGGGTTAGGGTTAGGGTTAGGTTTAGTGTTAGGGTGTGCTTTTGGGTTAGGGTTTGGTTTAGGGTTAGGGTTAGGGTTA
>JAJHUQ010000053.1:3040000-3050000 GCA_035773235.1 Eospalax fontanierii | reverse complement strand
AGATTAGGGTTTGGGTTAGGGTTAGGGTTAGGATTAGGGTTATGGTTTGGGTGAGGGTTAGGGTTAGGGTTTGGGTTTGGGTTAGGGTTAGGATTAGGGTTATTGTTAGGGTTAGGGTTAGGTTAGGGTTTAGGTTTTGGTTAGGGTTAGGGTTAGTGTTAGGGATTGTGTTAGGTTTAGGTTTAGGGTTAGGGTTTGAGTTAGGGTTAGGGTTAGGGTTAAGGTTAGGGTTTGGGTTAGGGTTAGGGTTAGGATTAGGGTTATGGTTTGGGTTAGGGTTAGGGTTAGGGTTAGGGTTTGTGTTTGGCTTAGGGTTAGGGTTAGCGATAGTGTTAGTGTTAGGGTTTGTTTTGCGTTAGGATTAGGGTTAGGATTAGGGTTAGGTTTAGGGTTACGGTTTGGGTTAGAGTTTGGGTTTGGGTTAGGGTTAGGGCTAGGGTTTGGGTTAGATTTAGTGTTAGCGTTAGGGTTATGGTTTGGGTTAGGGTTTGGGTTTGGGTTTGGGTTAGGGTTAGGGTTAGTGTTAGGGTTTGTGTTATTGTTAGGGTTAGGGTTAGTTTAGGGTTAGGGTTAGGGTTAGGGTGAGTGTTTGGGTTAGGTTTAGGGTTAGGGTTAGGTTTAAGGTTAGGATGTGGGTTAGGGTTATGTTTATGGTTAGGGTTAGTGTTAGATTTAGGTTTAAGTTTTGGGTTAGGGTTGTGTTTAGTGATAGGGTTAGGTTTATGAGTTTGTTTAGGATTACCCTTAGGGTTAGGGTTAGGATTAGGATTAGGTTAGGGTTAGGGTTAAGGTTATTGTTAGGGTTTTTGTTAGGGTTAGGTTTAGGCTTAAGGCTTGGGTTAGGGTTAGGTTTAGGATTAATGTTTGGGTTAGGGTTAGTGTTAGGTATAGGGTTAGTGTTAGGTTAGGTTTATGGTTAGGGTTAGGGTTAGGATTAGGGTCAGGTTTAGTAGAGGTAGGCGTTTTAGTAGATGTCCTGTATGTGGAGGGCCTGGGCAGGGCCAGCAGGCCACACCACCTTCTCCGCTGCTCCTCCCATCTTCTCCTGGTTGCTTCTTTTTGTCAAACACTAGAACTTTGACCTAAAGTCAACTAAATCTCTCCAAACTCGTCACCCAAACACTAGAGCCTACCACCAGGAAACCTCTGTGTTTCAGCAACTCATCTGAGAGGGCTTTGTCACCTAGCAACACTCTAAACAATGCTTTGCCAGGTCACTGCCTCTTGGAGTTCCAGAGTCTTAGTCCAAGATTCTGTGACCTCAGCACTCCTGCCCACATCAGACACCAATGACAGGAGACTGACCAATAGCACTCTGCACTCACTTGCAAAGCTCTGCCTGTCTATCAAAGATTCAGAGCAGGTTCTCCTCCCCTGGTCAAGTCATGCCAAGGTTCTTCCCAGTCCTGCAGCTTTTGCCAGGATTGCACTTTGTTACCTCAATAACCAACCTCATTCTTTCTAGAAATTACCATATTATTGATATTGGATTGTTCAGTACTATAATCTACATTTGAATCAGAAAACTACTTTGGTCATCGTTCTCTATGAGGGAAAATATTTTCCTTTTTCATTGTTGCTGAATCCAATCTTTGCTCTTAAAAAAGTACAACTCAAGTCTTGGAGGTGAGGCAGGAGGATTAACTGTTCAAGGCTACCCTGGGATTAGGGTATGGTTTATGGTTAGGGTTAGGGTTAGAATTAGGGTTAGGGTTAGATTTAGGGTTAGGGTTAGGGTTAGTGTTTGGGTTAGGGTTCGGGTTAGGGTTAGGGTTACGATTAGGGTTAGTGTTATAGTTTGGGTTAGCATTAGGGTTAGGATTAGGGTTAGGGTTAGGGTTTGGGTTAGAGTTAGGGTTAGGGTTAGGGTTTGGGTTAGGATTAGGGTTAGGGTTAGTGTTAGGATTAGGGTTTGTGTTTGGGTTAGGGTTACTGTTAGGGTTAGAGTTAGGCTTTAGGTTACGGTTAGGGTTAGGGTTTCGGTTTGGGTTTGGTTTAGGGTTAGGGTTGGGGTTAGTTTTAAGATTTGGGTTAGGCTTAGGTTTAGGGTTAGGGTTTGCGATAGCATTAGGGTTTGGGTTTCTGTTAGGGGTATGGTTAGGGTTAGGTTTAGGTTTTGTGTTAGGGTTAGGTTTAGGGTTAGGGTTTGGGTTAGGGTTAGGTTTAGGGTTAGGGTTTGGGTTAGGGTTAGGTTTAGGGTTAATGTTTGGGTTAGGGTTAGGGTTAGGGTTAGGGTTAAGGTTAGGGTTAGGGTTAGGGTTAGGGTTAGGGTTAGGGTTAGGGTTACCGATGGGTTTGGGTTAGGGTTAACGTTAGGGTTTGGGTTTGGGTTAGGGTTAGGGTTAGGGTTTGGGTTAGGGTGAGGGTTAGGTTTTGGGTTATTGTTAGGGTTAGGGTTAGGTTTAGGGTTAGGGTTAGGTTTAGGGTTAAAATTTGGGTTAGGGTTAGTGTTAGGGTTACGATTACGGTTTGGGTTAGGGTTAGGGTTAGGGTTAGGGTTAGTGTTAGTGTTAGGGTTTGGGTTACAGTTAGATTTAGGGTTAGGGGTAGGATTATGGTTAGGGTTAGGGTTTGGGTTAGAGTTAGCGTTAGAGTTAGGGTTTGGGTTAGTGTTAGGGTTAGGTATAGGGTTTGCGTTTGGGTTAGGGTGAGGGGTAGGTTTATAGCTAGGGTTAGTGTTAGGATTAGGGTTTGGGTTTGGGTTAGGGTTACTGTTAGGTTTATGGTTAGGGTTTAGGTTAGGGTTAGGGTTTCGGTTTGGGTTTGCTTTAGGGTTAGAGTTGGGGTTAGGGTTAGGATTTGGGTTAGGGTTTGCGATAGGGTTAGGGTTTGGGTTAGGGTTAGGGTTAGGGTTAGCGTTTGGGTTATGGTTAAGTTTAGTTTAAGGTTAGGGTTAGGGTTTGGGTTAGGGTTAGGGTTAGGGTTAGTGTTATGGTTAGGGTGTGCGTTTGGGTGAGGGTTAGGTTTAGGGTAAGGGTTATGTTTAGGGATAGAGTTATGGTTTGGGTTCTGGTTATGGTTAGGTTTTGGGTTAGGGTTAGGTTTAGGGTTTGGATTTGGATTAGGGTTAGGGTTAGGGTTAGGGTTAGGGTTAGGGTTAGGGTTAGGGTTTGGTTTGGGTTAGTGTTAGGGTTTTTGTTAGGTTTAGGGTTAGGGTTAGGGTTTGTGTTAGGGTTAGGGTTAGGGTTAAGATTAGGGTTTGGGTTAGGGTTAGGGTTAGGATTAGGGTTATGGTTTGGGTGAGGGTTAGGGTTAGGTTTTGGGTTTGGGTTAGGGTTAGGATTAGGGTTATTGTTAGGGTTTGGGTTATTGTTAGGGTTAGGGTTAGGTTAGGGTTTAGGTTTTGGTTAGGGTTAGGGTTAGTGTTAGGGATTGTGTTATTTTTAGGGTTAAGGTTAGGGTTTGTGTTATGGTTAGGGTTAGGGTTAAGGTTAGGTTTTGGGTTAGGGTTAGGGTTAGGATTAGGGTTATCGTTTGGGTTAGGGTTAGGGTTTGGGTTTGGCTTGGGTTAGGGTTAGGGTTAGGGTTAGGGTTAGGGTGTGCATTTGGGTGAGGGTTAGGTTTAGGGTAAGTGTTATGT
Organism: Eospalax fontanierii; assembly: GCA_035773235.1. Lineage (NCBI taxonomy): Eukaryota > Metazoa > Chordata > Mammalia > Rodentia > Spalacidae > Eospalax > Eospalax fontanierii. The sequence goes on along the minus strand of JAJHUQ010000053.1, from coordinate 3,046,420 downwards.
TTAGGGATAGAGTTATGGTTTGGGTTCTGGTTATGGTTAGGGTTTGGGGTAGGGTTAGGTTTAGGGTTTGGATTTGGATTAGGGTTAGGTTAGGGTTAGGGTTAGGGTTAGTGTTAGGGTTTGGTTTGGGTGAGTGTTATGGTTTGTATTAGGTTTAGGGTTAGGGTTATGGTTTGTGTTAGCGTTAGGGTTAGGGTTAAGGTTAGGGTTTGGGTTGGGGTTAGGGTTAGGATTAGGGTTATGGTTTGGGTTAGGGTTAGGGTTAGGGTTAGGGTTAGGGTTTGGGTTTGGGTTAGGGTTAGGTTTAGAGTTAGTGTTAGGGTTTGGGTTATTGTTAGGTTAAGGGTTAGGTTAGGGTTTGGGTTTGGGTTTGGGTTAGGGTTAGTGTTAGGGTTTGTGTTAGGTTAAGGTTTAGGGTTAGGGTTTGTGTTAGGGTTAGGGTTAGGGTAAAGGTTAGGGTTTGGGTTAGGGTTAGGGTTAGGGTTAGGATTAGGGTTATGGTTTGGGTTAGGGTTAGGGTTAGGGTTAGGGTTTGTGTTTGGCTTAGGGTTAGGGTTAGCGATAGTGTTAGTGTTAGGGTTTGTTTTGCGTTAGGATTAGGGTTCGGATTAGGGTTAGGTTTAGGGTTACGGTTTGGGTTAGAGTTTGGGTTTGGGTTAGGGTTAGGGCTAGGGTTTGGGTTAGATTTAGTGTTAGGGTTAGGGTTATGGTTTGGGTTTGGGTTTGGGTTAGGGTTAGGGTTAGTGTTAGGGTTTGTGTTATTGTTAGGGTTAGGGTTAGTTTAGGGTTAGGGTTAGGGTTAGGGTTAGTGTTTGGGTTAGGGTTAGGGTTAGGGTTAGGTTTAGGGTTAGGATGTGGGTTAGGGTTAGGTTTATGTTTAGGGTTAGTGTTAGATTTAGGTTTAAGTTTTGGGTTAGGGTTGTGTTTAGGGATAGGGTTAGGTTTATGAGTTTGTTTAGGATTACCCTTAGGGTTAGGGTTAGGATTAGGGTTAGGTTAGGGTTAGGGTTAAGGTTATTGTTAGGGTTTTTGTTAGGGTTAGGTTTAGGCTTAAGGCTTGGGTTAGGGTTAGGTTTAGGATTAATGTTTGGGTTAGGGTTAGGGTTAGGTATAGGGTTAGTGTTAGGTTAGGTTTATGGTTAGGGTTAGGGTTAGGATTAGGGTCAGGTTTAGTAGAGGTAGGCGTTTTAGTAGATGTCCTGTATGTGGAGGGCCTGGGCAGGGCCAGCAGGCCACACCACCTTCTCCGCTCCTCCTCCCATCTTCTCCTGGTTGCTTCTTTTTGTCAAACACTAGAACTTTGACCTAAAGTCAACTAAATCTCTCCAAGCTCGTCACCCAAACACTAGAGCCTACCACCAGGAAACCTCTGTGTTTCAGCAACTCATCTGAGAGGGCTTTGTCACCTAGCAACACTCTAAACAATGCTTTGCCAGGTCACTGCCTCTTGGAGTTCCAGAGTCTTAGTCCAAGATTCTGTGACCTCAGCACTCCTGCCCACATCAGACACCAATGACAGGAGACTGACCAATAGCACTCTGCACTCACTTGCAAAGCTCTGCCTGTCTATCAAAGATTCAGAGCAGGTTCTCCTCCCCTGGTCAAGTCATGCCAAGGTTCTTCCCAGTCCTGCAGCTTTTGCCAGGATTGCACTTTGTTACCTCAATAACCAACCTCATTCTTTCTAGAAATTACCATATTATTGATATTGGATTGTTCAGTACTATAATCTACATTTGAATCAGAAAACTACTTTGGTCATCGTTCTCTATGAGGGAAAATATTTTCCTTTTTCATTGTTGCTGAATCCAATCTTTGCTCTTAAAAAAGTACAACTCAAGTCTTGGAGGTGAGGCAGGAGGATTAACCGTTCAAGGCTACCCTGGGATTAGGGTATGGTTTATGGTTAGGGTTAGGGTTAGAATTAGGGTTAGGGTTAGATTTAGGGTTAGGGTTAGTGTTCGGGTTAGGGTTAGGGTTACGATTAGGGTTAGTGTTATAGTTTGGGTTAGCATTAGGGTTAGGATTAGGGTTAGGGTTAGGGTTTGGGTTAGAGTTAGGGTTAGGGTTAGGGTTTGGGTTAGGATTAGGGTTAGGGTTAGTGTTAGGATTAGGGTTTGTGTTTGGGTTAGGGTTACTATTAGGGTTAGAGTTAGGGTTTAGGTTACGGTTAGGGTTAGAGTTTCGGTTTGGGTTTGGTTTAAGGTTAGGGTTGGGGTTAGTGTTAAGATTTGGGTTAGGCTTAGGTTTAGGATTTGGGTTTGCGATAGCGTTATGGTTTGGGTTTCTGTTAGGGGTATGGTTAGGGTTAGGTTTAGGTTTTGTGTTAGGGTTAGTTTTACGGTTTGGGTTTGGGTTAGGGTTAGGTTTAGGGTTAGGGTTTGGGTTAGGGTTAGGTTTAGGGTTAATGTTTGGGTAAGGGTTAGGGTTAGGGTTAGTGTTAGGGTTAGGGTTAAGGTTAGGGTTAGGGTTAGGGTTAGGGTTAGGGTTAGTGTTACTGATGGGTTTGGGTTAGTGTTAGGGTTAGGGTTTGGGTTTGGGTTAGGGTTAGGGTTAAGGTTAGCATTAGCGTTATGGTTTGGATTAGGGTTAGGGTTAGCGTTTGGGTTAGGGTTAAGTTTAGGTTAAGGCTAGGGTTAGGGTTTGGGTTAGGGTTAGTGTTAGGTTGAGGGTTAGGGTGTGCTTTTGGGTTAGGGTTTGGTTTAGGGTTAGGGTTAGGTTTGGGGATAGAGTTATGGTTTGTGTTCTGGTTATGGTTAGGGTTTGGTTTAGAGTTAGGGTTAGGATTAGGGATTGAGTTTGAGTTAGGGTTAGGTTTAGGGTTAGGTTTAGGTTTAGGGTTAACATTAGAGTTTGGGTTAGGGTTCGGGAAAGGGTGAGGGTTAGGGTTTGGTTTGGGTTAGGGTCAGAATTAGGGTTAGGGCTTGTATTAGGGTTAGGTTTAGGGTTAGGGTTTGGTTTAGGATCAAGTTTAGGGTTAATGTTTGGATTAGGGTTATTTTTAGGGTTAGGGTTAGGGTTAGGGTTAGGGTTAGGGTTAGGGTTAGGGTTTGTGTTAGGTTAGGTTTAGGGTTAGGGTTTGTGTTACGGTTAGGTTTAGGGTTAGTGTTTGGGCTATGGTTAGGTTTAGGGTTAGGATTTGGGTTAGGTTTAGGGTTAGGGTTTGTGTTAGGGTTAGGGTTAGGGATAGGGTGGGGTGGTGGGAGAGGGTTAGGGTTTGGGCTAGGGAGTGGGTTAGGGTTGGGGTTATTGTTAGGGTTAGGGGTAGAGCTTGGGTTTGGTTTAGGATTAGGGTTAGGGTTAGGGTGTGGGTTTGGATTAGGGTTAGGGTTAGGGTTAGTGTTAGGGTTAGGGTTTGTGGTAGGTTTAAGTTCAGGTTTAGGCTTAGGATTTAGTGTTAGGGTTAGAGTTAGCGTTACGTTTAGGGTTTGGGTTAGGGTTAGGGTTAGGTTTAGGGTTTGCGCTTGGGTTAGGGTGAGGGTTAGGTTTAGGGCTAGGGTTAGTGTTAGGATTAGGGTTTGGGTTTGTGTTAGGGTTAGGTTTAGGGTAGGTTTAAGTTCAGGTTTAGGCTTAGGATTTAGTGTTAGGGGTAGAGTTAGCGTTAGGTTTAGGGTTTGGGTTAGGGTTAGCTTTAGTGTTTGCGTTTGGGTTAGGGTGAGGGTTAGGTTTAGGGCTAGGGTTAGTGTTAGGATTAGGGTTTGGGTTTGGGTTAGGGTTAGGTTTAGGGTTGGGAGTTGGTTTTGCGTTAGGGGTAGGGATAGGGGTTGGGGTAGGGTGAGGGTTAGGTTTTGGGTTATTGTTAGGGTTAGTGTTAGGGTTAGGGTTAGGTTTACGGTTAGGTTTAGGATTAAAATTTGGGTTAGGGTTAGTGTTAGGGTTAGGATTAGGGTTTTGGTTAGGGTTAGGGTTAGGGTTAGGGTTAGTGTTAGGGTTAGGGTTTGGGTTACAGTTAGGGTTAGTGTTAGGGTTAGGATTATGGTTAGGGTTAGGGTTTGGGTTAGAGTTAGCGTTAGGGTTAGGGTTTGGGTTAGGTTTAGGGTTAGGTTTAGGGTTTGCTTTTGGATTAGGGTGAGGGTTAGGTTTAGGGCTAGGCTTAGTGTTAGGATTAGGGTTTGGGTTTGGGTTAGGGTTACTGTTAGGTTTAGGGTTAGGGTTTAAGTTAGGGTTAGGGTTAGGGTTTCGGTTTGGGTTTGGTGTAGGGTTAGAGTTGGGGTTAGGGTTAGGATTTGGGTTAGGCTTAGGTTTAGGGTTAGGGTTTGCGATAGGGTTAGGGTTTGTGTTAGGGTTAGGGTTAGGTTTAGGGTTAGGGTTAGGGTGTGCGTTTGGGTGAGTATTAGGTTTAGGGTAAGGGTTATGTTTAGGGATAGAGTTATGGTTTGGGTTGTGGTTATGTTTAGGGTTTGGGTTAGGGTTAGATTTAGGGTTTGGATTTGGATTAGGGTTAGGGTTAGGGTTAGGGTTAGGGTTAGGGTTTGGTTTGGGTTAGTGTTAGGGTTTGTGTTAGGTTTAGGGTTAGGGTTAGGGTTTGTGTTAGGGTTAGGGTTAGGGTTAAGGTTAGGGTTTGGGTTAGGGTTAGGGTTAGGATTAGGGTTATGGTTTGGGTTAGGGTTAGGGTTAGGGTTAGGGTTTGGGTTTGGGTTAGGGTTAGGTTTAGAGTTAGTGTTAGGGTTTGGGTTATTGTTAGGGTTAGGGTTAGGTTAGGGTTTGGGTTTGGGTTTGGGTTAGGGTTAGTGTTAGGGTTTGTGTTAGGTTTAGGTTTAGGGTTAGGGTTTGTGTTAGGGTTAGGGTTAGGGTTAAGGTTAGGGTTTGGGTTAGGGTTAGGGTTAGGGTTAGGATTAGGGTTATGGTTTGGGTTAGGGTTAGGGTTAGGTTAGGGTTTGGGTTTGGCTTAGGGTTAGGGTTAGCGATAGTGTTAGTGTTAGGGTTTGTTTTGCGTTAGGATTAGGGTTAGGATTAGGGTTAGGTTTAGGGTTACGGTTTGGGTTAGGGTTTGGGTTTGGGTTAGGGTTAGGGCTAGGGTTTGGGTTAGATTTAGTGTTAGGGTTAGGGTTGTGGTTTGGGTTAGGGTTTGGGTTTGGGTTTGGGTTAGGGTTAGGGTTAGTGTTAGGGTTTGTGTTATTGTTAGGTTTAGGGTTAGTTTAGTTTTAGGGTTAGGGTTAGGGTTAGTGTTTGGGTTAGGGTAAGGGTTAGGGTTAGGTTTAGGGTTCGGATGTTGGTTAGGGTTAGATTTATGGTTAGGGTTAGTGTTTGATTTAGGTTTAAGGTTTGGGTTAGGGTGGTGTTTAGGGATAGGGTTAGGTTTATGAGTTTGTTTAGGATTACCCTTAGCGTTAGGGTTAGGATTAGGGTTAGGTTAGGGTTAGGGTTAAGGTTATTGTTAGGGTTTTTGTTAGGGTTAGGTTTAGGCTTAAGGCTTGGGTTAGGGTTAGGTTTAGGATTAATGTTTGGGTTAGGGTTAGGGTTAGGTATAGGGTTAGTGTTAGGTTAGGTTTATGGTTAGGGTTAGGGTTAGGATTAGGGTCAGGTTTAGTAGAGGTAGGCGTTTTAGTAGATGTCCTGTATGTGGAGGGCCTGGGCAGGGCCAGCAGGCCACACCACCTTCTCCGCTCCTCCTCCCATCTTCTCCTGGTTGTTTCTTTTTGTCAAAGACTAGAACTTTGACCTAAAGTCAACTAAATCTCTCCAAACTCGTCACCCAAACACTAGAGCCTACCACCAGGAAACCTCTGTGTTTCAGCAACTCATCTGAGAGGGCTTTGTCACCTAGCAACACTCTAAACAATGCTTTGCCAGGTCACTGCCTCTTGGAGTTCCAGAGTCTTAGTCCAAGATTCTGTGACCTCAGCACTCCTGCCCACATCAGACACCAATGACAGGAGACTGACCAATAGCACTCTGCACTCACTTGCAAAGCTCTGCCTGTCTATCAAAGATTCAGAGCAGGTTCTCCTCCCCTGGTCAAGTCATGCCAAGGTTCTTCCCAGTCCTGCAGCTTTTGCCAGGATTGCACTTTGTTACCTCAATAACCAACCTCATTCTTTCTAGAAATTACCATATTATTGATATTGGATTGTTCAGTACTATAATCTACATTTGAATCAGAAAACTACTTTGGTCATCGTTCTCTATGAGGGAAAATATTTTCCTTTTTCATTGTTGCTGAATCCAATCTTTGCTCTTAAAAAAGTACAACTCAAGTCTTGGAGGTGAGGCAGGAGGATTAACCGTTCAAGGCTACCCTGGGATTAGGGTATGGTTTATGGTTAGGGTTAGGGTTAGAATTAGGGTTAGGGTTAGATTTAGGGTTAGGGTTAGGGTTAGTGTTTGGGTTAGGGTTCGGGTTAGGGTTAGGGTTACGATTAGTGTTAGTGTTATAGTTTGGGTTAGCATTAGGGTTAGGATTAGGGTTAGGGTTAGGGT
>JAJHUQ010000053.1:3032500-3035000 GCA_035773235.1 Eospalax fontanierii | reverse complement strand
GGGTTAGGGTTGTGTTTAGGGATAGGGTTAGGTTTATGAGTTTTTTTAGGATTACCGTTAGGGTTAGGTTTAGGATTAGGGTTAGGTTAGGGTTAGGGTTAAGGTTATTGTTAGGGTTTTTGTTAGGGTTAGGTTTAGGCTTAAGGCTTGGGTTAGGGTTAGGTTTAGGATTAATGTTTGGGTTAGGGTTAGGGTTAGGTATAGGGTTAGTGTTAGGTTAGGTTTATGATAAGGGTTAGGGCTAGGATTAGGGTCAGGTTTAGTAGAGGTAGGCGTTTTAGTAGATGTGCTGTATGTGGAGGGCCTGGGCAGGGCCAGCAGGCCACACCACCTTCTCCGCTCCTCCTCCCTTCTTCTCCTGGTTGCTTCTTTTTGTCAAACACTAGAACTTTGACCTAAAGTCAACTAAATCTCTTCAAACTCGTCACCCAAACACTAGAGCCTACCACCAGGAAACCTCTGTGTTTCAGCAACTCATCTGAGAGGGCTTTGTCACCTAGCAACACTCTAAACAATGCTTTGCCAGGTCACTGCCTCTTGGAGTTCCAGAGTCTTAGTCCAAGATTCTGTGACCTCAGCACTCCTGCCCACATCAGACACCAATGACAGGAGACTGACCAATAGCACTCTGCACTCACTTGCAAAGCTCTGCCTGTCTATCAAAGATTCAGAGCAGGTTCTCCTCCCCTGGTCAAGTCATGCCAAGGTTCTTCCCAGTCCTGCAGCTTTTGCCAGGATTGCACTTTGTTACCTCAATAACCAACCTCATTCTTTCTAGAAATTACCATATTATTGATATTGGATTGTTCAGTACTATAATCTACATTTGAATCAGAAAACTACTTTGGTCATCGTTCTCTATGAGGGAAAATATTTTCCTTTTTCATTGTTGCTGAATCCAATCTTTGCTCTTAAAAAAGTACAACTCAAGTCTTGGAGGTGAGGCAGGAGGATTAACCGTTCAAGGCTACCCTGGGATTAGGGTATGGTTTATGGTTAGGGTTAGGGTTAGAATTAGGGTTAGGGTTAGATTTAGGGTTAGGGTTAGGGTTAGTGTTTGGGTTAGGGTTCGGGTTAGGGTTAGGGTTACGATTAGGGTTAGTGTTATAGTTTGGGTTAGCATTAGGGTTAGGATTAGGGTTAGGGTTAGGGTTTGGGTTAGAGTTAGGGTTAGGGTTAGGGTTAGGGTTTGGGTTAGGATTAGGGTTAGGGTTAGTGTTAGGATTAGGGTTTGTGTTTGGTTTAGGGTTACTGTTAGGGTTACAGTTAGGGTTTAGGTTACGGTTAGGGTTAGGGGTTCGGTTTGGGTTTCGTTTAAGGTTAGGGTTGGGGTTAGTGTTAAGATTTGGGTTAGGCTTAGGTTTAGGGTTAGGGTTTGCGATAGCGTTACGGTTTGGGTTTCTGTTAGGGGTAGGGTTAGGTTTAGGTTTAGGTTTTGTGTTAGGGTTAGGTTTAGCGTTTGGGTTTGGGTTAGGGTTAGGTTTAGGGTTAGGGTTTGGGTTAGGGTTAGGTTTAGGGTTAATGTTTGGGTAAGGGTTAGGGTTAGGGTTAGGGTTAGGGTTAAGGTTAGGGTTAGGGTTAGGGTTAGGGTTAGGGTTAGGGTTAGGGTTAGGTTTACGGATGGGTTTGGTTTAGGGTTAGGGTTAGGGTTTGGGTTTGGGTTAGGGTTAGGGTTAGGGTTTGTGTTAGGGTTAGGGTTAAGGTTAGGATTAGCGTTATGGTTTGGATTAGGGTTAGGGTTATCGTTTGGGTTTGGGTTAAGTTTAGGTTAAGGCTAGGGTTAGGGTTTGGGTTAGCGTTAGTGTTAGGTTGAGGGTTAGGGTGTGCTTTTGGGTTAGGGTTTTGTTAAGGGTTAGGGTTAGGTTTGGGGATAGAGTTATGGTTTGTCTTCTGGTTATGGTTAGGGTTTGGTTAAGAGTTAGGGTAAGGATTAGGGATTTAGTTTGAGATAGCGTTAGGTTTAGGGTTAGGTTTAGGTTTAGGGTTAAGATTAGAGTTTGGGTTAGGGTTCGGGATAGGGTGAGGGTTAGGGTTTGGTTTTGGTTAGGGTTAGGGTTAGGGTTAGGGCTTGTATTAGGGTTAGGTTCGGGTTAGGGTTTGGTTTAGGATCAGGTTTATGGTTAATGTTTGGATTAGGGTTATTTTTAGGGTTAGGGTTAGGGTTAGGGTTAGGGTTAGGGTTAGGGTTTGTGTTAGGTTTGGTTTAGGGTTAGGGTTTGTGTTACGGTTAGGTTTAGGGTTAGTGTTTGGGCTAGGGTTAGGTTTAGGGTTAGGATTTGGGTTAGGTTTAGGGTTAGGGTGTGTGTTAGGGTTAGGTTTAGGGTTAGGATTTGGTTTTGGGTTAGGGTTAGGGTTTGGGTTAGGGTGAGGGCTAGGGTTTGGGTTATTGTTAGGGTTAGGGTTAGAGTTTGGGTTTGGTTTAGGATTAGGGTTAGGGTTAGGGTGTGGGTTTGGATTAGGGTTAGGGTTTGGGTTAGTGTTAGGGTTAGGGTTTGTGGTA
>JAJHUQ010000053.1:2962500-3030000 GCA_035773235.1 Eospalax fontanierii | reverse complement strand
TGGTTTCCGTTTGGGTTAGGGTGAGTATTAGGGTTAGGGTTAGGATTAGGGTTAGGGTTAGGGTTAGGGTTTGTGTTAGGGTTAGGTTAAGGTTAGGGTTAGGGTTAGGGTTAGGGTTAGTGTTTGGGTTAGAGTTAGGGTTAGGGTTTGGGACTTGTTAGGGTTAGGGTTAGGGTTAGGGTTAGGGTTTGGGTTAGGGTTAGCATTAGGGTTAGGGTTTGGGTTAGGGTTAGGGTTAGTGTTAGGGTTAGGGTTAGGGTTTGTGTTTGTGTTAGAGTTAGGGTTAGGGTTTGGGATTTGTTAGGGTTAGGGTTAGGGTTAGGGTTTGGGTTACGGTTAGGGTTAGGGTTAGCGTTAGGGTTTGTGTTAGGGTTAGGTTCAGGGTTAGGGTTTGTGTTAGGGTTAGGTTTAGGGTTAGTGTTTGGGCTAGGGTTAGGTTTAGGGTTACGATTTGGGTTAGGTTTAGGGTTAGGGTTTGTGTTAGGGTTAAGTTTAGGGTTAGGATTTGGTTTTGGGTTATTGTTAGGGTTTGTGTTAGGGTGAGGTTTAGGGTTTGGGTTATTGTTAGAGTTAGGGTTAGAGTTTGGGTTTGGTTTAGGATTAGGGTTAGGGTTAGGGTGTGGGTTTGGATTAGGGTTAGGGTTAGGGTTAGTGTTAGGGTTAGTGTTTGGGTTAGGTTTAAGTTCAGGTTTAGTCTTAGGATTTAGGGTTAGGGTTAGGGTTAGCTTTACGGTTAGGGTTTGGGTTAGGGTTAGGTTTAGGGTTAATGTTTGGGTTAGGGTTAGGGTTAGGTATAGGGTTAAGGTTTATGTTAGTGTTAGGTTTAGGGTTAGGGTTAGGGTTAGGGTTACGGTTACGGTTAGAATTTGGGTTAGGGTTAGGGTTAGGTTTAGGGTTTGGGTTGGGTTACGGTTAGGGTTAGGTTTAGGGTTTGTGTTAGGGTTAGGTTTAGGTTAGTGTTTGGGCTAGGGTTAGGTTTAGGGTTAGGATTTGGGTTAGGGTTAGGGTTTGGGTTTGTGTTAGGATTAGGTTTAGGGTTAGGATTTGGTTTTGGGTTAGGGTTAGGGTTAGGGTTTGGGTTAGGGTGAGGGTTAGGTTTTGGGTTATTGTTAGGGTTAGGTTTAGGGTTAGGGTTAGGTTTAGGGTTAAAATTTGTTTTTGGGTTAGTGTTAGGGTTACGATTACGGTTTGGGTTAGGGTTAGGGTTAGGCTTAGTGTTAGTGTTAGGGTTTGGGTTACAGTTAGGGTTAGGGTTAGGGTTAGGATTATGGTTAGGGTTAGGGTTTGGGTTAGAGTTAGCGTTAGGGTTAGGGTTTGGGTTAGGGTTAGGGTTAGGTTTAGGGTTTGCGTTTGGGTTACGGTGAGGGTTAGGTTTATCGCTAGTGTTAGTGTTAGGATTAGGGTTTGGGTTTGGGTTAGGGTTACTGTTAGGTTTATGGTTAGGGTTTAGGTTAGGTTTAGGATTTTGGTTTGGATTTGGTTTAAAGTTAGAGTTGGGGTTAACGTTAGGATTTGGGTTAGGCTTAGGTTTAGGGTTAGGGTTTGCGATAGGATTAGGGTTTGGGTTAGGGTTACGGTTAGGGTTAGCGTTTGGGTTATGGTTAAGTTTAGTTTAAGGTTAGGGTTAGGGTTTGGGTTAGGGTTAGGGTTAGGGTTAGTGTTAGGGTTAGGGTGTGCGTTTGGGTGAGGGTTAGGTTTAGGGTAAGGGTTATGTTTAGATATAGAGTTATGGTTTGGGTTCTGGTTATGGTTAGGGTTTGGGTTAGGGTTAGGTTTAGGGTTTGGATTTGGATTAGGGTTAGGGTTAGGGTTAGGGTTAGGGTTAGGGTTAGGGTTAGGGTTAGGGTTAGGGTTTGGTTTGGGTTAGTGTTAGGGTTTTTGTTAGGTTTAGGGTTAGCGTTGGGGTTTGTGTTAGGGTTAGGGTTAGGGTTAAGGTTAGGGTTTGGGTTAGGGTTAGGGTTAGGATTAGGGTTATGGTTTGGGTGAGGGTTAGGTTTTGGGTTTGGGTTTGGGTTAGGGTTAGGTATAGGGTTAGTGTTATGTTAGGTTTATGGTTAGGGTTAGAGTTAGGATTAGGGTCAAGCTTAGTAGAGGTAGGCGTTTTAGTAGATGTCCTGTATGTGGAGGGCCTGGGCAGGGCCAGCAGGCCACACCACCTTCTCCGCTCCTCCTCCCATCTTCTCCTGGTTGCTTCTTTTTGTCAAATACTAGAACTTTGACCTAAAGTCAACTAAATCTCTCCAAACTCGTCACCCAAACACTAGAGCCTACCAGCAGGAAACCTCTGTGTTTCAGCAACTCATCTGAGAGGGCTTTGTCACCTAGCAACACTCTAAACAATGCTTTGCCAGGTCACTGCCTCTTGGAGTTCCAGAGTCTTAGTCCTAGATTCTTTGACCTCAGCACTCCTGCCCACATCAGACACCAATGACAGGAGACTGACCAATAGCACTCTGGACTCACTTGTAAACCTCTGCCTGTCTATCATAGCTTCAGAGCAGGTGCTCCTCCCATGGTCAAGTCATGGCAAGGTTGCTTCCCAGTCCTGCATCTCTTGCCAGGATTGCACGTCTTTACCTAAATAACCAACCTCTTTCTTTCTAAAATTTACCATATTATTGATATTTGATTCTTAAATACTATAAGCTACATTTGAATCAGAAAACTACTTTGGACATCGTTTTCTATGAGGGAAAATATTTTCATTTTCATTGTTGCTGAATCCAATCTTTGCTCTTAAAAAAATACAACTCAACTCTTGGGTGTGAGGCAGGAGGATTATCAGTTCAAGGCTACCCTCGGATTAGGGTATGGGTTATGGTTATGGTTATGGTTACGGTTAGGGTTAGAATTAGGGTTAGGGTTAGGTTTAGGGTTAGGGTTAGTGTTAGTGTTTGGGTTAGGGTTAGGTTTAGGGTTAGGGATATGATTAGGATTAGGGTTATGGTTTGGGTTAGGGTTAGGGTTAGGATTAGGGTGTGCGTTTGGGTGAGGGTTAGGTTTAGGGTAAGTGTTTTGTTTAGGGGTAGAGTTATGGGATGGGGTCTGGTTATGGTGAGGGGTTGGGTGAGGGTTTGGGTTTGGATTTGGATTAGGGTTAGGTTAGGGTTAGGGTTAGGGTTAGTGTTAGGGTTTGGTTTGGGTTAGGGTTTGGATTTGGATTAGGGTTAGGTTAGGGTTACGGTTAGGGTTAGTGTTAGGGTTTGGTTTGGGTTAGTGTTAGGGTTTGTGTTAGGGTTAGGGTTAGGGTTAAGGTTAGGGTTTGGGTTAGGGTTAGGGTTAGGATTAGGGTTATGGTTTGGGGTAGGGATAGGTTTAGGTTTTGGGTTTGGGTTAGGGTTAGGTTTAGAGTTAGTGTTAGGGTTTGGGATATTGTTAGGGTTAGGGTTAGGTTAGGGTTTGGGTTTGGGTTAGTGTTAGGGTTAGTGTTAGGGTTTGTGTTAGGTTTAGGTTTAGGGTTAGGGTTTGTGTTAGGGTTAGGGTAAGGGGTAGCGTTAGGGTTATTGTTAGGGTTAGGGTTAAGATTAGGGTTATGGTTTGGGTTAGGGTTAGGGTTAGGGTTTGGGTTTGGCTTAGGGTTAGGGTTAGGGATAGTGTTAGTGTTAATGTTTGTTTTGCATTAGGATTAGGGTTAGGATTAGGGTTAGGTTTAGGGTTACGGTTTGGGTTAGGGTTTGGCTTTGGGTTAGGGTTAGGGCTAGGGCTTGGGTTAGGTTTAGTGTTAGGGTTAGGGTTATGGTTTGGGTTAGGGTTTGGGTTTGGGTTTGGGTTAGGGTTAGGGTTAATGTTAGTGTTTGTGTTATTGTTAGGGTTAGGGTTAGTTTAGGGTTAGGGTTAGGGTTAGGGTTAGTGTTTGGGTTAGGGTTAGGGTTAGGATTAGGGTGTGGGTTAGGGTTAGGTTTATGGTTAGGGTTAGTGTTAGATTTAGGTTTAAGGTTTGGGTTAGGATTGTGTTTAGGGATAGGGTTAGGTTTATGAGTTTGTTTAGGATTACCCTTAGGGTTAGGGTTAGGATTAGGGTTAGGTTAGGGTTAGGGTTAAGGTTATTGTTAGAGTTTTTGTTAGGGTTAGGTTTAGGCTTAAGGCTTGGGTTAGGGTTAGGTTTAGAATTAATGTTTGGGTTAGGGTTAGGGTTAGGTATAGGGTTAGTGTTAGGTTAGGTTTATGGTTAGGGTTAGGGTCAGGTTTAGTAGAGGTAGGCGTTTTAGTAGATGTGCTGTATGTGGAGGGCCTGGGCAGGGCCAGCAGGCCACACCACCTTCTCCGCTCCTCCTCCCATCTTCTCCTGGTTGCTTCTTTTTGTCAAACACTAGAACTTTGACCTAAAGTCAACTAAATCTCTCCAAACTCGTCACCCAAACACTAGAGCCTACCACCAGGAAACCTCTGTGTTTCAGCAACTCATCTGAGAGGGCTTTGTCACCTAGCAACACTCTAAACAATGCTTTGCCAGGTCACTGCCTCTTGGAGTTCCAGAGTCTTAGTCCAAGATTCTGTGACCTCAGCACTCCTGCCCACATCAGACACCAATGACAGGAGACTGACCAATAGCACTCTGCACTCACTTGCAAAGCTCTGCCTGTCTATCAAAGATTCAGAGCAGGTTCTCCTCCCCTGGTCAAGTCATGCCAAGGTTCTTCCCAGTCCTGCAGCTTTTGCCAGGATTGCACTTTGTTACCTCAATGACCAACCTCATTCTTTCTAGAAATTACCATATTATTGATATTGGATTGTTCAGTACTATAATCTACATTTGAATCAGAAAACTACTTTGGTCATCGTTCTCTATGAGGGAAAATATTTTCCTTTTTCATTGTTGCTGAATCCAATCTTTGCTCTTAAAAAAGTACAACTCAAGTCTTGGAGGTGAGGCAGGAGGATTAAACGTTCAAGGCTACCCTGGGATTAGGGTATGGTTTCTGGTTAGGGTTAGGGTTAGAATTAGGGTTAGGGTTAGATTTAGGGTTAGGGTTCGGGTTAGTGTTTGGGTTAGGGTTCGGGTTAGGGTTAGGGTTACGATTAGGGTTAGTGTTATAGTTTGGGTTAGCATTAGGTTTAGGATTAGGGTTAGGGTTAGGGTTTGGGTTAGAGTTAGGGTTAGGGTTAGGGTTTGGGTTAGGATTAGGGGTAGGGTTAGTGGTAGGATTAGGGTTTGTGTTAGGGTTAGGGTTACTGTTAGGGTTAGGGCTAGGGTTTAGGTTAAGGTTAGGGTTAGGGTTGATGTTTGTGTTTGGTTTAGGGTTAGGGTTGGGGTTAGTGCTAAGATTGGGCTAGGCTTAGGTTTAGGGTTAGGGTTTGCGATAGCGTTAGGGTTTGGGTTACTGTTAGGGGTAGGGTTAGGGTTAGGTTTAGGTTTTGTGTTAGGGTTAGGTTTAGGGTTTGGGTTTGGGTTAGGGTTAGGTTTAGGGTTAGGGTTTGGGTTAGGGTTAGGTTTAGAGTTAATGTTTGGGTTAGGGTTAGGGTTAGGGTTAGGGTTACGGATGGGTTTGGGTTAGGGTTAGGGTTAGGGTTTGGGTTAGGGTTTGTGTTACGGTTAGGTTTAGGGTTAGTGTTTGGGCTAGGGTTAGGTTTAGGGTTAGGATTTGGCTTAGGTTTAGGGTTAGGGTTTGTGTTAGGGTTAGGTTTAGGGTTAGGATTTGGTTTTGGGTTAGGGTTAGGGTTTGGGTTAGGGTGAGGGTTAGGCTTTGGGTTATTGTTAGGGTTAGGGTTAGAGTTTGGGTTTGGTTTATGATTAGGGTTAGGGTTAGGGTGTGGATTTGGATTAGGGTTAGGGTTAGGGTTAGTGTTAGGGTTAGGGTTTGTGTTAGGTTTAAGTTTAGGTTTAGGCTCAGGATTTAGGGTTAGGGTTAGGGTTAGGGTTAGGTTTAGGGTTAGGGTTTGGGTTAGGGTTAGGGTTAGGTTTAGGGTTAATGTTTGAGTTAGGGTTAGGGTTAGGTATAGGGTTAAGGTTTGTGTTAGTGTTAGGTTTAGGGTTAGGGTTAGGGTTAGGGTTAGGGTTAGGGTTTGGGGTTGGGTTACGGTTAGGGTTAGGGTTAGGGTTTGTGTTAGGGTTGGTGTTTGGGCTAGCGTTAGGTTTAGGGTTAGGATTTGGGTTAGGGTTAGGGTTTGGGTTTGTGTTAGGATTATTTTTAGGGTTAGTATTTGTTTTTTTGTTAGGGTTAGGGTTAGGGTTTGTGTTAGGGTGAGGGTTAGGGTTTGGGTTATTGTTAGGGTTAGGGTTAGGGTTAGAGTTTGGGTTTGGTTTAGGATTAGGATTTGGTTTTTGGTTAGAGTTATGGTTAGGGTTTGAGTTAGGGTGAGGGTTAGGGTTTGCGTTATTGTTAGGGCTAGGGTTAGGGTTAGAGTTTGGGTTTGGTTTAGGATTAGGGTTAGTGTTAAGTTTGGGCTTAGGATTTGGTTTTGGTTTTGGGTTAGGGTTAGGGTTAGGGTTTGGGTTTGGATTAGGGTTAGGGTTAGTGTTAGTGTTACGGTTAGGGTTAGGGTTAGGGATAGTGTTTGGGTTAGGGTTAGGGTTAGGGTTAGGGTTAGGGTTAGGGTTAGGTTTAGGGTGTGGGTTAGGGTTAGGTTTATGGTTAGGGTTAGTGTTAGGGTTAGGGTTAAGGTTTGGGTTAGGATTGTGTTTAGGGATAGTGTTAGGTTTATGAGTTTGTTTAGGATTACCGTTAGGGTTAGGGTTAGGATTAGGGTTAGGTTAGGGTTAGGGTTAGCGTTATTGTTAGGGTTTTTGTTAGGGTTAGGTTTAGGCTGATGGCTTGGGTTAGGGTTAGGTTTAGGATTAATGTTTTGGTTAGGGTTAGGTTTAGGTATAGGGTTAGTGTTAGGTTAGGTTTATGGTTAGGGTTAGGGTTAGGATTAGGGTCAGGTTAGTAGACGTCCGCGTTTTAGTAGAGGTCCTGTATGTGGAGGGCCTGGGCAGGGCCAGCAGGCCACGCCACCTTCTCGGCTCCTCATCCCATCTTCTCCTGGTTACTTCTTTTTGTCAAACACTAGAACTTTGACGTAAAGTAAACTAAATCTCTCCAAACTCGTCACCCAAACCCTAGAGCCTACCACCAGGAAACCTCTGTGTTTCTGCAACTCATCTGAGAGGGCTTTGTCACCTAGGAACACTCTAAACAATGCTTTGCCAGGTCACTGCCTCTTGGAGTTCCAGAGTCTTAGTCCAAGATTCTGTGACCTCAGCACTCCTGCCCACATCAGACACCAATGACAGGAGACTGACCAATAGCACTCTGCACTCACTTGCAAAGCTCTGCCTGTCTATCAAAGATTCAGAGCAGGTTCTCCTCCCCTGGTCAAGTCATGCCAAGGTTCTTAGCAGTCATGCAGCTTTTGCCAGGATTGCACTTTGTTACCTCAATAACCAACCTCATTCTTTCTAGAAATTACCATATTATTGATATTGGATTGTTCAGTACTATAATCTACATTTGAATCAGAAAACTACTTTGGTCATCGTTCTCTATGAGGGAAAATATTTTTCTTTTTCATTGTTGCTGAATCCAATCTTTGCTCTTAAAAAAGTACAACTCAAGTCTTGGAGGTGAGGCAGGAGGATTAACCGTTCAAGGCTACCCTGGGATTAGGGTATGGTTTATGGTTAGGGTTAGGGTTAGAATTAGGGTTAGGGTTAGATTTAGGGTTAGGGTTCGGGTTAGTGTTTGGGTTAGGGATCGGGTTAGGGTTAGGGTTACGATTAGGGTTAGTGTTATAGTTTGGGTTAGCATTAGGGTTAGGATTAGGGTTAGGGTTAGGGTTTGGGTTAGAGTTAGGGTTAGGGTTAGGGTTTGGGTTAGGATTAGGGTTAGGGTTAGTGTTAGGATTAGGGTTTGTGTTTGGGTTAGGGTTACTGTTAGGGTTAGGGTAAGGGTTTAGGTTACGGTTAGGGTTAGGGTTTCAGTTTGGGTTTGGTTTAGGGTTAGGGTTGGGGTTAGTGTTAAGATTTGGGTTAGGCTTAGGTTTAGGGTTAGGGTTTGCGATAGCGTTAGGGTTTGGGTTTCTGTTAGGGGTAGGGTTAGGGTTAGGTTTAGGTTTTGTGTTAGGGTTAGGTTTAGGGTTTGGGTTTGCGTTAGGGTTAGGTTTAGGGTTAGGGTTTGGGTTAGGGTTAGGTTTAGGGTTAATGATTGGGTTAGGGTTAGGGTTAGGGTTAGGGTTACGGATGGGTTTGGGTTAGGGTTAGGGTTAGGGTTTGGGTTTGGGTAAGGGTTAGGGTTAGGGTTAGGGTTTGGGTTAGTGTTAGGTTTAGGGTTAATGTTTGGGTTAGGGTTAGGGTTAGGTTTAGGGTTACGGATGGGTTTGGGTTAGGGTTAGGGTTAGGGTTTGGGTTTGGGTTAGGGTTAGGGTTACGGTTAGGGTTTGTGTTAGGGTTAGGGTTAAGGTTAGGATTAGCGTTATGGTTTGGATTAGGGTTTGGGTTAGCGTTTGGGTTAGGGTTAAGTTTAGGTTAAGGCTAGGGTTAGGGTTTGGGTTAGGGTTAGGGTTAGGTTTAGGGTTAGGGTGTGCGTTTGGGTTAGGGTTTGGTTTAGGGTTAGGGTTAGGTTTGGGGATAGAGTTTTGGTTTGTGTTCTGGTTATGTTTAGGGTTTGGTTTAGAGTTAGGGTTAGGATTAGGGATTGAGTTTGAGTTAGGGTTAGGTTTAGGGTTAGGTTTAGGTTTAGGGTTAAGATTAGAGTTTGGGTTAGGGTTCGGGATAGGGTGAGGGTTAGGGTTTGGTTTGGGTTAGGGTTAGGGTTAGGGTTAGGGCTTGTATTAGGGTTAGGTTTAGGGTTAGGGTTTGGTTTAGGGTTAGGTTTAGGGTTAATGTTTGGATTAGGGTTATTTTTAGGGTTATGGTTAGGGTTAGGGTTAGGGTTAGGGTTAGGGTTAGGGTTTGGGTTAGGGTTTGTGTTAGGGTTAGGTTTAGGGTTAGGGTTTGTGTTACGGTTAGGTTTAGGGTTAGTGTTTGGGCTAGGGTTAGGTTTAGGGTTAGGATTTGGGTTAGGTTTAGGGTTAGGGTTTGTGTTACTGTTAGGTTTAGGGTTAGGATTTGGTTTTGGGTTAGGGTTAGGGTTTGGGTTAGGGTGAGGGTTAGGGTTTGGGTTATTGTTAGGGTTAGGGTTAGAGTTTGGGTTTGGTTTACGATTAGGTTTAGGGTTAGGGTGTGGGTTTGGATTAGGGTTAGGGTTAGGGTTAGTGTTAGGGTTAGGGTTTGTGTTAGGTTTAAGTTCAGGTTTAGGCTTAGGATTTAGGGTTAGGGTTAGGGTTAGAGTTAGGTTTAGGGTTAGGATTTGGGTTAGGGTTAGGGTTAGGGTTAATGTTTGGGTTAGAGTTAGGGTTAGGTATAGGGTTAAGGTTTGTGTTAGTGTTAGGTTTAGGTTTAGGGTTAGGGTTAGGGTTAGGGTTAGGGTTTGGGGTTGGGTTACGGTTAGGGTTAGGGTTAGGGTTTGTGTTAGGGTTAGGTTTAGGTTAGTGTTTGGGCTAGCGTTAGGTTTAGGGTTAGGATTTGGGTTAGGGTTAGGGTTTGGGTTTGTGTTTGGATTAGGTTTAGGGTTAGTATTTGGTTTTTTGTTAGGGTTAGGGTTAGGGTTTGTGTTAGGGTGAGGGTTAGGGTTTGGGTTATTGTTAGCGTTAGGGTTAGGGTTAGAGTTTGGGTTTGGTTTAGGATTAGGATTTGGTTGTTGGTTAGAGTTAGTGTTAGGGTTTGAGTTAGGGTGAGGGTTAGGGTTTGGGTTATTGTTAGGGTTAGGGTTAGGGTTAGAGTTTGGGTTTGGTTTAGGATTAGGGTTAGTGTTAAGTTTAGGGTTAGGATTAGGGTTTGATTTAGGGTTAGGGTTAGGGTTAGTGTTTTGTGAGGGTTAGGGTTAGGGTTAGGGTTAGTGTTTGGGTTAAGGTTAGGGTTAGGGTTAGGGTTAGGGTTAGGGTCAGTGTGTGGGTTAGGGTTAGGTTTATGGTTAGGGTTAGTGTTAGGGTTAGGGTTAAGGTTTGGGTTAGGATTGTGTTTAGGGATAGTGTTAGGTTTATGAGTTTGTTTAGGATTACCGTTAGGGTTAGGGTTAGGATTAGGGTTAGGTTAGGGTTAGGGTTAAGGTTATTGTTAGGGTTTTTGTTAGGGTTAGGTTTAGGCTTACGGCTTGGTTTAGGGTTAGGTTTAGGATTAATGTTTGGGTTAGGGTTAGGGTTAGGTATAGGGTTAGTGTTAGGTTAGGTTTATGGTTAGGGTTAGGGTTAGGATTAGGGTCAGGTTTAGTAGAGGTAGGCGTTTTAGTAGAGGTCCTGTATGTGGAGGGCCTGGGCAGGGCCAGCAGGCCACACCACCTTCTCCGCTCCTCCTCCCATCTTCTCCTGGTTACTTCTTTTTGTCAAACACTAGAACTTTGACCTAAAGTCAACTAAATCTCTCCAAACTCGTCACCCAAACACTAGAGCCTACCACCAGGAAACCTCTGTGTTTCAGCAACTCATCTGAGAGGGCTTTGTCACCTAGCAACACTCTAAACAATGCTTTGCCAGGTCACTGCCTCTTGGAGTTCCAGAGTCTTAGTCCAAGATTCTGTGACCTCAGCACTCCTGCCCACATCAGACACCAATGCCAGGAGACTGACCAATAGCACTCTGCACTCACTTGCAAAACTCTGCCTGTCTATCAAAAATTCAGAGCAGGTTCTCCTCCCCTGGTCAAGTCATGCCAAGGTTCTTCCCAGTCCTGCAGCTTTTGCCAGGATTGCACTTTGTTACCTCAGTAACCAACCTAATTCTTTCTAGAAATTACCATATTATTGATATTGGATTGTTCAGTACTATAATCTACATTTGAATCAGAAAACTACTTTGGTCATCGTTCTCTATGAGGGAAAATATTTTCCTTTTTCATTGTTGCTGAATCCAATCTTTGCTCTTAAAAAAGTACAACTCAAGTCTTGGAGGTGAGGCAGGAGGATTAACCGTTCAAGGCTACCCTGGGATTAGGGTATGGTTTATGGTTAGGGTTAGGGTTCGGGTTTGGGTTAGAGTTAGGGTAACGATTAGGGTTAGTGTTATAGTTTGGGTTAGCATTAGGGTTAGGATTAGGGTTAGGGTTAGGGTTTGGGTTAGAGTTAAGGTTAGGGTTAGGGTTTGGGTTAGGATTAGGGTTAGGGTTAGTGTTAGGATTAGGGTTTGTGTTTGGGTTAGGGTTACTGTTAGGGTTAGGATTAGGGTTTAGGTTACCGTTAGGGTTACGGTTTAGGGTTAGGGTTAGTGTTAGGGGTTGGGTTAGTGTTAGGTTTAGGGTTAATATTTGGGTTAGGTTTAGGGTTAGGATTAGGTTTAGAGTTAGGTTTAGGGTAAGGGTGTGCGTTTGGATTAGGGTTAGGTTTAGGGTAAGGGTTATGTTTGGGTTCTGATTATGGTTAGGGTTAGGGTTAGTGTTTGGGTTAGGGTTAGTGTTAGGGTTTGGGTTAGGTTTAGGGTTAGGGTTAGGGTTAGGGTTAGGGTTTGGGTTAGTCTTAGGGTTAGTTTTAGGGTTTGCGATAGCGTTAGGGTTTGGGTTTCTGTTAGGGTTAGGGTTAGGGTTAGGTTTAGGTTTTGTGTTAGGGTTAGGTTTAGGGTTAGGGTTTGGGTTCGGGTT
Source organism: Eospalax fontanierii (assembly GCA_035773235.1). Classification (NCBI taxonomy): domain Eukaryota; kingdom Metazoa; phylum Chordata; class Mammalia; order Rodentia; family Spalacidae; genus Eospalax; species Eospalax fontanierii. The sequence goes on along the minus strand of JAJHUQ010000053.1, from coordinate 3,018,416 downwards.
AGGTTTAGGGTTAGGGTTTGGGTTAGGGTTAGGTTTAGGGTTAATGTTTGGGTTATGGTTAGGGTTAGGGATAAGGTTTGTGTTAGGGTTAGGTTTAGGTTTAGGGATTTTGTTAGGGTTAGGGTTAGGGTTAGCATTATGGTTATGGTTTGGATTACGGTTAGGGTTAGCATTTGGGTTAGGGTTAAATTTAGGTTAAGGTTAGGGTTAAGGTTTGGGTTAGGGTTAGGGTTAGGTTTAGGGTTAGGGTGTGCATTTGGGTTAGGGTTAGGTTTATGTTTAGGGTTAGGTTTAGGGATAGAGTTATGGTTTGGGTTCTGGTTACGGTTAGGGTTTGGGTTAGGGTTAGGGTTAGTTAGGGTTAGGGTTAGTGTTAGGGTTAGGGTTTGGGTTAGGGTTAGGTTAAGGCTTAGGGTTTGGGTTAGGGTTAGGTTTAGGGTTAATGTTTGGGTTAGGGTTAGGTTTATGTATAGGGTTAGGGTTAGGTTAGGGTTAAGGTTAGGATTAGGGTTAGGATTAGGGTCAGGGTTAGTAGAGGTAGTCGTTTTAGTAGAGGTCCTGTCTGTGGAGGGCCTGGGCAGGGCCAGCAGGCCACACAACCTTCTCCCCTCCTCTTCCCATCTTCTTCTGATTGCTTCTTTTTGTCAATCACTAGAACTTTGACCTAAAGTCAACTAAATCTCTCCAAACTGGTCACCCAAACAATAGAGCCTACCATCAAGAAAGCTCTGTGTTTCAGCAACTCATCTGAGAGGTCTTTGTAACCTAGCAACACCCTAAACAATGCTTTGCCAGGTCACTGCCTCTTGGAGTTCCAGAATCTTAGTCCAAGATTCTGTGACCTCAGCACTCCTGCCCACATCAGACACCAATGACAGGAGACTGACCAATAGCACTCTGCACTCACTTGCAAAGCTCTGCCTGTCTATCACAGCTTCAGAGCAGGTGCTCCTCCCCTGTTCAAGTCATGCCAAGGTTGCTTCCCAGTCCTGCAGCTCTTGCCAGGATTGCACGTTGTTACTTCAATAACCAACCTCATTCTTTCTAGAAATTACCACATTATTGATATTGGATTTTTCAGTACTATAAGCTACATCTGAATCAGAAAACTACTTTGGGCATCGTTCTCTATGAGGGAAAATATTTTACTTTTTCATTGTTGCTGAATCCAATCTTTGCTCTTAAAAAAGTACAAATCAAGTCTTGGGGGTGAGGCAGGAGGATTATCTGTTCTAGGCTACCCTGGGATTAGGGTATGGTTTATGGTTAGGGTTAGGGTTAGATTTACGGTTAGGGTTATGTTTAAGTTTAGGGTTAGGGTTAGTGTTTGGGTTAGGTTTCGGGTTAGGGTTAGGGTTAGTGTTATGGTTTGGGTTAGGGTTAGGGTTTGATTTGGGTTAGGGTTAGGTTTAGGGTTAGGGTTTGCGTTTGGGTTAGGATAAGGGTTGGGGTTAGGGTTTGGGTTAGGGTTAGGTTTAGAATTAGGGTTTGGGTTAAGGTTACGTTTAGGGTTAATGTTTGGGTTAGGTTATGGTTAGGTTTAGGGTTATTTTTAGGGTGTGGGTTAGGGTTAGAGTTAGGGTTAGGGTTTGCGTTTGGGTTCGGGTTAGGTTTAGGGTTTGCGTTTGTGTTAGGGTTAGGTTTAGGGTTAATGTTTGTGTTAGGGTTAGGGTTAGGGTTAGGGTTTGGGTTTGGGTTAGGATTAGCGTTTGGGTTTGGGTTAGGGTTACTGTTAGGATTAGGGTTAGTGTTTAGGTTACGGTTAGCGTTAGGGTTTCGGTTTGGGTTTGGTTTAGGGTTAGGGTTGGGGTTAGCGTTAGTGTTTGGGTTAGGGTAAAATTTAGGTTAAGGTTAGGTTAGGGTTTGGTTAGGGTTAGGGTTAGGTTTAGGGTTAAGGTGTGCTTTTGGGTTAGGGTTAGGTTTATGGTTAGGGTTAGGTTTAGGGAAAGAGTTATGGTTTGGGTTCTGGTTACGGTTATGGTTTGGGTTAGGTTTAGAGTTAGTGTTTGTGTTAGGGTTAGGGTTAAGTTTAGGATTAGCTTTATGTTTTGGATTAGGGTTAGGGTTAGCGTTTGGGTTAGGGTTAAGTGTAGGTTAAGGCTAGTGTTAGGGTTTGGGTTAGGGTTAGGGTTAGGTTTAGGGTTAGGGTGTGCGTTTGTGTTAGGGTTTGGTTTAGGTTTAGGGTTAGGTTTGGGGATAGAGTTATGGTTTGTGTTCTGGTTATGTTTAGGGTTTGGTTTAGAGTTAGGGTTAGGATTAGGGTATGAGTTTGAGTTAGGGTTAGGTTTAGGTTTAGGGTTAAGATTAAAGTTTGGGTTAGGGTTCGGGATAGGGTGAGGGTTACGGTTTGGTTTGGGTTAGGGTTAGGGTTAGGGTTAGGACTTGTATTAGAGTTAGGTTTAGGGTTAGGGTTTGGTTTAGGATTAGGCTTAGGGTTAATGTTTGGATTAGGGTAATTTTTAGGGTTATGGTAATGGATAGGGTTAGGGTTAGGGTTAGGGTTAGGGTTTGTGTTAGGGTTAGGTTTAGGGTTAGGGTTTGTGTTACGGTTAGGTTTAGGGTTAGTGTTTGGGCTAGGGTTAGGTTTAGGGTTAGGATTTGGCTTAGGTTTAGGGTTAGGGTTTGTGTTAGGGTTAGGTTTAGGGTTAGGATTTGGTTTTGGGTTAGGGTTAGGGTTTGGGTTAGGGTGAGGGTTAGGCTTTGGGTTATTGTTAGGGTTAGGGTTAGAGTTTGGGTTTGGTTTATGATTAGGGTTAGGGTTAGGGTGTGGATTTGGATTAGGGTTAGGGTTAGGGTTAGTGTTAGGGTTAGGGTTTGTGTTAGGTTTAAGTTTAGGTTTAGGCTCAGGATTTAGGGTTAGGGTTAGGGATAGGGTTAGGTTTAGGGTTAGGGTTTGGGTTAGGGTTAGGTTTAGGGTTAATATTTGGGTTAGGGTTAGGGTTAGGTATAGGGTTAAGGTTTGTGTTAGTGTTAGGTTTAGGGTTAGGGTTAGGGTTAGGGTTAGGGTTAGGGTTTGGGGTTGGGTTACGGTTAGGGTTAGGGTTAGGGTTTGTGTTAGGGTTGGTGTTTGGGCTAGCGTTAGGTTTAGGGTTAGGATTTGGGTTAGGGTTAGGGTTTGGGTTTGTGTTAGGATTAGGTTTAGGGTTAGTATTTGTTTTTTTGTTAGGGTTAGGGTTAGGGTTTGTGTTAGGGTGAGGGTTAGGGTTTGGGTTATTGTTAGGGTTAGGGTTAGGGTTAGAGTTTGGGTTTGGTTTAGGATTAGGATTTGGTTTTTGGTTAGAGTTAGGGTTAGGGTTTGAGTTAGGGTGAGGGTTAGGGTTTGGGTTATTGTTAGGGTTAGGGTTAGGGTTAGAGTTTGGGTTTGGTTTAGGATTAGGGTTAGTGTTAAGTTTAGGCTTAGGATTTGGTTTTGGTTTTGGCTTAGGGTTAGGGTTAGGGTTTGGGTTTGGATTAGGGTTAGGGTTAGTGTTAGTGTTAGGGTTAGGGTTAGGGTTAGGGATAGTGTTTGGGTTAGGGTTAGGGTTAGGGTTAGGGTTAGGGTTAGGGTTAGGTTTAGGGTGTGGGTTAGGGTTAGGTTTATGGTTAGGGTTAGTGTTAGGGTTAGGGTTAAGGTTTGGGTTAGGATTGTGTTTAGGGATAGTGTTAGGTTTATGAGTTTGTTTAGGATTACCGTTAGGGTTAGGGTTAGGATTAGGGTTAGGTTAGGGTTAGGGTTAAGGTTATTGTTAGGGTTTTTGTTAGGGTTAGGTTTAGGCTTATGGCTTGGGTTAGGGTTAGGTTTAGGATTAATGTTTTGGTTAGGGTTAGGTTTAGGTATAGGGTTAGTGTTAGGTTAGGTTTATGGTTAGGGTTAGGGTTAGGATTAGGGTCAGGTTTAGTAGACGTCGGCGTTTTAGTAGAGGTCCTGTATGTGGAGGGCCTGGGCAGGGCCAGCAGGCCACGCCACCTTCTCGGCTCCCATCCCATCTTCTCCTGGTTACTTCTTTTTGTCAAACACTAGAACTTTGACGTAAAGTAAACTAAATCTCTCCAAACTCGTCACCCAAACCCTAGAGCCTACCACCAGGAAACCTCTGTGTTTCTGCAACTCATCTGAGAGGGCTTTGTCACCTAGCAACACTCTAAACAATGCTTTGCCAGGTCACTGCCTCTTGGAGTTCCAGAGTCTTAGTCCAAGATTCTGTGACCTCAGCATTCCTGCCCACATCAGACACCAATGACAGGAGACTGACCAATAGCACTCTGCACTCACTTGCAAAGCTCTGCCTGTCTATCAAAGATTCAGAGCAGGTTCTCCTCCCCTGGTCAAGTCATGCCAAGGTTCTTAGCAGTCATGCAGCTTTTGCCAGGATTGCACTTTGTTACCTCAATAACCAACCTCATTCTTTCTAGAAATTACCATATTATTGATATTGGATTGTTCAGTACTATAATCTACATTTGAATCAGAAAACTACTTTGGTCATCGTTCTCTATGAGGGAAAATATTTTTCTTTTTCATTGTTGCTGAATCCAATCTTTGCTCTTAAAAAAGTACAACTCAAGTCTTGGAGGTGAGGCAGGAGGATTAACCGTTCAAGGCTACCCTGGGATTAGGGTATGGTTTATGGTTAGGGTTAGGGTTAGAATTAGGGTTAGGGTTAGATTTAGGGTTAGGGTTCGGGTTAGTGTTTGGGTTAGGGATCGGGTTAGGGTTAGGGTTACGATTAGGGTTAGTGTTATAGTTTGGGTTAGCATTAGGGTTAGGATTAGGGTTAGGGTTAGGGTTTGGGTTAGAGTTAGGGTTAGGGTTAGGGTTTGGGTTAGGATTAGGGTTAGGGTTAGTGTTAGGATTAGGGTTTGTGTTTGGGTTAGGGTTACTGTTAGGGTTAGGGTAAGGGTTTAGGTTACGGTTAGGGTTAGGGTTTCGGTTTGGGTTTGGTTTAGGGTTAGGGTTGGGGTTAGTGTTAAGATTTGGGTTAGGCTTAGGTTTAGGGTTAGGGTTTGCGATAGCGTTAGGGTTTGGGTTTCTGTTAGGGGTAGGGTTAGGGTTAGGTTTAGGTTTTGTGTTAGGGTTAGGTTTAGGGTTTGGGTTTGCGTTAGGGTTAGGTTTAGGGTTAGGGTTAGGGTTAGGGTTTGGGTTAGGGTTAATGATTGGGTTAGGGTTAGGGTTAGGGTTAAAGTTACGGATGGGTTTGGGTTAGGGTTAGGGTTAGGGTTTGGGTTTGGGTAAGGGTTAGGGTTAGGGTTAGGGTTTGGGTTAGGGTTAGGTTTAGGGTTAATGTTTGGGTTAGGGTTAGGGTTAGGTTTAGGGTTACGGATGGGTTTGGGTTAGGGTTAGGGTTAGGGTTTGGGTTTGGGTTAGGGTTAGGGTTACGGTTAGGGTTTGTGTTAGGGTTAGGGTTAAGGTTAGGATTAGCGTTATGGTTTGGATTAGGGTTTGGGTTAGCGTTTGGGTTAGGGTTAAGTTTAGGTTAAGGCTAGGGTTAGGGTTTGGGTTAGGGTTAGGGTTAGGTTTAGGGTTAGGGTGTGCGTTTGGGTTAGGGTTTGGTTTAGGGTTAGGGTTAGGTTTGGGGATAGAGTTTTGGTTTGTGTTCTGGTTATGTTTAGGGTTTGGTTTAGAGTTAGGGTTAGGATAATGATTGAGTTTGAGTTAGGGTTAGGTTTAGGGTTAGGTTTAGGTTTAGGGTTAAGATTAGAGTTTGGGTTAGGATTCGGGATAGGGTGAGGGTTAGGGTTTGGTTTGGGTTAGGGTTAGGGTTAGGGTTAGGGCTTGTATTAGGGTTAGGTTTAGGGTTAGGGTTTGGTTTAGGGTTAGGTTTAGGGTTAATGTTTGGATTAGGGTTATTTTTAGGGTTATGGTTAGGGTTAGGGTTAGGGTTAGGGTAAGGGTTAGGGTAAGGGTTTGTGTTAGGGTTAGGTTAAGGGTAAGGGTTTGTGTAACGGTAAGGTTTAGGGTTAGTGTTTGGGCTAGGGTTAGGTTTAGGGTTAGGATTTGGGTTAGGTTTAGGGTTAGGGTTTGTGTTACTGTTAGGTTTAGGGTTAGGATTTGGTTTTGGGTTAGGGTTAGGGTTTGGGTTAGGGTGAGGGTTAGGGTTTGGGTTATTGTTAGGCTTAGGGTTAGAGTTTGGGTTTGGTTTACGATTAAGTTTAGGGTTAGGGTGTGGGTTTGGATTAGGGTTAGGGTTAGGGTTAGTGTTAGGGTTAGGGTTTGTGTTAGGTTTAAGTTCAGGTTTAGGCTTAGGATTTAGGGTTAGGGTTAGGGTTAGAGTTAGGTTTAGGGTTAGGATTTGGGTTAGGGTTAGGGTTAGGGTTAATGTTTGGGTTAGAGTTAGGGTTAGGTATAGGGTTAAGGTTTGTGTTAGTGTTAGGTTTAGGTTTAGGGTTAGGTTTAGGGTTAGGGTTAGGGTTTGGGGTTGGGTTACGGTTAGGGTTAGGGTTAGGGTTTGTGTTAGGGTTAGGTTTAGGTTAGTGTTTGGGCTAGCGTTAGGTTTAGGGTTAGGATTTGGGTTAGGGTTAGGGTTTGGGTTTGTGTTTGGATTAGGTTTAGGGTTAGTATTTGGTTTTTTGTTAGGGTTAGGGTTAGGGTTTGTGTTAGGGTGAGGGTTAGGGTTTGGGTTATTGTTAGGGTTAGGGTTAGGGTTAGAGTTTGGGTTTGGTTTAGGATTAGGATTTGGTTTTTGGTTAGAGTTAGTGTTAGGGTTTGAGTTAGGGTGAGGGTTAGGGTTTGGGTTATTGTTAGGGTTAGGGTTAGGGTTAGAGTTTGGGTTTGGTTTAGGATTAGGGTTAGGGTTTGTGTTAGGGTTAGGCTTAGGGTTTGATTTAGGGTTAGGGTTAGGGTTAGTGTTTTGTGAGGGTTAGGGTTAGGGTTAGGGTTAGTGTTTGGGTTAAGGTTAGGGTTAGGGTTAGGGTTAGGGTTAGGGTCAGTGTGTGGGTTAGGGTTAGGTTTATGGTTAGGGTTAGTGTTAGGGTTAGGGTTAAGGTTTGGGTTAGGATTGTGTTTAGGGATAGTGTTAGGTTTATGAGTTTGTTTAGGATTACCGTTAGGGTTAGGGTTAGGATTAGGGTTAGGTTAGGGTTAGGGTTAAGGTTATTGTTAGGGTTTTTGTTAGGGTTAGGTTTAGGCTTACGGCTTGGTTTAGGGTTAGGTTTAGGATTAATGTTTGGGTTAGGGTTAGGGTTAGGTATAGGGTTAGTGTTAGGTTAGGTTTATGGTTAGGGTTAGGGTTAGGATTAGGGTCAGGTTTAGTAGAGGTAGGCGTTTTAGTAGAGGTCCTGTATGTGGAGGGCCTGGGCAGGGCCAGCAGGCCACACCACCTTCTCCGCTCCTCCTCCCATCTTCTCCTGGTTACTTCTTTTTGTCAAACACTAGAACTTTGACCTAAAGTCAACTAAATCTCTCCAAACTCGTCACCCAAACACTAGAGCCTACCACCAGGAAACCTCTGTGTTTCAGCAACTCATCTGAGAGGGCTTTGTCACCTAGCAACACTCTAAACAATGCTTTGCCAGGTCACTGCCTCTTGGAGTTCCAGAGTCTTAGTCCAAGATTCTGTGACCTCAGCACTCCTGCCCACATCAGACACCAATGCCAGGAGACTGACCAATAGCACTCTGCACTCACTTGCAAAACTCTGCCTGTCTATCAAAAATTCAGAGCAGGTTCTCCTCCCCTGGTCAAGTCATGCCAAGGTTCTTCCCAGTCCTGCAGCTTTTGCCAGGATTGCACTTTGTTACCTCAGTAACCAACCTAATTCTTTCTAGAAATTACCATATTATTGATATTGGATTGTTCAGTACTATAATCTACATTTGAATCAGAAAACTACTTTGGTCATCGTTCTCTATGAGGGAAAATATTTTCCTTTTTCATTGTTGCTGAATCCAATCTTTGCTCTTAAAAAAGTACAACTCAAGTCTTGGAGGTGAGGCAGGAGGATTAACCGTTCAAGGCTACCCTGGGATTAGGGTATGGTTTATGGTTAGGGTTAGGGTTCGGGTTTGGGTTAGAGTTAGGGTAACGATTAGGGTTAGTGTTATAGTTTGGGTTAGCATTAGGGTTAGGATTAGGGTTAGGGTTAGGGTTTGGGTTAGAGTTAAGGTTAGGGTTAGGGTTTGGGTTAGGATTAGGGTTAGGGTTAGTGTTAGGATTAGGGTTTGTGTTTGGGTTAGGGTTACTGTTAGGGTTAGGATTAGGGTTTAGGTTACCGTTAGGGTTACGGTTTAGGGTTAGGGTTAGTGTTAGGGGTTGGGTTAGTGTTAGGTTTAGGGTTAATATTTGGGTTAGGTTTAGGGTTAGGATTAGGTTTAGAGTTAGGTTTAGGGTAAGGGTGTGCGTTTGGATTAGGGTTAGGTTTAGGGTAAGGGTTATGTTTGGGTTCTGATTATGGTTAGGGTTAGGGTTAGTGTTTGGGTTAGGGTTAGTGTTAGGGTTTGGGTTAGGTTTAGGGTTAGGGTTAGGGTTAGGGTTAGGGTTTGGGTTAGTCTTAGGGTTAGTTTTAGGGTTTGCGATAGCGTTAGGGTTTGGGTTTCTGTTAGGGTTAGTGTTAGGGTTAGGTTTAGGTTTTGTGTTAGGGTTAGGTTTAGGGTTAGGGTTTGGGTTCGGGTTAGGTTTAGGGTTAGGGTTTGGGTTAGGGTTAGGTTTAGGGTTAATGTTTGGGTTATGGTTAGGGTTAGGGATAAGGTTTGTGTTAGGGTTAGGTTTAGGTTTAGGGATTTTGTTAGGGTTAGGGTTAGGGTTAGCATTATGGTTATGGTTTGGATTACGGTTAGGGTTAGCATTTGGGTTAGGGTTAAATTTAGGTTAAGGTTAGGGTTAAGGTTTGGGTTAGGGTTAGGGTTAGGTTTAGGGTTAGGGTGTGCATTTGGGTTAGGGTTAGTTTTATGTTTAGGGTTAGGTTTAGGGATAGAGTTATGGTTTGGGTTCTGGTTACGGTTAGGGTTTGGGTTAGGGTTAGGGTTAGTTAGGGTTAGGGTTAGTGTTAGGGTTAGGGTTTGGGTTAGGGTTAGGTTAAGGCTTAGGGTTTGGTTTAGGGTTAGGTTTAGGGTTAATGTTTGGGTTAGGGTTAGGTTTATGTATAGGGTTAGGGTTAGGTTAGGGTTAAGGTTAGGATTAGGGTTAGGATTAGGGTCAGGGTTAGTAGAGGTAGTCGTTTTAGTAGAGGTCCTGTCTGTGGAGGGCCTGGGCAGGGCCAGCAGGCCACACCACCTTCTCCCCTCCTCTTCCCATCTTCTTCTGATTGCTTCTTTTTGTCAATCACTAGAACTTTGACCTAAAGTCAACTAAATCTCTCCAAACTGGTCACCCAAACAATAGAGCCTACCATCAAGAAAGCTCTGTGTTTCAGCAACTCATCTGAGAGGTCTTTGTAACCTAGCAACACCCTAAACAATGCTTTGCCAGGTCACTGCCTCTTGGAGTTCCAGAATCTTAGTCCAAGATTCTGTGACCTCAGCACTCCTGCCCACATCAGACACCAATGACAGGAGACTGACCAATAGCACTCTGCACTCACTTGCAAAGCTCTGCCTGTCTATCACAGCTTCAGAGCAGGTGCTCCTCCCCTGTTCAAGTCATGCCAAGGTTGCTTCCCAGTCCTGCAGCTCTTGCCAGGATTGCACGTTGTTACTTCAATAACCAACCTCATTCTTTCTAGAAATTACCACATTATTGATATTGGATTTTTCAGTACTATAAGCTACATCTGAATCAGAAAACTACTTTGGGCATCGTTCTCTATGAGGGAAAATATTTTACTTTTTCATTGTTGCTGAATCCAATCTTTGCTCTTAAAAAAGTACAAATCAAGTCTTGGGGGTGTGGCAGGAGGATTATCTGTTCTAGGCTACCCTGGGATTAGGGTATGGTTTATGGTTAGGGTTAGGGTTAGATTTACGGTTAGGGTTATGTTTAAGTTTAGGGTTAGGGTTAGTGTTTGGGTTAGGTTTCGGGTTAGGGTTAGGGTTAGTGTTATGGTTTGGGTTAGGGTTAGGGTTTGATTTGGGTTAGGGTTAGGTTTAGGGTTAGGGTTTGCGTTTGGGTTAGGATAAGGGTTGGGGTTAGGGTTTGGGTTAGGGTTAGGTTTAGAGTTAGGGTTTGGGTTAAGGTTACGTTTAGGGTTAATGTTTGGGTTAGGTTATGGTTAGGTTTAGGGTTATTTTTAGGGTGTGGGTTAGGGTTAGAGTTAGGGTTAGGGTTTGCGTTTGGGTTCGGGTTAGGTTTAGGGTTTGCGTTTGTGTTAGGGTTAGGTTTAGGGTTAATGTTTGTGTTAGGGTTAGGGTTAGGGTTAGGGTTTGGGTTTGGGTTAGGATTAGCGTTTGGGTTTGGGTTAGGGTTACTGTTAGGATTAGGGTTAGGGTTTAGGTTACGGTTAGCGTTAGGGTTTCGGTTTGGGTTTGGTTTAGGGTTAGGGTTGGGGTTAGCGTTAGTGTTTGGGTTAGGGTAAAATTTAGGTTAAGGTTAGGTTAGGGTTTGGTTAGGGTTAGGGTTAGGTTTAGGGTTAGGGTGTGCTTTTGGGTTAGGGTTAGGTTTATGGTTAGGGTTAGGTTTAGGGATAGAGTTATGGTTTGGGTTCTGGTTACGGTTAGGGTTTGGGTTAGGGTTAGGTTTAGGATTAGTGTTTGGGTTTTGATTAGGGTTAGGTTTAGGGTTAGGATTTGGGTTTGGTTTAGGGTTAGCTTTTGGATTAGGGTGAGGTTTAGGGTTTGGGTTATTGTTAGGTTTAGGGTTATGGTTAGGGTTTGGGTTTGGGTTAGGATTAGGTTTAGTGTTAAATTTAGTGTTAGGGTTTGGGTTTGGTTTAGGGTTAGGGTTAGGGTTAGGGTGTGGGTTTGGATTAGGGTTAAGGTTAGGGTTAGTGTTAGGGTTAGTGTTTGGGTTAGGTTTAAGTTCAGGTTTCGTCTTAGGATTTAGGGTTAGGGTTAGGGTTAGGGTTAGGGTTACGGTTAGGGTTAGGGTTGTGTTTAGGGATAGAGTTAGGTTTATGGGTTCGGTTAGAGTTAGGGTTAGGGTTACGTTTAGGATTATTTTAGGTTAAGGTTAGGGTTAGGATTAGAGTTAGGGTTTGAGTTAGGGTTAGGTTTAGGCTTAGGGTTTGGGTTAGGGTTAGGTTTAGGGTTAATGTTTGGGTTAGGGTTAGGGTTAGGTATAGGGTTAGTGTAAGGTAAGGGTTAGGGATAGGGTTATGGTTAAGGTTAGGATTAGCGTCAGGGTTAGTAGAGGTAGTCGTTTTAGTAGAGGTCCTGTATGTGGAGGGCCTGGGCAGGGCCAGCTGGCCACACCACCTTCTTCCCTCCTCCTCCCATCTTCTCCTGGTTGCTTCTTTTTGCCAATAACTAGAACTTTGACCTAAAGTCAACTAAATCTCTCCAAACTGGTCACCCAAACAATAGAGCCTACCACCAAGAAACCTCTGTGTTTCAGCAACTCATCTGAGAGGGCTTTATCACCTAGCAACACCCTAAACAATGCTTTGCCAGGTCACTGCCTCTTGGAGTTCCAGAATCTTAGTCCAAGATTCTGTGACCTCAGCACTCCTTCCCACATCAGACACTAATGACAGGAGACTGACCAATAGCACTCTGCACTCACTTGCAAAGCTCTGCCTGTCTATCACAGCTTCAGAGCAGGTGCTCCTCCCCTGTTCAAGTCATGCCAAGGTTGCTTCCCAGTCCTGCAGCTCTTGCCAGGATTGCACGTTGTTACCTCAATAACCAACCTCATTCTTTCTAGAAATTACCGTATAATTGATATTGGATTCTTCATTACTATAAGCTACATTTGAATCAGAAAACTACTTTGGGCATCGTTCTCTATGAGGGAAAATAAATTCTTTTTTCATTATTGCTGAATCCAATCTTTGCTCTTAAAAAAGTACAACTCAAATCTTGGGGGTGAGGCAGGAGGATTATCCGTTCTAGGCTACCTTGGTATTAGGGTATGGTTTATGGTTAGCGTTAGGGTTAGAATTAGGGTTAGGGTTAGGTTTAGGGTTAGGGTTAGGGTTAGTGTTTGGGTTAGGGTTAGGGTTACTATTAGGGTTAGGGTTAGGGTTATGGTTTGTGTTAGGATCCGTGTTAGGGTTAGGGTTTGGGTTAACATTAGGGTTAATGTTAGGGTTAGGATTAGGATTTGGGTAAATATTAGGGTTAGGGTTAGGGTTTGCGTTTGGGTTAGGGTGAGGGTTAGGTTTAGGGTTAGGGTTAGTGTTAGGGTTAGGGTTAGGGTTTAGGTTAGGGTTATGGTTTGGGTTTCCGTTTCGGTTTGGTTTAGGGTTAGGGTTGGGGTTAGGTTTAGGATTTGGGTTAGGCTTAGGTTTAGCGTTAGGGTTTGCGATAGGGTTGGGGTTTGGGTTAGGGTTAGGTTTAGGGTTAGGGTTAGGATTAGGGTTAGCGTTTGGGTTGGGGTTAAGTTTAGTTTAAGGTTAGGGTTAGGATTTGGGTTAGGGTTAGTGTTAGGGTTAGGGTTAGGGTTTGGGTTTGGGTTAGCGTTATGGTTTGGGTTAGGGTTTGGGTTAGGGTTAGGGTTAGGGTTAGTGTTTGGTTTAGGGTTAGGGTTTGGGTTAAGGTTAGGTTTCGCGTTAGTGTTAGGGTTAGGGTTTTGCTTTGGTTTGGGTTAGGGTTAGTGTTAGGTTTAGGGTTAGAGTTCGCGTTTGGGTTAGGGTTACTTTTTGGGTTAGGGTTTGGGTTAGGGTTAGGCTTAGGGTTAGGGTTAGGGTTAGGGATTCGGTTAGGGTTAGGGTTTGGGTGAGGTTTAGTGTTAGGGTTAGGGTGTGGGTTGGAGTTAGGGTTTGGGTTAGGGTTAGGGTTAGGTTAGGGTTTGGTTTAGGGTTAGGGTTTGGGTTAAGGTTAGGTTTAGGGTTAGTGTTAGGGTTAGGGTTTTTTTTTCGTTAGGGTTAGGGTTAGTGTCAGGTTTAGGGTTAGAGGTCGCGTTTGGCTTAGGGGTACTTTTTAGGTTAGGGGTAGGCTTAGGTTTAGGGTTAGGGTTAGTGTTTGAGTTTCGGTTTGGGGTAGCGTTAGGCTTAGGGTTCGGGTTACGGTTAGTGTGAGAGTTAGGGTTAGGTTTAATGTTAGGATTTGGGTCAGGTTTAGGGTTAGGGTAAGTTTTAGGTTTTGGGTTAGGGTTACGGTTAGTGTTAGGGTTTTAGTTCAGGTTAGGGTTAGGGTTAGGGTTAGGGTTAGGATTAGGGTTAGGGTTTGGTTTAGTTTTAGGATTAGGGAAAGGGTTAGGATTAGGGTTAGGGTTAGGGTTAGGGTTAGGGTTAGTGTTAGGGTTAGGCTTAGGGTTAGGTTTAGGATTTGGTTTAGGTTTAGGTTTAGGTTTAGGGTTAGCGTTACGGTTAGGGGTTAAGGGTTAGGCTTTGGGTTAGGCTTAGTGTTTGAGTTAGGCTTAGGGTTAGGGTTTGCATTAGGTTTAGGGTTAGGGTTAGGGTTATGGTTAGTATTTGGGTTTGTGTTAGGGTTAGGTTTAGGTTTATTGTTAGGGTTAGGGTTAGTGATAGGGGTTAGAGTTTATGCTTAGGTTTAGGGTTAGCGTTTGGGTTAGGGTTATCTTGAGGGTTATTGTGACGTCTTGTGTTTGGGTTAGGGTTAAGGTTAGGGTTTGGGTCAGTGTTAGAGTTAGGGTTAGGGTTAGGGTTCGGGTTTGGTTTGGGTTAGGGTTAGCGTTAGGGTTGTGGGTTAGGGTTAGGTTTAGGTTTAGGGTTAGGGTTAGGGTTAGGGGTTAGGGTTTAGGCTTAGGGTTAGGGTTAGTGCTTGGGTTAGGGTTAGGGTTAGGGTTTGAGTTAGATTTAGGGTTAGGGTTAGGGTTAATGTTAGAGTTAGTGTTTGGGTTAGGGTTAGGATTAGGTTTAGGGTTAGGGTTTATGTTAGGGTTGGGGTTATGGATTAGGCTTAGGGTTAGGGTTAGTGTTTGGGTTACGGTTAGGGTTAGGGTCTGGCTTAGGTTTAGGGTTAGGGTTAGGGTTAAGTTTATTGTTAGGTTTTGGGTTTGGGTTAGGGTTAGGTTTAGGATTAGGTTTAGGGTTAGTGTTTGGGTTTGGGTTAGGCTTTGGTTTAGGATTACGGTTAGGGTTGGGGTTTGGGTTAGATTTAGGGTTAGGGTTAGGGTTAGGGTTAGGGGTTAGGGTTTAGGCTTAGGGTTAGGGTTAGTGCTTGGGTTAGGGTTAGGGTTAGGGTTTGAGTTAGGTTTAGGGTTAGGGTTAGGGTTAATGTTAGGGTTAGTGTTTGGGTTAGGGTTAGGATTAGGTTTACGGTTAGGGTTTATGTTAGGGTTGGGGTTATGGATTAGGCTTAGGGTTAGGGTTTTTGTTTGGGTTACGGTTAGGTTTAGGGTTTGGCTTAGGTTTAGGGTTAGGGTTAGGGTTAAGGTTAGTGTTAGGTTTTGGGTTTGGGTTAGGGTTAGGTTTAGGATTAGGTTTAGGGTTAGTGTTTGGGTTTGGGTTAGGCTTTGGTTTAGGATTACGGTTAGGGTTCGGGTTTGGGTTAGATTTAGGGTTAGGGTTAGGGTTAGGGTTTGTGTTAGAGTTAGGGTTAAGTTTAGGGTTAAGATTAGATTTAGTGTTTTTGTTAGGGTTAGGGTTAGAATTAAGGATAGGGTTTGGGTTTGGATTAGGGTTAGGATTAGGGTTTGTTTAGATTAGGGTTAATGTTGGGGTTAGGGTTAGGGTTTGGGTTTGGGTAAGTCTTTGGGATAGGGTTAGGGTTAGGGTTTGCGTTTGGGTTTGGATTAGGGTTAGGTTTTGGGTTAGAGTTTGGTTTAGGGTTAGGGTTAGGGTTAGGGTTTGTTTTGGGTAAGGGTTACGGTTAAGGTTAGAGCTGGATTTGGTGTAGTGTTAGGTTTACGGTTAGTGTTAGGTTTGGGTTTGGATTAGGGCTAGGATTAGGGTTTGGGTTTGGGTTAGGGTTAGGGTTAGGGTTAGGATTATGGTTTGGGTTAGGGTTAGGGTTAGGGTTTGGGTTTGGGTTAGGGTTAGGTTTAGGGTTAGTGTTAGGGTTTGGGTTATTGTTAGGGTTAGGGTTAGGTTAGGGTTTGGGTTTGGGTTACGGTTAGGGTTAGTGTTAGGGTTTGTCTTAGGTTTAGGGTTAGGGTTAGGGTTTGTGTTAGGGTTAGGGTTAGGGTTAAGGTTAGGTTTTGGGTTAGGGTTAGGGTTAGGATTAGGGTTATGGTTTGGGTTAGGGTTAGGGTTAGGGTTTGGGTTTGGCTTAGGGTTAGGGTTAGGGTTAGGGTTAGTGTTAGGGTTTGTTTTGCGTTAGGATTAGGGTTAGGGTTAAGGTTAGGATTAGGGTTACGTTTTGGGTTAGGGTTTGGGTTTGGGGTTAGGGTTAGGGATAGGTTTTGGTTTAGGTTTAGGGTTTGGGTTAGGGTTAGGGTTTGGGTTTGGGTTACGGTTAGGGTTAGGTTAGGTTTTGGGTTTGGGTTTGGGTTAGGGTTAGGTTTAGGGTTAGGTTTAGGGTTAGGGTTTGGGTTAGGGTTAGGTTTCGGGTTAATGTTTGGATTCGCTTTAGGGTTAGGGTTTGGGTTAGGGTTAGGTTTTATGGTTATGTTTAGGGTTTGGGTTAGGGTTGGGTTTAGGGTTAGGGTTTGGGTTAGGGTTAGGTTTAGGGGTAATATTTGGCTTAGGGTTAGTGTTAGGTATACGGTTAGGGTATGGTTTAGTGTTAGGTTTAGTGTTAGGGTTAGGGTTAGGGTTAGGGTTTCGGTAAGAGTTTGGGTTAGGTTTAGGGCTGTGTTAGGGTTTGGGTTTGTGTTAGGGTTAGGGTTTGTGTTAGGGTTAGTATTAGGGTTAGGGTTTGGGCTAGGGTTAGGGTTAGGGTTAGGGTTAATGTTTGGTTTAGGGTTAGGATTAGGTTTAGGGTTAGGGTTTGGGTTATGTTTAGGGTTAGGGGTTGGGTTTGGGTTAAGTTTAGGGTTAGGGTTAGGGTTTGTGTTTGGTTTTGGGTTAGGGATAGTGTTAGGGTTAGGGTTTGGGTTTGGGTTTGGGTTAGGCTTTGGTTTAGGATTACGGTTAGGGTTGGGGTTTGGGTTAGATTTAGGGTTAGGGTTAGGGTTAGGGTTTGTGTTAGAGTTAGGGTTAAGTTTAGGGTTAAGATTAGATTTAGTGTTTTTGTTAGGGTTAGGGTTAGAATTAAGGATAGGGTTTGGGTTTGGATTAGGGTTAGGATTAGGGTTTGTTTAGATTAGGGTTAATGTTGGGGTTAGGGTTAGGGTTTGGGTTTGGGTAAGTCTTTGGGATAGGGTTAGGGTTAGGGTTTGCGTTTGGGTTTGGATTAGGGTTAGGTTTTGGGTTAGAGTTTGGTTTAGGGTTAGGGTTACGGTTAGGGTTTGTTTTGGGTAAGGGTTACGGTTAAGGTTAGAGCTGGATTTGGTGTAGGGTTAGGTTTACGGTTAGTGTTAGGTTTGGGTTTGGATTAGGGCTAGGATTAGGGTTTGGGTTTGGGTTAGGGTTAGGGTTAGGGTTAGGATTATGGTTTGGGTTACGGTTAGGGTTAGGGTTTGGGTTTGGGTTAGGGTTAGTTTTAGGTTTAGTGTTAGGGTTTGGGTTTCGGTTAGGGTTAGGGTTAGGGTTAGGATTATGGTTTGGGTTAGGGTGAGGGTTAGGGTTTCGTTTTGGGTTAGGGTTAGGTTTACGGTTAGTGTTAGGTTTGGGTTTGGATTAGGGCTAGGATTAGGGTTTGGGTTTGGGTTAGGGTTAGGGTTAGAGTTAGGATTAGGGTTTGTGTTTGGGTTAGGGTTCCTGTTAGGGTTATGGTTGGGGTTTAGTTAGCGGTAAGGGTTAGGGTTTCTGTTTGGGTTTGGTTTATGGTTAGGGTTGGGGTTAGTGTTAAGATTTGGGTTAGGCTTAGGTTTAGGGTTAGGGTTTGCGATAGCGTTAGGGTTTGGGTTTCTGTTAGGGGTAGGGTTAGGGTTAGGTTTAGGTTTTGTGTTAGGGTTAGGTTTAGGGTTTGGGTTTGGGTTAGGGTTAGGTTTAGGGTTAGGGTTTGGGTTAGGGTTAGGTTTAGGGTTAATGTTTGGGTTAGGGTTAGGGTTAGGGTTAGGGTTACGGATGGGTTTGGGTTAGGGTTAGGGTTAGGGTTTGGGTTTGGGTTAGGGTTAGGGTTAGGGTTTGTTTTAGGGTTAGGTTTAGGTTTAGGGTTTAGTTTAGGGTTAGGTTTAGGGTTAGGGTTAGATTTAGGGTTAGGGTTAGGGTTAGTGTTTGGGTTAGGGTTCGGGTTAGGGTTAGGGTTCCGATTAGAGTTATTGTTATAGTTTGGGTTAGCATTAGGGTTAGGATTAAGGTTAGGGTTAGGGTTTGGGTTAGAGTTAGGGTTAGGGTTAGGGTTTGGGTTAGGATTAGGGTTAGGGTTAGTGTTAGGATTAGGGTTTGTGTTTGGGTTAGGGTTACTGTTAGGGTTAGGATTAGGGTTAGGGTTAGGGTTAGGGTTAGGGTTTGGGTTAGTGTTAGGTTTAGGGTTAATATTTGGGTTAGGTTTAGGGTTAGGTTTAGGTTTAGAGTTAGGTTTAGGGTAAGGGTGTCCGTTTGGGTTAGGGTGAGGTTTAGGGTTAGGGTTATGTTTAGGGATAGAGGTATGGTTTGGGTTCTGGTTATGGTTAGGGTTAGGGTTAGTGTTTGGGTTAGGGTTAGTGTTAGGGTTTGGGTTAGGTTTAGGGTTAGGGTTAGGGTTAGGGTTAGGGTGAGGGTTTGGGGTAGTCTTAGGGTTAGTTTTAGGGTTTGCGATAGCGTTAGGGTTTGGGTTTCTGTTAGGGTTAGGGTTAGGGTTAGGTTTAGGTTTTGTGTTAGGGTTAGGTTTAGGGTTAGGGTTTGGGTTAGGGTTAGGTTTAGGGTTAGGGTTTGGGTTAGGGTTAGGTTTAGGGTTAATGTTTGGATTAGGGTTAGACTTAGGGTTAGCGTTAGGGTTAGGGTTAGGATCAGGGTTTGGGTTAGGGTTAGGGTTAGTGTTAGTGTTTGCGATTGCGTTAGGGTTTGGGTTTCTGTTAGGGTTAGGGTTAGGTTTAGGTTTAGGTTTTGTGTTAGGGTTAGGTTTAGGGTTAGGGTTTGGGTTAGTGTTAGGGTTAGGGTTTGTGTTAGGTTTAGGGTTAGGGTTAGGGTTAGGGTTAGGGTTAGGGTTAGGGTTTGGGTTAGGGTTAGGGTTAGTGTTACGGTTTGGGTTAGGTTTAGGGTTAGGGTTAGAGTTTGTGTTAGGGTTAGGGTTAGGACTAGGGTTATAGTTTGGGTGAGGGTTACGGTTAGGGTTTGTGTTAGGGTTAGGGTTAGGGTTAGGATTAGGGTTTGGGTTAGGTTTAGGGTTAGGGTTTGGTTTATTGTTAGGGTTAGGGTTAGGTTAGGGTTTGGGTCTGGGTTAGGGTTAAGGTTAGTGTTAAGTTTAGTGTTAGGATTTGATTTTGGTTTAGGGTTAGGGTTAGTTTTAGGGTTTGGGTTCGGGTTAGGGTTAGGGTTAGGGTTAGGGATAAGGTTTGTGTTAGGGTTAGGTTTAGGTTTAGGGTTTTTGTTAGGGTTAGGGTTAGGGTTAGCATTATGGTTATGTTTTGGATTAGGGTTAGGGTTAGCATTATGGTTATGGTTTGGATTAGGGTTAGGGTTAGCATTTGGGTTAGGGTTAAATTAAGGTTAAGGTTAGATTTAAGGTTTGGGTTAGGGTTAGGGTTAGGTTTAGGGTTAGGGTGTGCGTTTGGGTTAGGGTTAGGTTTAAGGTTAGGGTTATGTTTAGGGATAGAGTTATGGTTTGGGTTCTGGTTACGGTTAGGGTTTGGGTTAGGGTTAGGGTTAGTTAGGGTTAGGGTTAGGGTTAGGGTTAGGGTTAGGGTTAGGGTTTGGGTTAGGTTTAGGTTAAGGCTTAGGGTTTGGGTTAGGGTTAGGTTTAGGGTTAATGTTTGGGTTAGGGTTAGGTTTATGTATAGGGTTAGGGTTAGGTTTGGGTTATGGTTAGGATTAGTGTTAGGATTAGGGTCAGGGTTAGTAGAGGTAGTCGTTTTAGTAGAGGTCCTGTCTGTGGAGGGCCTGGGCAGGGCCAGCAGGCCACACCACCTTCTCCCCTCCTCTTCCCATCTTCTTCTGATTGCTTCTTTTTGTCAATCACTAGAACTTTGACCTAAAGTCAACTAAATCTCTCCAAACTGGTCACCCAAACAATAGAGCCTACCACCAAGAAACCTCTGTGTTTCAGCAACTCTCTGAGAGGGCTATGTCACCTAGCAACACCCTAAACAATGCTTTGCCAGGTCACTGCCTCTTGGAGTTCCAGAATCTTAGTCCAAGATTCTGTGACCTCAGCACTCCTGCCCACATCAGACACCAATGACAGGAGACTGACCAATAGCACTCTGCACTCACTTGCAAAGCTCTGCCTGTCTATCACAGCTTCAGAGCAGGTGCTCCTCCCCTGTTCAAGTCATGCCAAGGTTGCTTCCCAGTCCTGCAGCTCTTGCCAGGATTGCACGTTGTTACTTCAATAACCAACCTCATTCTTTCTAGAAATTACCACATTATTGATATTGGATTTTTCAGTACTATAAGCTACATTTGAATCAGAAAACTACTTTGGGCATCGTTCTCTATGAGGGAAAATATTTTACTTTTTCATTGTTGCTGAATCCAGTCTTTGCTCTTAAAAAAGTACAAATCAAGTCTTGGGCGTGAGGCAGGAGGATTATCTGTTCTAGGCTACCCTGGGATTAGGGTATGGTTTATGGTTAGGGTTAGGGTTAGATTTAGGGTTAGGGTTATGTTTAAGTTTAGGGTTAGGGTTAGTGTTTGGGTTAGGTTTGGGGTTAGGGTTAGGGTTAGTGTTATGGTTTGGGTTAGGGTTAGGGTTAGGATTAGGGTTAGGTTTAGGGTTTGATTTGGCTTAGGGTTAGGTTTAGGGTTAGGGTTTGCGTTTGGGTTAGGATAAGTGTTGGGGTTAGGGTTTGGGTTAGGGTTAGGTTTAGAGTTAGGGTTTGGGTTAAGGTTACGTTTAGAGTTAATGTTTGGCTTAGGGTTAGGGTTAGGTTTAGGGTTATTTTTAGGGTGTGGGTTAGGGTTAGAGTTAGGGTTAGGGTTTGCGATTGGGTTCGCGTTAGGTTTAGGGTTTGCGTTTGTGTTAGGGTTAGGTTTAGGGTTAATGTTTGTGTTAGGGTTAGGGTTAGGGTTAGGGTTTGGGTTTGGGTTAGGATTAGCGTCTGGGTTTGGGTTAGGGTTACTGTTAGGCTTAGGGTTAGGGTTTAGGTTACGGTTAGCGTTAGGGTTTCGGTTTGGGTTTGGTTTAGGGTTAGGGTTGGGATTAGCGTTAGTGTTTGGGTTAGGGTAAAATTTAGGTTAAGGTTATGGTTAGGGTTTGGTTAGGGTTAGGGTTAGGTTTAGGGTTAGGGTGTGCTTTTGGGTTAGGGTTAGTTTTATGGTTAGGGTTAGGTTTAGGGATAGAGTTATGGTTTGGATTCTGGTTACGGTTAGGGTTTGGGTTAGGGTTAGGGTTAGGATTAGTGTTTGGGTTTTGATTAGGGTTAGGTTTAGGGTTAGGTTTTGGGTTTGGGTTAGGGTCAGCTTTTGGATTAGGGTAAGGTTTAGGGTTTGGGTTATTGTTAGGTTTAGGGTTAGGGTTAGGGTTTGGGTTTGGGTTAGGATTAGGTTTAGTGTTAAGTTAGTGTTAGGGTTTGGGTTTGGTTTAGGGTTAGGGTTAGGGTTAGGGTTAGGGTGTGTGTTTGGATTAGGGTTAGGGTTAGGGTTAGTGTTAGGGTTAGTGTTTGGGTTAGGTTTAAGTTCAGGTTTAGTCTTAGGATTTAGGGTTAGGGTTGGGGTTAGGGTTACGGTTAGGGTTAGGGTTGTGTTTAGGGATAGAGTTAGGTTTATGGGTTCGGTTAGAGTTATGGTTAGGGTTACGTTTAGGATTAGGTTAGGTTAAGGTTAGTGTTAGGGTTAGGGTTTGAGTTAGGGTTAGGTTTAGGCTTAGGGTTTGGGTTAGGGTTAGGTTTAGGGTTAATGTTTGGGTTAGGGTTAGGGTTAGGTATAGGGTTAGTGTAAGGTAAGGGTTAGGGATAGGGTTAGGGTTAAGGTTAGGATTAGCGTCAGGGTTAGTAGAGGTAGTCGTTTTAGTAGAGGTCCTGTATGTGGAGGGACTGGGCAGGGCCAGCTGGCCACACCACCTTCTTCCCTCCTCCTCCCATCTTCTCCTGGTTGCTTCTTTTTGCCAATAACTAGAACTTTGACCTAAAGTCAACTAAATCTCTCCAAACTGGTCACCCAAACAATAGAGCCTACCACCAAGAAACCTCTGTGTTTCAGCAACTCATCTGAGAGGGCTTTATCACCTAGCAACACCCTAAACAATGCTTTGCCAGATCACTGCCTCTTGGAGTTCCAGAATCTTAGTCCAAGATTCTGTGACCTCAGCACTCCTGCCCACATCAGACACCAATGACAGGAGACTGACCAATAGCACTCTGCACTCACTTGCAAAGCTCTGCCTGTCTATCACAGCTTCAGAGCAGGTGCTCCTCCCCTGTTCAAGTCATGCCAAGGTTGCTTCCCAGTTCTGCAGCTCTTGCCAGGATTGCACGTTGTTACCTCAATAACCAACCTCATTCTTTCTAGAAATTAACATATAATTGATATTGGATTCTTCATTACTATAAGCTACATTTGAATCAGAAAACTACTTTGGGCATCGTTCTCTATGAGGGAAAATAAATTCCTTTTTCATTATTGCTGAATCCAATCTTTGCTCTTAAAAAAGTACAACTCAAATCTTGTAGGTGAGGCAGGAGGATTATCCGTTCTAGGCTACCTTGGTATTAGGGTATGGTTTATGGTTAGCGTTAGGGTTAGAATTAGGGTTAGGTTTAGGTTTAGGGTTAGGGTTAGGGTTAGTGTTTGTGTTAGGGTTAGGGTTACTATTAGGGTTAGGGTTAGAGTTATGGTTTGTGTTAGGATTCGTGTTAGGGTTAGGGTTTGGGTTAACGTTAGGGTTAGGGTTAGGGTTAGGATTAGGATTTGGGTTAATATTAGGGTTAGGGTTAGGGTTTGCATTTGGGTTAGGGTGAGGGTTAGGTTTAGGGTTAGGGTTAGTGTTAGGGTTAGGGTTAGGGTTTAGGTTAGGGTTATGGTTTGGGTTTCCGTTTCGGTTTGGTTTAGGGTTAGGGTTGGGGTTAGGTTTAGGATTTGGGTTAGGCTTAGGTTTAGCGTTAGGGTTTGCAATAGGGTTGGGGTTTGGGTTAGGGTTAGGTTTAGGGTTAGGGTTAGGATTAGGGTTAGCGTTTGGGTTAGGGTTTTTTTTTTGGTTTGGTTTAGGGTTAGTGTTAGGTTTAGGGTTAGATTTCGCGTTTGGGTTAGGGTTACTTTTTGGGTTAGGGTTAGGCTTAGGTTTAGGGTTAGGGTTAGTGTTTGGGTTTCGGTTTGGGTTAGCGTTAGGCTTAGGGTTCGGGTTACGGTTAGTGTGAGAGTTAGGGTTAGGTTTAATGTTAGGATTTGGGTCAGGTTTAGGGTTAGGGTAAGTTTTAGGGTTTGGGTTAGGGTTACGGTTAGTGTTAGGGTGATAGTTCAGGTTAGGGTTAGGGTTAGGGTTAGGGTTAGGGTTAGGGTTAGGGTTTGGTTAAGGGTTAGGATTAGGGAAAGGGTTAGGATTAGGGTTAGGGTTAGGGTTAGGGTTAGGGTTAGTGTTAGGGTTAGGCTTAGGGTTAGGTTTAGGATTTGGTTTAGGTTTAGGTTTAGGTTTAGGTTTAGGGTTAGTGTTAGGGTTACGGTTAGGGTTAGGGGTTAGGCTTTGGGTTAGGGTTAGTGTTTGAGTTAGGCTTAGGGTTAGGGTTTGCGTTTGGGTTAGGGTTAGGTTTAGGGTTATTGTTAGGTCTTGTGTTAGGGTTAGGGTTAAGGTTAGGGTTTGGGTAAGTGTTAGAGTTAGGGTTAGGGTTAGGGTTCGGGTTTTGTTTGGGTTAGGGTTAGGGTTAGGGTTGTGGTTTAGGGTTAGATTTAGGTTTAGAGTTAGGGTTAGGGTTAGGGGTTAGGGTTTAGGCTTAGGGTTAGGGTTAGTGCTTGGGTTAGGGTTAGGGTTAGGGTTTGAGTTAGGTTTAGGGTTAGGGTTAGGGGTAATGTTAGGGTTAGTGTTTGGGTTAGGGTAGGATTAGGTTTAGGGTTAGGGTTTATGTTAGGGTTGGGGTTATGGATTAGGCTTAGGGTTAGGGTTAGTGTCTGGGTTACGGTTAGGGTTAGGGTTTGGCTTAGGTTCAGGGTTAGGGTTAGGGTTAAGTTTAGTGTTAGGTTTTGGGTTTGGGTTAGGGTTAGGTTTAGGATTAGGTTTAGGGTTAGTGTTTGGGTTTGGGTTAGGCTTTGGTTTAGGATTACGGTTAGGGTTGGGGTTTGGGTTAGATTTAGGGTTAGGGGTTGGGTTTGGGTTAAGTTTAGGGTTAGGGTTAGGGTTTGGGTTTGGTTTTGTGTTAGGGATAGTGTTAGGGTTAGGGTTTGGGTTTGGGTTTGGGTTAGGCTTTGGTTTAGGATTACGTTTAGGGTTGGGGTTTGGGTTAGATTTAGGGTTAGGGTTAGGGTTAGCGTTTGTGTTAGAGTTAGGGTTAAGTTTAGTGTTAAGATTAGATTTAGTGTTTTTGTTAGGGTTAGGGTTAGAATTAAGGATAGGGTTTGGGTTTGGATTAGGGTTAGGATTAGGGTTTGTTTAGATTAGGGTTAATGTTGGGGTTAGGGTTAGGGTTTGGGTTTGGGTAAGTTTTTGGGATAGGGTTAGGGTTAGGGTTTGCGTTTGGGTTTGGATTAGGGTTAGGTTTTGGGTTAGAGTTTGGTTTAGGGATAGGGTTAGGGTTAGGGATTGTTTTGGGTAAGGGTTACGGTTAAGGTTATAGCTGGATTTGGTGTAGGGTTAGGTTTACGGTTAGTGTTAGGTTTGGGTTTGGATTAGGGCTAGGATTAGGGTTTGGGTTTGGGTTAGGGTTAGGGTTAGGGTTAGGATTATGGTTTGGGTTAGGATTAGGGTTAGGGTTTGGGTTTGGGTTAGGGTTAGTTTTAGGTTTAGTGTTAGGGTTTGGGTTATTGTTAGGGTTAGGGTTAGGTTCGGGTTTGGGTTTGGGTTACGGTTAGGGTTAGTGTTAGGGTTTGTGTTAGGTTTAGGTTTAGGGTTAGGGTTTGTGTCAGGGTTAGGGTTAGGGTTAAGGTTAGGTTTTGGGTTAGGGTTAGGGTGAGGATTAGGGTTATGGTTTGGGTTAGGGTTAGGGTTAGGGTTAGGGTTTGGGTTTGGCTTAGGGTTAGGGTTAGGGTTAGGGTTAGGGTTAGTGTTAGGGTTTGTTTTGCGTTAGGATTAGGGTTGGGGTTAAGGTTAGGATTAGGGTTACGGTTTGGGTTAGGGTTTGGGTTTCGGTTAGGGTTAGGGCTAGGGTTTGGTTTAGGTTTAGGGTTAGAGTTAGGGTTAGGGTTTGGGTTTGGGTTACGGTTAGGGTTAGGTTAGGGTTTGGGTTTGGGTTTGGGTTAGGGTTAGGTTTAGGGTTAGGGTTTGGGTTAGGGTTAGGTTTCGGGTTAATGTTTGGATTAGCTTTAGGGTTAGGTTTTATGGTTATGGTTAAGGTTTGGTTTAGGGTTGAGTTTAGGTTTAGGGTTTGGGTTAGGGTTAGGTTTAGGGGTAATATTTGGCTTAGGGTTAGTGTTAGGTATACGGTTAGGGTTTGGTTTAGTGTTAGGTTTAGTGTTAGGGTTAGGGTTAGGGTTAGGATTACGGTAAGAGTTTGGGTTAGGTTTAGGGTTGTGTTAGGGTTTGGGTTTGTGTTAGGGTTAGGGTTAGGGTTTGTGTTAGGGTTAGTATTAGGGTTAGGGTTTGGGCTAGGGTTAGGGTTAGGGTTAGGGTTAATGTTTGGGCTAGGGTTTGGGTTAGGTTTAGGGTTAGGGGTTGGGTTTGGGTTAAGTTTAGGGTTAGGGTTAGGGTTTGGGTTAGGATTAGGGTTAGCGTTTGGGTTAGGGTTTTTTTTTGGTTTGGGTTAGGGTTAGTGTTAGGTTTAGGGTTAGATTTCGCGTTTGGGTTAGGGTTACTTTTTGGGTTAGGGTTAGGCTTAGGTTTAGGGTTACGGTTAGTGTGAGAGTTAGGGTTAGGTTTAATGTTAGGATTTGGGTCAGGTTTAGGGTTAGGGTAAGTTTTAGTTTTTTTTGTTAGGGTTACGGTTAGTGTTAGGGTTTTAGTTCAGGTTAGGGTTAGGGTTAGGGTTAGGGTTAGGGTTTGGTTTAGGGTTAGGATTAGGGAAACGGTTAGGATTAGGGTTAGGGTTAGGGTTAGGGTTAGGGTTAGGGTTAGTGTTAGGGTTAGGCTTAGGGTTAGGTTTAGGATTTGGTTTAGGTTTAGGTTTAGGTTTAGGGTTAGTGTTAGGGTTACGGTTAGGGTTAGGGGTTAGGCTTTGGGTTAGGGTTAGTGTTTGAGTTAGGCTTAGGGTTAAGGTTTGCGTTTGGGTTAGGGTTAGGTTTAGGGTTATTGTTAGGTCTTGTGTTAGGGTTAGGGTTAAGGTTAGGGTTTGGGTAAGTGTTAGAGTTAGGGTTAGGGTTAGGGTTCGGGTTTTGTTTGGGTTAGGGTTAGGGTTAGGGTTGTGGTTTAGGGTTAGATTTAGGTTTAGGGTTAGGGTTAGGGTTAGGGGTTAGGGTTTAGGCTTAGGGTTAGGGTTAGTGCTTGGGTTAGGGTTAGGGTTAGGGTTTGAGTTAGGTTTAGGGTTAGGGTTAGGGTTAATGTTAGGGTTAGTGTTTGGGTTAGGGTAGGATTAGGTTTAGGGTTAGGGTTTATGTTAGGGTTGGGGTTATGGATTAGGCTTAGGGTTAGGGTTAGTGTCTGGGTTACGGTTAGGGTTAGGGTTTGGCTTAGGTCCAGGGTTAGGGTTAGGGTTAAGTTTAGTGTTAGGTTTTGGGTTTGGGTTAGGGTTAGGTTTAGGATTAGGTTTAGGGTTAGTGTTTGGGTTTGGGTTAGGCTTTGGTTTAGGATTACGGTTAGGGTGGGGGTTTGGGTTAGATTTAGGGTGAGGGGTAGGGATAGGGTTTGTGTTAGAGTTAGGGTTAAGTTTAGTGTTAAGATTAGATTTAGTGTTTTTGTTAGTGTTAGGGTTAGAATTAAGGATAGGGTTTGGGTTTGGATTAGGGTTAGGATTAGGGTTTGTTTAGATTAGGGTTAATGTTGGGGTTAGGGTTAGGGTTTGGGTTTGGGTAAGTCTTTGGGATAGGGTTAGGGTTAGGGTTTGCGTTTGGATTTGGATTAGGGTTAGGTTTTGGGTTAGAGTTTGGTTTAGGGTTAGGGTTAGGGTTAGGGTTTGTTTTGGGAAAGGGTAACGATTAAGGTTAGAGCTGGATTTGGTGTAGGGTAAGGTTTACGGTTAGTGTAAGGTTTGGGTTTGGATTAGGGCTAGGATTAGGGTTTGGGTTTGGGTTAGGGTTAGGGTTAGGTTTGGATTATGGTTTGGGTTAGGGTTAGGGTTAGGGTTTGGGTTTGGCTTAGGGTTCGGGTTAGGGTTAGGGTTAGGGTTAGGGTTAGGTTTAGGGTTAAAGTTAGGGTTTGGTTTGGGTTAGTGTTAGGGTTTGTGTTAGGTTTAGGGTTAGGTTTAGGGTTTGTTTTTGGGTTAGGGTTAGGGTTAAGGTTAGAGTTTGGGTTAGGGTTAGGGTTAGGTTTAGGGTTATGGTTTGGGTTAGGTTTAGGGTTAGTGTTAGGGTTTGGGTTATTGTTAGGGTTAGGGTTAGGTTAGGGTTTGGGTTTGGGTTACGGTTAGGGTTAGTGTTAGGGTTTGTGTTAGGTTTAGGGTTAGGGTTAGGGTTTGTGTTAGGGTTAGGTTTAGGGTTTAGGTTAGGTTTTGGGTTAGGGTTAGGGTTAGGATTATGGTTATGGTTTGGGTTAGGGTTAGGGTTAGGGTTTGGGTTTGGGTTACGGTTAGGGTTAGGTTAGGGTTTGGGTTTGGGTTAGGGTTAGGTTTAGGGTTAGGGTTTGGGTTGGGGTTAGGTTTCGGGTTAATGTTTGGATTAGCTTTAGGGTTAGGGTTTGGGTTGGGGTTAGGTTTTATGGTTATGGTTAGGGTTTGGGTTAGGGTTGGGTTTAGGGTTAGGGTTTGGGTTAGGGTTAGGTTTCGGGGTAATGTTTGGCTTAGGGTTAGTGTTAGGTATACGGTTAGTGTTTGGTTTAGTGTTAGGTTTAGTGTTAGGGTTAGGGTTAGGGTTAGGGTTAGGGTTACGGTAAGAGTTTGGGTTAGGTTTAGGGCTGTGTTAGGGTTTGGGTTTGTGTTAGGGTTAGGGTTAGGGTTTGTGTTAGGGTTAGTGTTAGGGTTAGGGTTTGGGCTAGGGTTAGGGTTAGGGTTAGGGTTAATGTTTGGGTTAGGGTTAGGATTAGGTTTAGGGTTAGGGTTTGGGTTAGGTTTAGGGTTAGGGGTTGGGTTTGGGTTAAGTTTAGGGTTAGGGTTAGGGTTTGGGTTTGGTTTTGTGTTAGGGATAGTGTTAGGGTTAGTGTTTGGGTTTGGGTTTGGGTTAGGCTTTGGTTTAGGATTACGGTTAGGGTTGGGGTTTGGGTTAGATTTAGGGTTAGGGTTAGGGTTAGCGTTTGTGTTAGAGTTAGGGTTAAGTTTAGTGTTAAGATTAGATTTAGTGTTTTTGTTAGGGTTAGGGTTAGAATTAAGGATAGGGTTTGGGTTTGGATTAGGATTAGGATTAGGGTTTGTTTAGATTAGGGTTAATGTTGGGGTTAGGGTTAGGGTTTGGGTTTGGGTAAGTCTTTCGGATAGGGTTAGGGTTAGGGTTTGCGTTTGGGTTTGGATTAGGGTTAGGTTTTGGGTTAGAGTTTGGTTTAGGGTTAGGGTTAGGGTTAGGGTTTGTTTTGGGTAAGGGTTACGGTTAAGGTTATAGCTGGATTTGGTGTAGGGTTAGGTTTACGGTTAGTGTTATGTTTGGGTTTGGATTAGGGCTAGGATTAGGGTTTGGGTTTGGGTTAGGGTTAGGGTTAGGGTTAGGATTATGGTTTGGGTTAGGATTAGGGTTAGGGTTTGGGTTTGGGTTAGGTTTAGGTTTAGGTTTAGTGTTAGGGTTTGGGTTATTGTTAGGGTTAGGGTTAGGTTAGGGTTTGGGTTTGGGTTACGGTTAGGGTTAGTGTTAGGGTTTGTGTTAGGTTTAGGTTTAGGGTTAGGGTTTGTGTCAGGTTAGGGTTAGGGTTAAGGTTAGGTTTTGGGTTAGGGTTAGGGTGAGGATTAGGGTTATGGTTTGGGTTAGGGTTAGGGTTTGGGTTTGGCTTAGGGATAGGGTTAGGGTTAGGGTTAGGGCTAGGGCTAGTGTAAGGGATTGCTTTGCGTTAGGATTAGGGTTAGGGTTAAGGTTAGGATTAGGGTTACGGTTTGGGTTAGGGTTTGGGTTTGGGTTAGGGTTAGGGCTAGGGTTTGGTTTAGGTTTAGGGTTAGAGTTAGGGTTAGGGTTTGGGTTTGGGTTACGGTTAGGGTTAGGTTAGGGTTTGGGTTTGGGTTTGGGTTAGGGTTAGGTTTAGGGTTAGGGTTTGGGTTAGGGTTAGGTTTCGGGTTAATGTTTGGATTAGCTTTAGGGTTAGGGTTTGGGTTAGGGTTAGGTTTTATGGTTATGGTTAAGGTTTGGTTAGGGTTGAGTTTAGGGTTAGGGTTTGGGTTAGGGTTAGGTTTAGGGGTAATATTTGGCTTAGGGTTAGTGTTAGGTATACGGTTAGTGTTTGGTTTAGTGTTAGGTTTAGTGTTAGGGTTAGGGTTAGGGTTAGGATTACGGTAAGAGTTTGGGTTAGGTTTAGGGTTGTGTTAGGGTTTGGGTTTGTGTGAGGGTTAGGGTTAGGGTTTGTGTTAGGGTTAGTATTAGGGTTAGGGTTTGGGCTAGGTTTAGGGTTAGGGTTAGGGTTAATGTTTGGGCTAGGGTTTGGGTTAGGTTTAGGGTTAGGGGTTGGGTTTGGTTTAAGTTTAGGGTTAGGGTTAGTGTTTGGGTTTGGTTTTGGGTTAGGGAAAGTGTTAGGGGTAGGGTTTGGGTTTGGGTTTGGG
Organism: Eospalax fontanierii; assembly: GCA_035773235.1. Lineage (NCBI taxonomy): Eukaryota > Metazoa > Chordata > Mammalia > Rodentia > Spalacidae > Eospalax > Eospalax fontanierii. Next base: position 2,989,483 of record JAJHUQ010000053.1, on the reverse strand, counting down.
TTAGGCTTTGGTTTAGGATTACGGTTAGGGTTGGGGTTTGGGTTAGATTTAGGGTTAGTGTTAGGGTTAGGGTTTGTGTTAGAGTTAGGGTTAAGTTTAGGGTTAAGATTAGATTTAGTGTTTTTGTTAGGGTTAGGGTTAGAATTAAGGATAGGGTTTGGGTTTGCATTAGGGTTAGGATTAGGGTTTGTTTAGATTAGGGTTAATGTTGGCGTTAGGGCTAGGGCTTGGGTTTGGGTAAGTCTTTGGGATAGGCTTAGGGTTAGACTTTGCGCTTGGCCTTGGACTAGGGTTAGGTTTTGGGTTAGAGTTTGGTTTAGGGTTAGGGTTAGGGTTAGGGTTTGTTTTGGGTAAGGGTTACGGTTAAGGTTAGAGCTGGATTTGATGTAGGGTTAGGTTTACGGTTAGTGTTAGGTTTGGGTTTGGATTAGGGCTAGGATTAGGGTTTGGGTTTGGGTTAGGGTTAGGGTTAGGGTTAGTATTATGGTTTGGGTTAGGGTTAAGGTTAGGGTTTGTTTTTGGGTTATGGTTAGGTTTAGGGTTAGTGTTAGGGTTTGGGTTATTGTTAGGGTTAGGGTTAGGTTAGGGTTTGGGTTTGGGTTACGGTTAGGGTTAGTGTTAGGGTTTGTGTTAGGTTTAGGGTTAAGGTTAGGGTTTGTGTTAGGGTTAGGGTTAGGGTTAAGGTTAGGTTTTGGGTTAGAGTTAGGGTTAGGATTAGGATTATGGTTTGGGTTAGGGTTAGGGTTAGGGTTTGGGTTTGGCTTAGGGTTAGGGTTAGGGTTAGGTTTAGGGTTAGGGTTAGTGTTAGGGTTTGTTTTGCGTTAGGATTAGGGTTAGTGTTAAGGTTAGGATTAGGATTACGGTTTGGGTTAGGGTTTGGGTTTGGGTTAGGGTTAGGGCTAGGATTTGGTTTAGGTTTAGGGTTAGGGTTAGGGGTAGGGTTAGGGTTTGGGTTTGGGTTACGGTTAGGGGTAGGTTAGGGTTTGGGTTTGGGGTTGGGTTAGGGTATGGTTTAGGGTTAGCGTTTGGGTTAGGGTTAGGTTTCGGGTTAATGTTTGGATTAGCTTTAGGGTTAGGGTTTGGGTTAGGGTTAGGTTTTATGGTTATGGTTATGGTTAGGGTTTGGGTTAGGGTTGGGTTTAGGTTAAGTTTAGGTTTAGGGGTAATGTTTGGCTTAGGGTTAGTGTTAGGTATACGGTTAGGGTTTGGTTTAGTGTTAGGTTTAGTGTTAGGGTGAGGGTTAGGGTTAGGGCTACGGTAAGAGTTTGGGTTAGGTTTAGGGCTGTGTTAGGGTTTGGGTTTGTGTTAGGGTTAGGGTTAGGTTTTGTGTTAGGGTTAGTATTAGGGTTAGGGTTTGGTCTAGGGTTAGGGTTAGAGTTAGGGTTAATGTTTGGGTTAGGGTTAGGATTAGGTTTAGGGTTAGGGTTTGGGTTAGGTTTAGGGTTAGGGGTTGGGTTTGGGTTAAGTTTAGGGTTAGGGTTAGGGTTTGGGTTTGGTTTTGGGTTAGGGATAGTGTTAGGGTTAGGGTTTGGGATTGGGTGTCGGTTAGGATTTGGTTTAGGTTTATGGTTAGGGTTGGGGTTTGGGTTAGATTTAGGGTTAGGGTTAGGGTTAGGGTTTGTGTTAGAGTTAGGGTTAAGTTTAGGGTTAAGATTAGATTTAGTGTTTTTGTTAGGGTTAGGGTTAGAATTAAGGATAGGGTTTGGGTTTGGATTAGGGTTAGGATTAGGGTTTGTTTAGATTAGGGTTAATGTTGGGGTTAGGGTTAGGGTTTGGGTTTGGGTAAGTCTTTGGGATAGGGTTAAGGTTAGGGTTTGCGTTTGGGTTTGGATTAGGGTTAGGTTTTGGGTTAGAGTTTGGTTTAGGGTTAGGGTTACGGTTAGGGTTTGTTTTGGGTAAGGGTTACGGTTAAGGTTAGAGCTGGATTTGGTGTAGGTTTAGGTTTACGGTTAGTGTTAGGTTTGGGTTTGGATTAGGGCTAGGATTAGGGTTTGGGTTTGGGTTAGGGTTAGGGTTAGGGTTAGGATTATGGATTGGGTTAGGGTTAGGGTTAGGGTTTGGGTTTGGGTTAGGGTTAGTTTTAGGTTTAGTGTTAGGGTTTGGGTTATTGTTAGGGTTAGGGTTAGGTTAGGGTTTGGGTTTGGGTTACGGTTAGGGTTAGTGTTAGGGTTTGGGTTAGGTTTAGGGTTAGGGTTAGGGTTTGTGTTAGGGTTAGGGTTAGGGTTAAGGTTAGGTTTTGGATTAGGGTTAGGGTTAGGATTAGGTTTATGGTTTGGGTTAGGGTTAGGGTTAGGGTTTGGGTTTGGCTTAGGGTTTGGGTTACGGTTAGGGTTAGGTTAGGGTTTGGGTTTGGGTTTGGGTTAGGGTTAGGTTTAGGGTTAGGGTTTGGGTTAGGGTTAGGTTTCGGGTTAATATTTGGATTAGCTTTAGGGTTAGGGTTTGGGTTAGGGTTAGGTTTTATGGTTATGGTTAGGGTTTGGGTTAGGGTTGGGTTTAGGGTTAGTGTTTGGGTTAAGGTTAGGTTTAGGGGTAATGTTTGGCTTAGGGTTAGTGTTAGGTATACGGTTAGGGTTTGGTTTAGTGTTAGGTTTAGTGTTAGGGTTAGGGTTAGGGTTAGGGTTACGGTAAGAGTTTGGTTTAGGTTTAGGACTGTGTTAGGGTTTGGGTTTGTGTTAGGGTTAGGGTTAGGGTTTGTGTTAGGGTTAGTATTAGGGTTAGGGTTTGGGCTAGGGTTAGGGTTAGAGTTAGGGTTAATGTTTGGTTTAGGGTTAGGATTAGGTTTAGGGTTAGCGTTAGGGTTAGGGTTAGGGTTAGGGTTTGGCTTAGCGTTAGGGTTAGGGTTAGGGTTTGGGTTAGGGTTAGGGTTAGTGTTAGTGTTAGGGTTAGGGTTTGGGTTTGGGTTTGGGTTAGGCTTTGGTTTAGGATTACGGTTAGCGTTGGGGTTTGGGTTAGATTTAGGGTTAGGGTTAGGGTTAGGGTTTGTGTTAGAGTTAGGGTTAAGTTTAGGGTTAAGATTAGATTTAGTGTTTTTGTTAGGGTTAGGGTTAGAATTAAGGATAGGGTTTGGGTTTGGATTAGGGTTAGGATTAGGGTTTGTTTAGATTATGGTTAATGATATGTTTAGGGTTAGGGTTTGGGTTTGGGTAAGTCTTTGGGATAGGGTAAGGGTTAGGGTTTGCGTTTGGGTTTGGATTAGGGTTAGGTTTTGGGTTAGAGTTTGGTTTAGGGTTAGGGTTAGGGTTAGGGTTTGTTTTGGGTAAGGGTTACGGTTAAGGTTAGAGTTGGATTTGGTGTAGGGTTAGGTTTATGGTTAGTGTTAGGTTTGGGTTTGGATTAGGGCTAGGATTAGGGTTTGGGTTTGGGTTAGGGTTAGGGTTAGGGTTAGGATTATGGTTTGGGTTAGGGTTAGGGTTAGGGTTTGGGTTTGGGTTAGGGTTAGGTTTAGGGTTAGTGTTAGGGTTTGGGTTATTGTTAGGGTTAGGGTTAGGTTAGGGTTTGGGTTTGGGTTACGGTTAGGGTTAGTGTTAGGGTTTGTGTTAGGTTTAGGGTTAGGGTTAGGGTTTGTGTTAGGGTTAGGGTTAGGGTTAAGGTTAGGTTTTGGGTTAGGGTTAGGGTTCGGATTAGGGTTATGGTTTTGGTTAGGGTTAGGGTTAGGGTTTGGGTTTGGCTTAGGGTTAGGGTTAGGGTTAGGGTTAGGGTTAGGGTTAGGGTTTGTTTTGCGTTAGGATTAGGGTTAGGGTTAAGGTTAGGATTAGGTTTACGGTTTGGTTTAGGGTTTGGGTTTGGGTTAGGGTTAGGGCTAGGGTTTGGTTTAGGTTTAGGGTTAGGGTTAGGGTTAGGGTTTGAGTTTGGGTTACGGTTAGGGTTAGGTTAGGGTTTGGGTTTGGGTTTGGGTTAGGGTTAGGTATAGAGTTAGGGTTTGGGTTAGGGTTAGGTTTCGGGTTAATGTTTGGATTAGCTTTAGGGTTCGGGTTTGGGTTAGGGTTAGGTTTTATGATTATGGTTAGGGTTTGGGTTAGGGTTGGGTTTAGGGTTAGGGTTTGGGTTAATGTTAGGTTTAGGGGTAATGTTTGGCTTAGGGTTAGTGTTAGGTATACGGTTAGGGTTTGGTTTAGTGTTAGGTTTAGTGTTAGGGTTAGGGTTAGTGTTAGGGTTACGGTAAGAGTTTGGGTTAGGTTTAGGGCTGTGTTAGGGTTTGGGTTTGTGTTAGGGTTAGGGTTAGGGTTTGTGTTAGGGTTAGTATTAGGGTTAGGGTTTGGGCTAGGGTTAGGGTTAGAGTTAGGGTTAATGTTTGGGTTAGGGTTAGGATTAGGTTTAGGGTTAGGGTTAATGTTGGGGTTAGGGTTAGGGTTTGGGTTTGGGTAAGTCTTTGGGATAGGGGTAGGGTTAGGGTTTGCGTTTGGGTTTGGATTAGGGTTAGGTTTTGGGTTAGAGTTTGGTTTAGGGTTAGAGTTAGGGTTAGGGTTTGTTTTGGGTAAGGGTTACGGTTAAGGTTAGAGCTGGATTTGGTGTAGGGTTAGGTTTACGGTTAGTGTTAGGTTTGGGTTTGGATTAGGGCTAGGATTAGGGTTTGGGTTTGGGTTAGGGTTAGGGTTAGGGTTAGGATTATGGTTTGGGTTAGGGTTAGGGTTAGGGTTTGGGTTTGGCTTAGGGTTCGGGTTAGGGTTAGGGTTAGGGTTAGGGTTAGGTTTAGGGTTACACTTAGGGTTTGGTTTGGGTTAGTGTTAGGGTTTGTGTTAGATTTAAGGTTAGGTTTAGGGTTTGTTTTTGGGTTAGGGTTAGGGTTAAGGTTAGAATTTGGGTTAGGGTTAGGGTTAGGTTTAGGGTTATGGTTTGGGTTAGGTTTAGGGTTAGTGTTAGGGTTTGGGTTATTGTTAGGGTTAGGGTTAGGTTAGGGTTTGGGTTTGGGTTACGGTTAGGGTTAGTGTTGGGGTTTGTGTTAGGTTTAGGGTTAGGGTTAGGGTTTGTGTTAGGGTTAGGGTTAGGGTTTAGGTTAGGTTTTGGGTTAGGGTTAGGGTTAGGATTATGGTTATGGTTTGGGTTAGGGTTAGGGTTAAGGTTTGGGTTTGGGTTACCGTTAGGGTTAGGTTAGGGTTTGGGTTTGGGTTAGGGTTAGGTTTAGGGTTAGGGTTTGGGTTAGGGTTAGGTTTCGGGTTAATGTTTGGATTAGCTTTAGGGTTAGGGTTTGGGTTAGGGTTAGGTTTTATGGTTATGGTTAGGGTTTGGGTTAGGGTTGGGTTTAGGGTTAGGGTTTGGGTTAGGGTTAGGTTTAGGGGTAATGTTTGGCTTAGGGTTAGTGTTAGGTATACGGTTAGTGTTTGGTTTAGTGTTAGGTTTAGTGTTAGGGTTAGGGTTAGGGTTAGGGTTACGGTAAGAGTTTGGGTTAGGTTTAGGGCTGTGTTAGGGTTTGGGTTTGTGTTAGGGTTAGGGTTAGGGTTTGTGTTAGGATTAGGTTTAGGGTTAGGGTTTGGGTTAGGTTTAGGGTTAGGGGTTGGGTTTGGGTTAAATTTAGGGTTAGGGTTAGGGTTTGGGTTGGGTTTTGGGTTGGGGATAGTGTTAGGGTTAGGGTTTGGGTTTGGGTTTGGGTTAGGCTTTGGTTTAGGATTACGGTTAGGGTTGGGGTTTGGGTTAGATTTAGGGTTAGGGTTAGGGTTAGCGTTTGTGTTAGAGTTAGGTTTAAGTTTAGTGTTAAGATTAGATTTAGTGTTTTTGTTAGGGTTAGGTTTAGAATTAAGGATAGGGTTTGGGTTTGGATTAGGGTTAGGATTAGGGTTTGTTTAGATTAGGGTTAATGTTGGGGTTAGGGTTAGGGTTTGGGTTTGGGCAAGTCTTTGGGATAGGGTTAGGGTTAGGGTTTGCGTTTGGGTTTGGATTAGGGTTAGGTTTTGGGTTAGAGTTTGGTTTAGGGTTAGGGTTAGGGTTAGGGTTTGTTTTGGGTAAGGGTTACGGTTAAGGATAGAGCTGGATTTGGTGTAGGGTTAGGTTTACGGTTAGTGTTAGGTTTGGGTTAGGATTAGGGCTAGGATTAGGGTTTGGGTTTGGGTTAGGGTTAGGGTTAGGGTTAGGATTATGGTTTGGGTTAGGATTAGGGTTAGGGTTTGGGTTTGGGTTAGGGTTAGGTTTAGGTTTAGTGTTAGGGTTTGGGTTATTGTTAGGGTTAGGGTTAGGTTAGGGTTTGGGTTTGGGTTACGGTTAGGGTTAGTGTTAGGTTTTGGGTTAGGTTTAGGGTTAGGGTTAGGGTTTGTGTTAGGGTTAGGGTTAGGGTTAAGGTTAGGTTTTGGGTTAGGGTTAGGGTTAGGATTAGGTTTATGGTTTGGGTTAGGGTTAGGGTTAGAGTTTGGGTTTGGCTTAGGGTTAGGGTTAGGGTTACTATTAGGGTTAGGGTTAGCGTTAGGGTTAGGGTTTGTTTTGCGTTAGGATTAGGGTTAGGGTGAAGGTGAGGATTAGGGTTACGGTGTGGTTTAGGGGTGGGGGTGGGGTTAGTGTTAGGGCGAGGGTTTGGTTTAGGTTTATGGTTAGGGTTAGGGTTAGGGTTTGAGTTTGGGTTACGGTTAGGGTTAGGTTAGGGTTTGGGTTTGGGTTTGGGTTAGGGTTAGGTTTAGGGTTAGGGTTTGGGTTAGGGTTAGGTTTCGGGTTAATGTTTGGATTAGCTTTAGGGTTAGGGTTTGGGTTAGGGTTAGGTTTTATGGTTATGGTTAGGGTTTGGGTTAGGGTTGGGTTTAGGGTTAGTGTTTGGGTTAAGGTTAGGTTTAGGGGTAATGTTTGGCTTAGGGTTAGTGTTAGGTATACGGTTAGGGTTTGGTTTAGTGTTAGGTTTAGTGTTAGGGTTAGGGTTAGGGTTAGGGTTACGGTAAGAGTTTGGGTTAGGTTTAGGGCTGGATAGGGTTTGGGTTTGTGTTAGGGTTAGGGTTAGGGTTTGTGTTAGGGTTAGTATTAGGGTTAGTGTTTGGGCTAGGGTTAGGGTTAGAGTTAGGGTTAATGTTTGGGTTAGGGTTAGGATTAGGTTTAGGGTTAGGGTTTGGGTTAGGTTTAGGGTTAGGGGTTGGGTTTGGGTTAAGTTTAGGGTTAGGGTTAGGGTTTGGGTTTGGTTTTGGGTTAGGGATAGTGTTAGGGTTAGGGTTTGGGTTTGGGTTTGGGTTAGGCTTTGGTTTAGGATTACGGTTAGGGTTGGGGTTTGGGTTAGATTTAGGGTTAGGGTTAGGGTTAGGGTTTGTGTTAGAGTTAGGGTTAAGTTTAGGGTTAAGATTAGATTTAGTGTTTTTGTTAGGGTTAGGGTTAGAATTATGGATAGGGTTTGGGTTTGGATTAGGGTTAGGATTAGGGTTTGTTTAGATTAGGGTTAATGTTATGGTTAGGGTTAGGGTTTGGGTTTGGGTAAGTCTTTGGGATCGGGTTAGGGTTAGGGTTTGCGTTTGGGTTTGGATTAGGGTTAGGTTTTGGGTTAGAGTTTGGTTTAGGGTTAGGGTTAGGGTTAGGGTTTGTTTTGGGTAAGGGTTACGGTTAAGGTTAGAGCTGGATTTGGTGTAGGGTTAGGTTTACGGTTAGTGTTAGGTTTGGGTTTGGATTAGGGCTAGGATTAGGGTTTGGGTTTGGGTTAGGGTTAGGGTTAGGGTTAGGATTATGGTTTGGGTTAGGGTTAAGGTTAGGGTTTGGGTTTGGGTTAGGGTTAGGATTAGGGTTAGTGTTAGGGTTTGGGTTAGGTTTAGGGTTAGGGTTAGGGTTTGTGTTAGTGTTAGGGTTAGGGTTAAGGTTAGGTTTTGGGTTAGGGTTAGGGTTCGGATTAGGGTTATGGTTTGGGTTAGGGTTAGGGTTAGGGTTTGGGTTTGGCTTAGGGTTAGGGTTAGGGTTAGGGTTAGGGTTAGGGTTAGGGTTAGGTTTAGGGTTTGTTTTGCGTTAGGATTAGGGTTAGGGTTAAGGTTAGGATTAGGGTTACGGTTTGGTTTAGGGTTTGGGTTTGGGTTAGGGTTAGGGCTAGGGTTTGGTTTAGGTTTAGTGTTAGGGTTAGGGTTAGGGTTTGAGTTTGGGTTACGGTTAGGGTTAGGTTAGGGTTTGGGTTTGGGTTTGGGTTAGGGTTAGGTTTAGGGTTAGGGTTAGGGTTTGGGTTAGGGTTAGGTTTCGGGTTAATGTTTGGATTAGCTTTAGGTTTCGGGTTATGGTTAGGGTTAGGTTTTATGATTATGGTTAGCGTTTGGGTTAGGGTTGGGTTTAGGGTTAGGGTTTGGGTTTATGTTAGGTTTAGGGGTAATGTTTGGCTTAGGGTTAGTGTTAGGTATACGGTTAGGGTTTGGTTTAGTGTTAGGTTTAGTGTTAGGGTTAGGGTTAGTGTTAGGGTTACGGTAAGAGTTTGGGTTAGGTTTAGGGCTGTGTTAGGGTTTGGGTTTGTGTTAGGGTTAGGGTTAGGGTTTGTGTTAGGGTTAGTATTAGGGTTAGGGTTAGGATTTGGATTAGTGTTAGGGTTAGGGTTAGTGTTAGGGTTAGGGTTTGTGTTAGGGTTAGGGTTAGGGTTTGTGTTAGGGTTAGTATTCGGGTTAGGGTTTGGGCTAGGGTTAGGGTTAGAGTTAGGGTTAATGTTTGGGTTAGGGTTAGGATTAGGTTTAGGGTTAGGGTTAATGTTGGGGTTACGGTTAGGGTTTGGGTTTGGGTAAGTCTTTGGGATAGGGTTAGGGTTAGGGTTTGCGTTTGGGTTTGGATTAGGGTTAGGTTTTGGGTTAGAGTTTGGTTTAGGGTTAGGGTTAGGGTTAGGGTTTGTTTTGGGTAAGGGTTACGGTTAAGGTTAGAGCTGGATTTGGTGTAGGGTTAGGTTTACGTTTAGTGTTAGGTTTGGGTTTTGATTAGGGCTAGGATTATGGTTTGGGTTTGGGTTAGGGTTAGGGTTAGGGTTAGGATTATGGTTTGGGTTAGGGTTAAGGTTAGGGTTTGGGTTTGGGTTAGGGTTAGGTTTAGGGTTAGTGTTAGGGTTTGGGTTATTGTTAGGGTTAGGGTTAGGTTAGGGTTTGGGTTTGGGTTACGGTTAGGGTTAGTGTTAGGGTTTGTGTTAGGTTTAGGGTTAGGGTTAGGGTTTGTGTTAGGGTTAGGGTTAGGGTTAAGGTTAGGTTTTGGGTTAGAGTTAGGGTTAGGATTAGGGTTATGGTTTGGGTTAGGGTTAGGGTTAGGGTTTGGGTTTGGCTTAGGGTTAGGGTTAGCGTTATGGTTAGGGTTAGGGTTAGTGTTAGGGTTTGTTTTGCGTTAGGATTAGGGTTAGGGTTAAGGTTAGGATTAGGGTTACGGTTTGGGTTAGGGTTTGGGTTTGGGTTAGGGTTAGGGCAAGGTTTGGTTTAGGTTTAGGGTTAGGGTTAGGGTTAGGGTTAGGGTTTGGGTTTGGGTTACGGTTAGGGTTAGGTTAGGGTTTGGGTTTGGGTTTGGGTTAGGGTTAGGTTTAGGGTTAGCGTTTGGGTTAGGGTTAGTTTTCGGGTTAATGTTTGGATTAGCTTTAGGGTTAGGGTTTGGGTTAGGGTTATGTTTTATTGTTATGGTTATGGTTAGGGTTTGGGTTAGGGTTGGGTTTAGGTTAAGTTTAGGTTTAGGGGTAATGTTTGGCTTAGGGTTAGTGTTAGGTATACGTTTAGGGTTTGGTTTAGTGTTAGGTTTAGTGTTAGGGTTAGGGTTAGGGTTAGGGTTACGGTAAGAGTTTGGGTTAGGTTTAGGGCTGTGTTAGGGTTTGGGTTTGTGTTAGGGTTAGGGTTAGGTTTTGTGTTAGGGTTAGTATTAGGGTTAGGGTTTGGTCTAGGGTTAGGGTTAGAGTTAGGGTTAATGTTTGGGTTAGGGTTAGGATTAGGTTTAGGGTTAGGGTTTGGGTTAGGTTTAGGGTTAGGGTTTGGGTTTGGGTTAAGTTTAGTGTTAGGGTTAGGGTTTGGGTTTGGTTTTGGGTTAGGGATAGTGTTAGGGTTAGGGTTTGGGTTTGGGTTTTGGTTAGGCTTTGGTTTAGGATTATGGTTAGGGTTGGGGTTTGGGTTAGATTTAGGGTTAGGGTTAGGGTTAGGGTTTGTGTTAGAGTTAGGGTTAAGTTTACGGTTAAGATTAGATTTAGTGTTTTTGTTAGGGTTAGGGTTAGAATTAAGGATAGGGTTTTGGTTTGGATTAGGGTTAGGATTAGGGTTTGTTTAGATTAGGGTTAATGTTGGGGTTAGGGTTAGGGTTTGGGTTTGGGTAAGTCTTTGGGATAGGGTTAGGGTTAGGGTTTGCGTTTGGGTTTGGATTAGGGTTAGGTTTTGGGTTAGAGTTTGGTTTAGGGTTAGTGTTAGGGTTAGGGTTTGTTTTGAGTAAGGGTTACGGTTAAGGTTAGAGCTGGATTTGGTGTAGGGTTAGGTTTACGGTTAGTGTTAGGTTTGGGTTTGGATTAGGGCTAGGATTAGGGTTTGGGTTTGGGTTAGGGTTAGGGTTAGGGTTAGGATTATGGTTTGGGTTAGGGTTAAGGTTAGGGTTTGGGTTTGGGTTAGGGTTAGTTTTAGATTTAGTGTTAGGGTTTGGGTTATTGTTAGGGTTAGGGTTAGGTTTAGGGTTAGTGTTAGGGTTTGGGTTATTGTTATGGTAAGGGTTAGGGTAGGGTTTGGGTTTGGGTTACGGTAAGGGATAGTGTTAGGGTTTGTGTTAGGTTTAGGGTTAGGGTTAGGGTTTGTGTTAGGGTTAGGGATAGGGTAAAGGTTAGGTTTTGGGTTAGAGTTAGGGTTAGGATTAGGGTTATGGTTTGGGTTAGGGTTACGGTTAGGGTTTGGGTTTGGCTTAGGGTTAGGGTTAGGGTTATGGTTAGGGTTAGGGTTAGTGTTAGGGTTTGTTTTGCGTTAGGATTAGGGTTAGGGTTAAGGTTAGGATTAGGGTTACGGTTTGGGTTAGGGTTTGGGTTTGGGTTAGGGTTAGGTCTAGGGTTTGGTTTAGGTTTAGGGTTAGGGTTAGGGTTAGGGTTAGGGTTAGGGTTTGGGTTTGGGTTACGGTTAGGGTTAGGTTAGGGTTTGGGTTTGGGTTTGGGTTAGGGTTAGGTTTAGGGTTAGGGTTTGGGTTAGGGTTAGGTTTCGGGTTAATGTTTGGAGTAGCTTTAGGGTTAGGGTTTGGGTTAGGGTTAGGTTTTATGGTTATGGTTAGGGTTTGGGTAAGGGTTGGGTTTAAGGTTAGGGTTTGTGTTAGGGTTAGTTTTAGGGGTAATATTTGGCTTAGGGTTAGTGTTAGCTATACGGTTAGGGTTCGGTTTAGTGTTAGGTTTAGTGTTAGTGTTAGGGTTAGGGTTAGGGTTACGGTAAGAGTTTGGGTTAGGTTTAGGACTGTGTTAGGGTTTGGGTTTGTGTTAGGGTTAGGGTTAGGGTTTGTGTTAGGGTTAGTATTAGGGTTAGGGTTTGGGCTAGGGTTAGGGTTAGAGTTAGGGTTAATGTTTGGGTTAGGGTTAGGATTAGGTTTAGGGTTAGGATTTGGGTTAGGTTTAGGGTTAGGGGTTGGGTTTGGGTTAAGTTTAGGGTTAGGGTTAGTGTTTGGGTTTGGTTTTGGTTAGGGATAGTGTTAGGGTTAGGGTTTGGGTTTGGGTTTGGGTTAGGCTTTGATTTAGGATTACGGTTAGGGTTGGGGTTTGGGTTAGATTTAGGGTTAGGGTTAGGGTTAGGGTTTGTGTTAGAGTTAGGGTTAAGATTAGATTTAGTGTTTTTGTTAGGGTTAGGGTTAGAATTAAGGATAGGGTTTGGGTTTGGATTAGGGTTACGATTACGGTTTGTTTAGGTTAGGGTTAATGTTGGGGTTAGGGTTAGGGTTTGGGTTTGGGTAAGTCTTTGGGATAGGGTTAGGGTTAGGGTTTGCGTTTGGGTTTGGATTAGGGTTAGGTTTTGGGTTAGAGTTTGGTTTAGGGTTAGGGTTAGGGTTAGGGTTTGTTTTGGGTAAGGGTTACGCTTAAGGTTAGAGCTGGATTTGGTGTAGGGTTAGGTTTACGGTTAGTGTTAGGTTTGGGTTTGGATTAGGGCTAGGATTAGGGTTTGGGTTTGGGTTAGGGTTAGGGTTAGGGTTAGGATTATTGTTTGGGCTAGGGTTAAGGTTAGGGTTTGGGTTTGGGTTACGGTTAGGATTAGGGTTAGTGTTAGGGTTTGGGTTAGGTTTAGGGTTAGGGTTAGGGTTTGTGTTAGTGTTAGGGTTAGGGTTAAGGTTAGGTTTTGGGTTAGGGTTAGGGTTCGGATTAGGGTTATGGTTTGGGTTAGGGTTAGGGTTAGGGTTTGGGTTTGGGTTAGGGTTAGGTTTAGGGTTAGGGTTAGGGTTAGGGTTAGGGTTAGGTTTAGGGTTTGTTTTGCGTTAGGATTAGGGTTAGGGTTAAGGTTAGGATTAGGGTTACGGTTTGGTTTAGGGTTTGGGTTTGGGTTAGGGTTAGGGCTAGGGTTTGGTTTAGGTTTAGTGTTAGGGTTAGGGTTAGGGTTTGAGTTTGGGTTACGGTTAGGGTTAGGTTAGGGTTTGGGTTTGGGTTTGGGTTAGGGTTAGGTTTAGGGTTAGGGTTAGGGTTTGGGTTAGGGTTAGGTTTCGGGTTAATGTTTGGATTAGCTTTAGGGTTCGGGTTTGGGTTAGGGTTAGGTTTTATGATTATGGTTAGGGTTTGGGTTAGGGTTGGGTTTAGGGTTAGGGTTTGGGTTAATGTTAGGTTTAGGGGTAATGTTTGGCTTAGGGTTAGTGTTAGGTATACGGTCAGGGTTTGGTTTAGTGTTAGGTTTAGTGTTAGGGTTAGGGTTAGTGTTAGGGTTACGGTAAGAGTTTGGGTTAGGTTTAGGGCTGTGTTAGGGTTTGGGTTTGTGTTAGGGTTAGGGTTAGGGTTTGTGTTAGGGTTAGTATTAGGGTTAGGGTTTGGGCTAGGGTTAGGGTTAGAGTTAGGGTTAATGTTTGGGTTAGGGTTTGTGTTAGGGTTAGGGTTAGGGTTTGTGTTAGGGTTAGTATTAGGGTTAGGGTTTGGGCTAGGGTTAGGGTTAGAGTTAGGGTTAATGTTTGGGTTAGGGTTAGGATTAGGTTTTGGGTTAGGGTTAATGTTGGGGTTAGGGTTACGGTTTGGGTTTGGGTAAGTCTTTGGGATAGGGTTAGGGTTAGGGTTTGCGTTTCGGTTTGGATTAGGGTTAGGTTTTGGGTTAGAGTTTGGTTTAGGGTTAGGGTTAGGGTTAGGGTTTGTTTTGGTTAAGGGTTACGGTTAAGGTTAGAGCTGGATTTGGTGTAGGGTTAGGTTTACGGTTAGTGTTAGGTTTGGGTTTGGATTAGGGCTAGGATTAGGGTTTGGGTTTGGGTTAGGGTTAGGGTTAGGGTTAGGATTATGGTTTGGGTTAGGGTTAAGGTTAGGGTTTGGGTTTGGGTTAGGGTTAGGTTTAGGGTTAGTGTTAGGGTTTGGGTTATTGTTAGGGTTAGGGTTAGGTTAGGGTTTGGGTTTGGGTTACGGTTAGGGTTAGTGTTAGGGTTTGTGTTAGGTTTAGGGTTAGGGTTAGGGTTTGTGTTAGGGTTAGGGTTAGGGTTAAGGTTAGGTTTTGCGTTAGAGTTAGGGTTAGGATTAGGGTTATGGTTTGGGTTAGGGTTAGGGTTAGGGTTTGGGTTTGGCTTAGGGTTAGGGTTAGCGTTATGGTTAGGGTTAGGGTTAGTGTTAGGGTTTGTTTTGCGTTAGGATTAGGGTTAGGGTTAAGGTTAGGATTAGGGTTACGGTTTGGGTTAGGGTTTGGGTTTGGGTTAGGGTTAGGGCTAGGATTTGGTTTAGGTTTAGGGTTAGGGTTAGGGTTAGGGTTAGGGTTTGGGTTTGGGTTACGGTTAGGGTTAGGTTAGGGTTTGGGTTTGGGTTTGGGTTAGGGTTAGGATTACGGTTTGGGTTAGGGTTTGGGTTTGGGTTAGGTTTCGGGTTAATGTTTGGATTAGCTTTAGGGTTAGGGTTTGGGTTAGGGTTAGGTTTTATTGTTATGGTTATGGTTAGGGTTTGGGTTAGGGTTGGGTTTAGGTTAAGTTTAGGTTTAGGGGTAATGTTTGGCTTAGGGTTAGTGTTAGGTATACGGTTAGGGTTTGGTTTAGTGTTAGGTTTAGTGTTAGGGTTAGGGTTAGGGTTAGGGTTACGGTAAGAGTTTGGGTTAGGTTTAGGGCTGTGTTAGGGTTTGGGTTTGTGTTAGGGTTAGGGTTAGGTTTTGTGTTAGGGTTAGTATTAGGGTTAGGGTTTGGGCTAGGGTTAGGGTTAGAGTTAGGGTTAATGTTTGGGTTAGGTTTAGGATTAGGTTTAGGGTTAGGGTTTGGGTTACGTTTAGGGTTAGTGTTTGGGGTTGGGTTAAGTTTAGTGTTAGGGTTAGGGTTTGGGTTTGGTTTTGGGTTAGGGATAGTGTTAGGGTTAGGGTTTGGGTTTGGGTTTTGGTTAGGCTTTGGTTTAGGATTATGGTTAGGGTTGGGGTTTGGGTTAGATTTAGGGTTAGGGTTAGGGTTAGGGTTTGTGTTAGAGTTAGGGTTAAGTTTACGGTTAAGATTAGATTTAGTGTTTTTGTTAGGGTTAGGGTTAGAATTAAGGATAGGGTTTTGGTTTGGATTAGGGTTAGGATTAGGGTTTGTTTAGATTAGGGTTAATGTTGGGGTTAGGGTTAGGGTTTGGGTTTGGGTAAGTCTTTGGGATAGGGTTAGGGTTAGGGTTTGCGTTTGGGTTTGGATTAGGGTTAGGTTTTGGGTTAGAGTTTGGTTTAGGGTTAGGGTTAGGGTTAGGGTTTGTTTTGAGTAAGGGTTACGGTTAAGGTTAGAGCTGGATTTGGTGTAAAGTTAGGTTTACGGTTAGTGTTAGGTTTGGGTTTGGATTAGGGCTAGGATTAGGGTTTGGGTTTGGGTTAGGGTTAGGGTTAGGGTTAGGATTATGGTTTGGGTTAGGGTTAAGGTTAGGGTTTGGGTTTGGGTTAGGGTTAGTTTTAGGTTTAGTGTTAGGGTTTGGGTTATTGTTAGGGTTAGGGTTAGGTTTAGGGTTAGTGTTAGGGTTTGGGTTATTGTTACGGTTAGGGTTAGGTTAGGGTTTGGGTTTGGGTTACGGTTAGGGTTAGTGTTAGGGTTTGTGTTAGGTTTAGGGTTAGGGTTAGGGTTTGTGTTAGGGTTAGGGTTAGGGTTAAGGTTAGGTTTTGGGTTAGAGTTAGGGTTAGGATTAGGGTTATGGTTTGGGTTAGGGTTACGGTTAGGGTTTGGGTTTGGCTTAGGGTTAGGGTTAGGGTTATGGTTAGGGTTAGGGTTAGTGTTAGGGTTTGTTTTGCGTTAGGATTAGGGTTAGGGTTAAGGTTAGGATTAGGGTTACGGTTTGGGTTAGGGTTTGGGTTTGGGTTAGGGTTAGGTCTAGGGTTTGGTTTAGGTTTAGGGTTAGGGTTAGGGTTAGGGTTAGGGTTAGGGTTTGGGTTTGGGTTACGGTTAGGGTTAGGTTAGGGTTTGGGTTTGGGTTTGGGTTAGGGTTAGGTTTAGGGTTAGGGTTTGGGTTAGGGTTAGGTTTTGGGTTAATGTTTGGAGTAGTTTTAGGGTTAGGGTTTGGGTTAGGGTTAGGTTTTATGGTTATGGTTAGGGTTTGGGTTAGGGTTGGGTTTAAGTTTAGGGTTTGGGTTAGGGTTAGTTTTAGGGGTAATATTTGGCTTAGGGTTAGTGTTAGCTATACGGTTAGGGTTCGGTTTAGTGTTAGGTTTAGTGTTAGTGTTAGGGTTAGGGTTAGGGTTACGGTAAGAGTTTTGGTTAGGTTTAGGGCTGTGTTAGGGTTTGGGTTTGTGTTAGGGTTAGGGTTAGGGTTTGTGTTAGGGTTAGTATTAGGGTTAGGGTTTGGGCTAGGGTTAGGGTTAGAGTTAGGGTTAATGTTTGGGTTAGGGTTAGGATTAGGTTTAGGGTTAGGATTTGGGTTAGGTTTAGGGTTAGGGGTTGGGTTTGGGTTAAGTTTAGGGTTAGGGTTAGTGTTTGGGTTTGGTTTTGGGTTAGGGATAGTGTTAGGGTTAGGGGTTTGGGTTTGGGTTTGGGTTAGGCTTTGATTTAGGATTACGGTTAGGGTTGGGGTTTGGGTTAGATTTAGGGTTAGGGTTAGGGTTAGTGTTTGTGTTAGAGTTAGGGTTAAGTTTAGGGTTAAGATTAGATTTAGTGTTTTTGTTAGGGTTAGGGTTAGAATTAAGGATAGGGTTTGGGTTTGGATTAGGGTTAGGATTAGGGTTTGTTTAGATTAGGGTTAATGTTGGGGTTAGGGTTAGGGTTTGGGTTTGGGTAAGTCTATGGGATAGGGTTAGGGTTAGGGTTTGCGTTTGGGTTTGGATTAGGGTTAGGTTTTGGTTTAGAGTTTGGTTTAGGGTTAGGGTTAGGGTTAGGGTTTGTTTTGGGTAAGGGTTACGGTTAAGGTTAGAGTTGGATTTGGTGTAGGGTTAGGTTTACGGTTAGTGTTAGGTTTGGGTTTGGATTAGGGCTAGGATTAGGGTTTGGGTTTGGGTTAGGGTTAGGGTTAGGGTTAGGATTATGGTTTGGGTTAGGGTTAGGGTTAGGGTTTGGGTTTGGGTTAGGATTAGTTTTAGGTTTAGTGTTAGGGTTTGGGTTATTGTTAGGGTTAGGGTTAGGTTAGGGTTTGGGTTTGGGTTACGGTTAGGGTTAGTGTTAGGTTTTGTGTTAGGTTTAGGGTTAGGGTTAGGGTTTGTGTTAGGGTTAGGGTTAGGGTTAGGGTTAGGTTTCGGGTTAGGGGTAGGGTTAGGATTAGGGTTATGGTTTGGGTTAGGGTTAGGGTTAGGGTTTGGGTTTGGCTTAGGGTTAGTGTTAGGGTTAGGGTTAGGGTTAGGGTTAGGGTTTGTTTTGCGTTAGGATTAGGGTTAGGGTTAAGGTTAGGATTAGGGTTACGGTTTGGTTTAGGGTTTGGGTTTGGGTTAGGGTTAGGGCTAGGGTTTGGTTTAGGTTTATGGTTAGGGTTAGGGTTAGGGTTTGAGTTTGGGTTACGGTTAGGGTTAGGTTAGGGTTTGGGTTTGGGTTTGGGTTAGGGTTAGGTTTAGGGTTAGGGTTTGGGTTAGGGTTAGGTTTCGGGTTAATGTTTGGAGTAGCTTTAGGGTTAGGGTTTGGGTTAGGGTTAGGTTTTATGGTTATGGTTAGGGTTTGGGTTAGGGTTGGGTTTAGGGTTAGGGTTTGGGTTAGGGTTAGTTTTAGGGGTAATATTTGGCTTAGGGTTAGTGTTAGGTATACGGTTAGGGTTCGGTTTAGTGTTAGGTTTAGTGTTAGTGTTAGGGTTAGGGTTAGGGTTACGGTAAGAGTTTGGGTTAGGTTTAGGGCTGTGTTAGGGCTTGAGTTTGTCTTAGGGTTAGGGTGAGGGTTTGTGTTAGGGTTAGTATTAGGGTTAGGGTTTGGGCTAGGGTTAGGTTTAGGGTTAGGGTTAATGTTTGGGTTAGGGTTAGGATTAGGTTTAGGGTTATGGTTTGGGTTAGGTTTTGGGTTAGGGGTTGGGTTTGGGTTAAGTTTAGGGTTAGGGTTAGGGTTTGGGTTTGGTTTTGGGTTAGGGATAGTGTTAGGGTTAGGGTTTGGGTTTGGGTTAGGATTAGGTTTAGGGTTAGTGTTATGGTTTGGGTTACGGTTAGATTTAGGGTAAAGGTTTGGGTTTGGGTTAGGGTTAGGTTTAGGGTTAGGGTTTGGGTTAGGGTTAGGTTTAGGGTTAATGTTTGGATTAGGTTTAGGGTTAGGGTTTGGGTTAGGGTTAGTGTTATGGTTATGGTTAGGGTTTTGGTTAGGGTTAGGGTTTGGGTTAGGGTTAGGTTTAGGGGTAATGTTTGGGTTAGGGTAAGGGTTAGGTATACGGTTAGGGTTTGTTTTAGTGTTAGGTTTAGTGTTAGTGTTAGGGTTAGGGTTACGGTTAGAGTTTGGGTTAGTTTTAGGGCTGGGTTAGGGTTTGGGTTTGTGTTAGGGTTAGGGTGAGTGTTAGGACTATGGTTAGGGTTAGGGTTTGGGTTAGAGTTAGCGTTAGGGTTAGTGTTTGGGTTAGGGTTAGGGTTAGTTTAGGGTTTGCGTTTGGGTTAGGGTGAGGGTTAGGTTTAGGGCTAGGGTTAGTGTTAGGATTAGGGTTTGGATTTGTGTTAGGGTTACTGTTAGGTTTAGGGTTAGGGTTTAGGTTAGGGTTAGGGTTGGGTTTTCGGTTTGGGTTTGGTGTAGGGTTAGAGTTGGGGTTAGGGTTAGGATTTGGGTTAGGCTTAGGTTTAGGGTTAGGGTTTGCGATAGGGTTAGGGTTTAGGTTAGGGTTAGGGTTAGGTTTAGGGTTAGGGTTAGGGTGTGCGTTTGGGTGAGTGTTAGGTTTAGGGTAAGGGTTATGTTTAGGGATAGAGTTATGGTTTGGGTTCTGGTTATATTTAGAGTTTGGGTTAGGGTTAGGTTTAGGGTTTGGATTTGGATTAGGGTTAGGGTTAGGGTTAGGGTTAGGGTTAGGGTTTGGTTTGGGTTAGTGTTAGGGTTTGTGTTAGGTTTAGGGTTAGGGTTAGGGTTTGTGTTAGGGTTAGGGTTAGGGTTAGGGTTAGGGTTAGGGTTAGGGTTTGTTTTAGGGTTAGGGTTAGGTTTAGGGTTTGTGTTAGGGTTAGGGTTAGGTTTAGGGTTTGGGTTTGGCTTAGGGTTCGGGTTAGGGTTAGGGTTAGGGTTAGGGTTAGGTTTATCGTTACGGTTAGGGTTTGGTTTGCGTTAGTGTTAGGGTTTGTGTTAGGTTTAGGGTTAGGTTTAGGGTTTGTGTTAGGGTTAGGGTTAGGGTTAAGGTTAGGGTTTGGGTTAGGGTTAGGGTTATTTTTAGTGTTAAGTTTAGTGTTAGGGTTTGGTTTTTTTTTACGGTTAGGGTTAGGGTTTGTGTTAGGGTTAAGATTAGGGTTTTGGTTTGTGTTAGTGTTAGGTTTAGGGTTAGTGTTAGGTTTAGGGTGTGGGTTAGGGTTCGGGTTAAGGTTAGGATTAGGGTTATGGTTTGAATTAGGGTTAGGGTTAGCGTTTGGATTAGGGTTAAGGTTTGGTTAAGGCTAGGGTTAGGGTTTGGGTTAGAGTTAGGGTTAGGGTGTGCGTTTTGGTTAGGGTTAGGTTTAGGGTTAGGGTTAGGTTTAGGGATAGAATTACGGTTTGTATTCTGGTTATGGTTAGGGTTTGGTTTAGAGTTAGGGTTAGGATTAGGGATTGAGTTTGAGTTAGGGTTAGGTTTAGGGTTAGGTTTAGGGTTAGGGTTAGGTTTAGGGTTACGATTAGAGTTTGGGTTAGGGTTAGGGTTACGGTTTGTTTTCGGTTAGGGTTGGGGTTAGGGTTAGTGCTTGTGTTAGTGTTAGTTTTAGGGTTAGGGTTTGGTTTGGGGTTAGGTTTAGGGTTAATGTTTGGGTTAGGGTTATGTTTAGGGTTAGGGTTTGGGTTAGGGTTAGGGTTTGTGTTAGGGTTAGGTTTAGGGTTAGGTTTGTGTTAGGGTTAGGGTTAGGGTTAGTGTTTGGGATAGGCTTTGGTTTAGGGTTAGGGTTAGGTTTAGTGTTTGGTTTAGGGTTAGGTTTAAGGTTAGGGATACGATTAGGATTAGGGTTATGGTTTGGGTTAGGGTTAGGGTTAGGATTAGGGTTAGGGTTAGGGTTAGGGTTAGGGTTAGGGTTAGGATTTGAGTTAGGTTTAGGGTTAGGTTTATGGTTTCCGTTTGGGTTAGGGTGAGTGTTAGGGTTAGGGTTAGTGTTAGGATTAAGGTTTGGGTTTGGGTTATGGTTAGTGTTAGGGTTAGGGTTAGGGTTTAGGTTAGGTTTAGGGTGAGGGTTTGCGATAAGTTTAGGATTTGGGTTAAGGTTAGTGTTAGGGTTATTGTTAGGGTTACCGTTTGGGTTAGTTTTAAGTTTAGTTTAAGGTTAGGATTTGGGTTTGGGTTAGGGTTAGGGTTAGGGTTAGGGTTAGGGTTAGGGTTAGGGTTTGGGTTAGGGTTAGGATTAGGGTTATGGTTTGGGTGAGGGTTACAGTTAGGTTTTGGGTTTGGGTTGGAGTGTGGGGTAGGGTTAGGTTTAGGTTTTGGGTTATGGTTAGGGTTTGGGTTTGGGTTATTGTTAGGGTTAGGGTTAGGTTAGTGTTTGGGTTTGGGTTAGGGTTAGGGTTAGAGTTAGGGTTTGGTTTAGGATTAGGGTTAGTGTTAGGGTTTCGGTTAGGGTTAGAGTTAGGGTTAGGGTTAGAGTGTGCGTTTGGGTTAGGGTTAGGTTTAGGGTTAGGGTTGGGTTTAGGGTTAGGGTTCGGTTTCGTGTTAGGGTTAGGGTTAGTGTTAGGGTTTGGGCTAGGGTTAGGGTTTGGTTTAGGGTTAATGTTTGGGTTAGTGTTAGGATTAGGTTTAGCTTTAGGGTTTCGTTTAGGGTTAGGTTTTGGGTTATGGGTAGGTTTAGGCTTAGGGTTTGGGTTAGGGTTAGGGTTAGGGTTAATGTTTGGGTTAGGGTTAGGATTAGGTTTGGGGTTAGGGTTTGGGTTAGGTTTAGGGTTAGGGGTTGGGTTTGGGTTAAGTTTAGGGTTAGGGTTAGGGTTTGGGTTTGGTTTTGGGTTAGGGATAGTGTTAGAGTTAGGGTTTGGGTTTGGGTTTGGGTTAGGCTTTGGTTTAGGATTACGGTTAGGGTTGGGGTTTGGGTTAGATTTAGGGTTAGGGTTAGGGTTAGGGTTTGTGTTAGAGTTAGGGTTAAGTTTAGGGTTAAGATTAGATTTAGTGTTTTTGTTAGGGTTAGGGTTAGAATTAAGGATAGGGTTTGGGTTTGGATTAGGGTTAGGATTAGGGTTTGTTTAGATTAGGGTTAATGTTGGGGTTAGGGTTAGGGTTTGGGTTTGGGTAAGTCTTTGGGATAGGGTTAGGGTTAGGGTTTGCGTTTGGGTTTGGATTAGGGTTAGGTTTTGGGTTAGAGTTTGGTTTAGGGTTAGGGTTAGTGTTAGGGTTTGTTTTGGGTAAGGGTTACGGTTAAGGTTAGAGCTGGATTTGGTGTAGGGTTAGGTTTACGGTTAGTGTTAGGTTTGGGTTTGGATTAGGGCTAGGATTAGGGTTTCGGTTTGTGTTAGGGTTAGGGTTAGGGTTTGTTTAGATTAGGGTTAATGTTGGGGTTAGGGTTAGGGTTTGGGTTTGGGTAAGTCTTTGGGATAGGGTTAGGGTTAGGGTTTGCGTTTGGGTTTGGATTAGGGTTAGGTTTTGGGTTAGAGTTTGGTTTAGGGTTAGGGTTAGGGTTAGGGTTTGTTTTGGGTAAGGGTTACGGTTAAGGTTAGAGCTGGATTTGGTGTAGGGTTAGGTTTACGGTTAGTGTTAGGTTTGGGTTTGGATTAGGGCTAGGATTAGGGTTTGGGTTTGGGTTAGGGTTAGGGTTAGGGTTAGGATTATGGTTTGGGTTAGGGTTAGGGTTAGGGTTTGGGTTTGGGTTAGGGTTAGGTTTAGGTTTAGTGTTAGGGTTTGGGTTATTGTTAGGGTTAGGGTTAGGTTAGGTTTTGGGTTTGGGTTACGGTTAGGGTTAGTGTTAGGGTTTGTGTTAGGTTTAGGGTTAGGGTTAGGGGTTGTGTTAGGGTTAGGGTTAGTGGTAAGGGTAGGTTGTGGGTTAGGGTTAGGGTTAGGATTAGGGTTCTGGTTTGGGTTAGGGTTAGGGTTAGGGTTTGGGTTTGGCTTAGGGTTAGGGTTAGGGTTAGTGTTAGGGTTTGTTTTGCGTTAGGATTAGGGTTAGGGTTAAGGTTAGGATTAGGGTTACGGTTTGGGTTAGGGTTTGGGTTTGGGTTAGGGTTAGGGCTAGGGTTTGGTTTAGGTTTATGGTTAGGGTTAGGGTTAGGGTTTGAGTTTGGGTTACGGTTAGGGTTAGGTTAGGGTTTGGGTTTGGGTTTGGGTTAGGGTTAGGTTTAGGGTTAGGGTTTGGGTTAGGGTTAGGTTTCGGGTTAATGTTTGGAGTAGCTTTAGGGTTAGGGTTTGGGTTAGGGTTAGGTTTTATGGTTATGGTTAGGGTTTGGGTTAGGGTTGGGTTTAGGGTTAGGGTTTGGTTTAGGGTTAGGTTTAGGGGTAATATTTATCTTAGGGTTAGTGTTAGGTATACGGTTAGGGTTCGGTTTAATGTTAGGTTTAGTGTTAGGTTTAGGGTTAGGGTAAGGGTTACGGTAAGAGTTTGGGTTAGGTTTAGGGCTGTGTTAGGGTTTGGGTTTGCGTTAGGGTTGGGGTTGGGGTTTGTTTTAGGGTTAGTATTAGGGTTAGGGTTTGGGGTGGGGTTAGGTTTAGGGTTAGGGTTAATGTTTGGATTAGGGTTAGGATTAGGTTTAGGGTTATGGTTTGGGTTAGGTTTTGGGTTAGGTGTTGGGTTTGGGTTAAGTTTAGGGTTAGGGTTAGGGTTTGGGTTTGGTTTTGGGTTAGGGATAGTGTTAGGGTTAGGGTTTGGGTTTGGGTTAGGATTAGGTTTAGGGTTAGTGTTATGGTTTGGGTTACGGTTAGATTTAGGGTAAGAGTTTGCGTTTGGGTTAGGGTTAGGTTTAGGGTTAGGGTTTGGGTTAGGGTTAGGTTTAGGGTTAATGTTTGGATTAGGTTTAGGGTTAGGGTTTGGGTTAGGGTTAGTGTTATGGTTATGGTTAGGGTTTTGGTTAGGGTTAGGGTTTGGGTTAGGGTTAGGTTTAGGGGTAATATTTGGGTTAGGGTTAGGGTTAGGTATACGGTTAGGGTTTGTTTTAGTGTTAGGTTTAGTGTTAGGGTTAGGGTTAGGGTTACGGTTAGAGTTTGGGTTAGGTTTAGGGCTGGGTTAGGGTTTGGGTTTGTGTTAGGGTTAGGGTGAGGGTTAGGATTTTGGTTAGGGTTAGGGTTTGGGTTAGAGTTAGCGTTAGGGTTAGTGTTTGGGTTAGGGTTAGGGTTAGGTTTAGGGTTTGCGTTTGGGTAAGGGTGAGGGTTAGGTTTAGGGCTAGGGTTAGTGTTAGGATTAGGGTTTGGGTTTGTGTTAGGGTTACTCTTAGGTTTAGGGTTAGGGTTTAGGTTAGGGTTAGGGTTAGGTTTTCTGTTTGGGTTTGGTGTAGGGTTAGAGTTGGGGTTAGGGTTAGGATTTGGGTTAGGCTTAGGTTTAGGGTTAGGGTTTGCGATAGGGTTAGGGTTTGGGTTAGGGTTAGGGTTAGGTTTAGGGTTAGGGTTAGGGTGTGCGTTTGGGTGAGTGTTAGGTTTAGGGTAAGGGTTATGTTTAGGGATAGAGTTATGGTTTGGGTTCTGGTTATATTTAGAGTTTGGGTTAGGGTTAGGTTTAGGGTTTGGATTTGGATTAGGGTTAGGGTTAGGGTTAGGGTTAGGGTTAGGGTTTGGTTTGGGTTAGTGTTAGGGTTTGTGTTAGGTTTAGGGTTAGGGTTAGGGTTTGTGTTAGGGTTAGGGTCAGGGTTAGGGTTAGGGTTAGGGTTAGGGTTAGGGTTTGTGTTAGGGTTAGGGTTAGGTTTAGGGTTTGGGTTTGGCTTAGGGTTCGGGTTAGGGTTAGGGTTAGGGGTAGGGTTAGGTTGATCGTTACGGTTAGGGTTTGGTTTGCGTTAGTGTTAGGGTTTGTGTTAGGTTTAGGGTTAGGTATAGGGTTTGTGTTAGGGTTAGGGTTAGGGTTAAGGTTAGGGTTTGGGTTAGGGTTAGGGTTATTTTTAGTGTTAAGTTTAGTGTTAGGGTTTGGTTTTTTTTTACGGTTAGGGTTAGGGTTTGTGTTAGGGTTAAGATTAGGGTTTTGGTTTGTGTTAGTGTTAGGTTTAGGGTTAGGGTTAGGTTTAGGGTGTGGGTTAGGGTTCGGGTTAAGGTTAGGATTAGGTTTATGGTTTGAATTAGGGTTAGGGTTAGCGTTTGGATTAGGGTTAAGTTTTGGTTAAGGCTAGGGTTAGGGTTTGGGTTAGAGTTAGGGTTAGGGTGTGCGTTTTGGTTAGGGTTAGGTTTAGGGTTAGGGTTAGGTTTAGGGATAGAACTACGGTTTGTATTCTGGTTATGGTTAGGGTTTGGTTTAGAGTTAGGGTTAGGATTAGGGATTGAGTTTGAGTTAGTGTTAGGTTTAGGGTTAGGTTTAGGGTTAGGGTTAGGTTTAGGGTTCCGATTAGAGTTTGGGTTAGGGTTAGGGTTACGGTTTGGTTTGGGTTAGGGTTAGGGTTAGGGTTAGGGCTTGTGTTAGTGTTAGTTTTAGGGTTAGGGTTTGGTTTAGGGTTAGGTTTAGGGTTAATGTTTGGGTTAGGGTTATGTTTAGGGTTAGGTTTTGGGTTAGGGTTAGGGTTTGTGTTAGGGTTAGGGTTAGGGTTAGGTTTGTGTTAGCGTTAGGGTTAGGGTTAGTGTTTGGGATAGGCTTTGGGTTAGGGTTAGGGTTAGGGTTAGTGTTTGGGTTAGGGTTAGGTTTAAGGTTAGGGATACGATTAGGATTAGGGTTATGGTTTGGGTTAGGGTTAGGGTTAGGATTAGGGTTAGGGTTAGGTTTAGGGTTAGGGTTAGGATTTGAGTTAGGTTTAGGGTTAGGTTTATGGTTTCCGTTTGGGTTAGGGTGAGTGTTAGGGTTAGGGTTAGTGTTAGGATTAAGGTTTGGGTTTGGGTTATGGTTAGTGTTAGGGTTAGGGTTAGGGTTTAGGTTAGGTTTAGGGTGAGGGTTTGCGATAAGTTTAGGATTTGGGTTAAGGTTAGTGTTAGGGTTATTGTTAGGGTTACCGTTTGGGTTAGTTTTAAGTTTAGTTTAAGGTTAGGATTTGGGTTTGGGTTAGGGTTAGGGTTAGGGTTAGGGTTAGGGTTAGGGTTAGGGTTAGGGTTTGGGTTAGGGTTAGGATTAGGGTTATGGTTTGGGTGAGGGTTACAGTTAGGTTTTGGGTTTGGGTTGGAGTGTGGGGTAGGGTTAGGTTTAGGTTTTGGGTTAGGGTTAGGGTTTGTGTTTGGGTTATTGTTAGGGTTAGGGTTAGGTTAGTGTTTGGGTTTGGGTTAGGGTTAGGGTTAGAGTTAGGCTTTGGTTTAGGATTAGGGTTAGTGTTAGGGTTTGGGTTAGGGTTAGAGTTAGGGTTAGGGTTAGAGTGTGCGTTTGGGTTAGGGTTAGGTTTAGGGTTAGGTTTAAGTTTAGGGTTAGGGTTCGGTTTAGTGTTAGGGTTAAGGTTAGTGTTAGGGTTTGGGCTAGGGTTAGGGTTTGGTTTAGGGTTAATGTTTGGGTTAGTGTTAGGATTAGGTTTAGCTTTAGGGTTTCGTTTAGGGTTAGGTTTTGGGTTATGGGTAGGTTTAGGCTTAGGGTTTGGGTTAGGGTTAGGGTTAGGGTTAATGTTTGGGTTAGGGTTAGGATTAGGTTTGGGGTTAGGGTTTGGGTTAGGTTTAGGGTTAGGGGTTGGGTTTGGGTTAAGTTTAGGGTTAGGGCTAGGGTTTGGGTTTGGTTTTGGGTTAGGGATAGTGTTAGGGTTAGGGTTTGGGTTTGGGTTTGGGTTAGGCTTTGGTTTAGGATTACGGTTAGGGTTGGGGTTTGGGTTAGATTTAGGGTTAGGGTTAGGGTTAGGGTTTGTGTTAGAGTTAGGGTTAAGTTTAGGGTTAAGATTAGATTTAGTGTTTTTGTTAGGGTTAGGGTTAGAATTAAGGATAGGGTTTGGGTTTGGATTAGGGTTAGGATTAGGGTTTGTTTAGATTAGGGTTAATGTTGGGGTTAGGGTTAGGGTTTGGGTTTGGGTAAGTCTTTGGGATAGGGTTAGGGTTAGGGTTTGCGTTTGGGTTTGGATTAGGGTTAGGTTTTGGGTTAGAGTTTGGTTTAGGGTTAGGGTTAGTGTTAGGGTTTGTTTTGGGTAAGGGTTACGGTTAAGGTTAGAGCTGGATTTGGTGTAGGGTTAGGTTTACGGTTAGTGTTAGGTTTGGGTTTGGATTAGGGCTAGGATTAGGGTTTGGGTTTGGGTTAGTGTTAGGGTTAGGGTTAGGATTATGGTTTGGGTTAGGGTTAGGGTTAGGGTTTGGGTTTGGGTTAGGGTTAGGTTTAGGTTTAGTGTTAGGGTTTGGGTTATTGTTAGGGTTAGGGTTAGGTTAGGTTTTGGGTTTGGGTTACGGTTAGGGTTAGTGTTAGGGTTTGTGTTAGGTTTAGGGTTAGCGTTAGGGTTTGTGTTAGGGTTAGGGTTAGGGTTAAGATTAGGTTTTGGGTTAGGGTGAGGGTTAGGATTAGGGTTATGGTTTGGGTTAGGGTTAGGGTTAGGGTTTGGGTTTGGCTTAGGGTTGGGGTTAGGGTTAGGGTTAGGGTTAGTGTTAGGGTTTGTTTTGCGTTAGGATTAGGGTTAGGGTTAAGGTTAGGATTAGGGTTACGGTTTGGGTTAGGGTTTGGGTTTGGGTTAGTGTTAGGGCTAGGGTTTGGTTTAGGTTTATGGTTAGGGATTGGGTTAGGGTTTGAGTTTGGGTTACGGTTAGGGTTAGGTTAGGGTTTGGGTTTGGGTTTGGGTTAGGGTTAGGTTTAGGGTTAGGGTTTGGGTTAGGGTTAGGTTTCGGGTTAATGTTTGGAGTAGCTTTAGGGTTAGGGTTTGGGTTAGGGTTAGGTTTTATGGTTATGGTTAGGGTTTGGGTTAGGGTTGGGTTTAGGGTTAGGGTTTGGTTTAGGGTTAGGTTTAGAGGTAATATTTGGCTTAGGGTTAGTGTTAGGTATACGGTTAGGGTTCGGTTTAGTGTTAGGTTTAGTGTTAGGGTTAGGGTTAGGGTTAGGGTTACGGTAAGAGTTGGGGTTAGGCTTAGGGCTGAGTTAGGTTTTGGGTTTGTGTTAGGGCTAGGGTTAGGGTTTGTTTTAGGGTTAGTACTAGGGTTAGGGTTTGGGCTAGGGTTAGGTTTAGGGTTAGGGTTAATGTTTGGATTAGGGTTAGGATTAGGTTTAGGGTTATGGTTTGGGTTAGGTTTTGGGTTAGGGGTTGGGTTTGGGTTAAGTTTAGGGTTAGGGTTAGGGGTTGTGGTTGGTTTTGGGTTAGGGATAGTGTTATGGTTAGGGTTGGGGGTTGGGGGAGGATTAGGTTGAGGGTTAGTGTTATGGGTTGGGTTACGGTTAGATTTAGGGTAAGGGTTTGGGTTTGGGTTAGGGTTACGTTTAGGGTTAGGGTTTGGGTTAGGGTTAGGTTTAGGGTTAATGTTTGG
>JAJHUQ010000053.1:2935000-2957500 GCA_035773235.1 Eospalax fontanierii | reverse complement strand
GTGTTAGGTTTAGGGTTAGGGTTCGGTTTAGTGTTAGGGTTAGGGTTAGTGTTAGGGTTTGGGCTAGGGTTAGGGTTTGGTTTAGGGTTAATGTTTGGGTTAGTGTTAGGATTAGGTTTAGCTTTAGGGTTTCGTTTAGGGTTAGGTTTTGGGTTATGGGTAGGTTTAGGCTTAGGGTTTGGGTTAGGGTTAGGGTAAGGGTTAATGTTTGGGTTAGGGTTAGGTTTAGGTTTGGGGTTAGGGTTTGGGTTAGGTTTAGGGTTAGGGGTTGGGTTTGGGTTAAGTTTAGGGTTAGGGTTAGGGTTTGGGTTTGGTTTTGGGTTAGGGATAGTGTTAGGGTTAGGGTTTGGGTTTGGGTTTGGGTTAGGCTTTGGTTTAGGATTACGGTTAGGGTTGGGGTTTGGGTTAGATTTAGGGTTAGGGTTAGGGTTAGGGTTTGTGTTAGAGTTAGGGTTAAGTTTAGGGTTAAGATTAGATTTAGTGTTTTTGTTAGGGTTAGGGTTAGAATTAAGGATAGGGTTTGGGGTTTGATTAGGGTTAGGATTAGGGTTTGTTTAGATTAGGGTTAATGTTGGGGTTAGGGTGAGGGTTTGGGTTTGCGTAAGTCTTTGGGATAGGGTTAGGGTTAGGGTTTGCGTTTGGGTTTGGATTAGGGTTAGGTTTTGGGTTAGAGTTTGGTTTAGGGTTAGGGTTAGGGTTAGGGTTTGTTTTGGGTAAGGGTTACGGTTAAGGTTAGAGCTGGAATTGGTGTAGGGTTAGGTTTACGGTTAGTGTTAGGTTTGGGTTTGGATTAGGGCGAGGATTAGGCTTTGGGTTTGGGTTAGGGTTAGGGTTAGGGTTAGGATTATGGTTTGGGTTAGGGTTAGGGTTAGGGTTTGGGTTTGGGTTAGGGTTAGGTTTAGGGTTAGTGTTAGGGTTTGGGTTATTGTTAGGGTTAGGGTTAGGTTAGGGTTTGGGTTTGGGTTACGGTTAGGGTTAGTGTTAGGGTTTGTGTTAGGTTTAGGGTTAGGGTTAGGGTTTGTGTTAGGGTTAGGGTTAGGGTTAAGGTTAGGTTTTGGGTTAGGGTTAGGGTTAGGATTAGGGTTATGGTTTTTGTTAGGGTTAGGGTCAGGGTTAGGGTTTGGGTTTGGCTTAGGGTTAGGGTTAGGGTTAGGGTTAGGGTTAGGGTTTGTTTTGCGTTA
The DNA here is from genome assembly GCA_035773235.1 of Eospalax fontanierii. Classification (NCBI taxonomy): domain Eukaryota; kingdom Metazoa; phylum Chordata; class Mammalia; order Rodentia; family Spalacidae; genus Eospalax; species Eospalax fontanierii. The sequence continues at coordinate 2,956,319 of JAJHUQ010000053.1, read as the reverse complement.
GGATTAGGGATAGGGTTAAGGTTAGGATTAGGGTTACGGTTTGGGTTAGGGTTTGGGTTTGGGTTAGGGTTAGGGCTAGGATTTGGTTTAGGTTTAGGGTTAGGGTTAGGGTTAGGCTTAGGGTTTGGGTTTGGGTTACGGTTAGGGTTAGGTTAGGGTTTGGGTTTGGGTTTGGGTTAGGGTTAGGTTTAGGGTTAGGGTTTGGGTTAGGGTTAGGTTTCGGGTTAATGTTTGGATTAGCTTTAGGGTTAGGGTTTGGGTTAGGGTTAGGTTTTATGGTTATGGTTAGGGTTTGGGTTAGGGTTGCGTTTAGGGTTAGGGTTTGGGTTAAGGTTAGGTTTAGGGGTAATGTTTGGCTTAGGGTTAGTGTTAGGTATACGGTTAGGGTTTGGTTTAGTGTTAGGTTTAGTGTTAGGTTTAGGGTTAGGGTTAGGATTACGGTAAGAGTTTGGGTTAGGTTTAGGGCTGTGTTAGGGTTTGGGTTTGTGTTAGGGTTACGGTTAGGGTTTGTGTTAGGGTTAGTATTAGGGTTAGGGTTTGGGCTAGGGTTAGGGTTAGGGTTAGGGTTAATGTTTGGGTTATGGTTAGGATTAGGTTTAGGGTTAGGGTTTGGGTTGGGTTTAGGGTTAGTGGTTGGGTTTGGGTTAAGTTTAGGGTTAGGGTTAGGGTTTGGGTTTGGTTTTGGGTTAGGGATGGTGTTAGGGTTAGTGTTTGTGTTTGGGTTTGGGTTAGGCTTTGGTTTAGGATTACGGTTAGGGTTGGGGTTTGGGTTAGATTTAGGGTTAGGGTTAGGGTTAGGGTTTGTGTTAGAGTTAGGGTTAAGTTTAGGGTTAAGATTAGATTTAGTGTTTTTGTTAGGGTTAGGGTTTGAATTAAGGATAGGGTTTGGGTTTGGATTAGGGTTAGGATTAGGGTTTGTTTAGATTAGGGTTAATGTTGGGGTTAGGGTTATGGTTTGGGTTTGGTGAAGTCTTTGGGATAGGGTTAGGGTTAGGGTTTGCGTTTGGGTTTGGATTAGGGTTAGGTTTTGGGTTAGAGTTTGGTTTAGGGTTAGGGTTAGGGTTAGGGTTTGTTTTGGGTAAGGGTTACGGTTAAGGTTAGAGCTGGATTTGGTGTAGGGTTAGGTTTACGGTTAGTGTTAGGTTTGGGTTTGGATTAGGGCTAGGATTAGGGTTTGGGTTTGGGTTAGCGTTAGGGTTAGGGTTAGGATTATGGTTTGGGTTAGGGTTAGGGTTAGGGTTTGGGTTTGGGTTAGGGTTAGGTTTAGGTTTAGTGTTAGGGTTTGGGTTATTGTTAGGGTTAGGGTTAGGTTAGGTTTTGGGTTTGGGTTACGGTTAGGGTTAGTGTTAGGGTTTGTGTTAAGTTTAGTGTAGGGTTAGGGTTTGTGTTAGGGTTAGGGTTAGGGTTAAGGTTAGGTTTTGGGTTAGGGTTAGAGTTAGGATTAGGGTTATGGTTTGGGTTAGGGTTAGGGTTAGGGTTTGGGTTTGGCTTAGGGTTAGTGTTAGGGTTAGGGTTAGGGTTAGGGTTAGGGTTTGTTTTGCGTTAGGATTAGGGTTAGGGTTAAGGTTAGGATTAGGGTTACGGTTTGGTTTAGGGTTTGGGTTTGGGTTAGGGTTAGGGCTAGGGTTTGGTTTAGGTTTATGGTTAGGGTTAGGGTTAGGGTTTGAGTTTGGGTTACGGTTAGGGTTAGGTTAGGGTTTGGGTTTGGGTTTGGGTTAGGGTTAGGTTTAGGGTTAGGGTTTGGGTTAGGGTTAGGTTTCGGGTTAATGTTTGGAGTAGCTTTAGGGTTAGGGTTTGGGTTAGGGTTAGGTTTTATGGTTATGGTTAGGGTTTGGGTTAGGGATGGGTTTAGGGTTAGGGTTTGGGTTAGGGTTAGTTTTAGGGGTAATATTTGGCTTAGGGTTAGTGTAAGGTATACGGTTAGGGTTCGGTTTAGTGTTAGGTTTAGTGTTAGTGTTAGGGTTAGGGTTAGGGTTACGGTAAGAGTTTGGGTTAGGTTTAGGGCTGTGTTAGGGTTTGAGTTTGTGTTAGGGTTAGGGTTAGGGTTTGTGTTAGGGTTAGTATTAGGGTTAGGGTTTGGGCTAGGGTTAGGTTTAGGGTTAGGGTTAATGTTTGGGTTAGGGTTAGGATTAGGTTTAGGGTTATGGTTTGGGTTAGGTTTTGGGTTAGGGGTTGGGTTTGGGTTAAGTTTAGGGTTAGGGTTAGGGTTTGGGTTTGGTTTTGGGTTAGGGATAGTGTTAGGGTTAGGGTTTGGGTTTGGGTTAGGATTAGGTTTAGGGTTAGTGTTATGGTTTGGGTTACGGTTAGATTTAGGGTAAAGGTTTGGGTTTGGGTTAGGGTTAGGTTTAGGGTTAGGGTTTGGGTTAGGGTTAGGTTTAGGGTTAATGTTTGGATTAGGTTTAGGGTTAGGGTTTGGGTTAGGGTTAGTGTTATGGTTATGGTTAGGGTTTTGGTTAGGGTTAGGGTTTGGGTTAGGGTTAGGTGTAGGGGTAATGTTTGGGTTAGGGTAAGGGTTAGGTATACGGTTAGGGTTTGTTTTAGTGTTAGGTTTAGTGTTAGGGTTAGGGTTAGGGTTACGGTTAGAGTTTGGGTTAGGTTTAGGGCTGGGTTAGGGTTTGGGTTTGTGTTAGGGTTAGGGTGAGGGTTAGGATTATGGTTAGGGTTAGGGTTTGGGTTAGAGTTAGCGTTAGGGTTAGTGTTTGGGTTAGGGTTAGGGTTAGTTTAGGGTTTGCGTTTGGGTTAGGGTGAGGGTTAGGTTTAGGGCTAGGGTTAGTGTTAGGATTAGGGTTTGGGTTTGTGTTAGGGTTACTGTTAGGTTTAGGGTTAGGGTTTAGGTTAGGGTTAGGGTTAGGTTTTCGGTTTGGGTTTGGTGTAGGGTTAGAGTTGGGGTTAGGGTTAGGATTTGGGTTAGGCTTAGGTTTAGGGTTAGGGTTTGCGATAGGGTTAGGGTTTGGGTTAGGGTTTGGGTTAGGTTTGGGGTTAGGGTTAGGGTGTGCGTTTGGGTGAGTGTTAGGTTTAGGGTAAGGGTTATGTTTAGGGATAGAGTTATGGTTTGGGTTCTGGTTATATTTAGAGTTTGGGTTAGGGTTAGGTTTAGGGTTTGGATTTGGATTAGGGTTAGGGTTAGGGTTAGGGTTAGGGTTAGGGTTTGGTTTGGGTTAGTGTTAGGGTTTGTGTTAGGTTTAGGGTTAGGGTTAGGGTTTGTGTTAGGGTTAGGGTTAGGGTTAGGGTTAGGGTTAGGGTTAGGGTTAGGGTTAGGGTTTGTTTTAGGGTTAGGGGTAGGTTTAGGGTTTGTGTTAGGGTTAGGGTTAGGTTTAGGGTTTGGGTTTGGCTTAGGGTTCGGGTTAGGGTTAGGGTTAGGGTTAGGGTTAGGTTTATCGTTACGGTTAGGGTTTGGTTTGCGTTAGTGTTAGGGTTTGTGTTAGGTTTAGGGTTAGGTTTAGGGTTTGTGTTAGGGTTAGGGTTAGGGTTAAGGTTAGGGTTTGGGTTAGGGTTAGGGTTATTTTTAGTGTTAAGTTTAGTGTTAGGGTTTGGTTTTTTTTTACGGTTAGGGTTAGGGTTTGTGTTAGGGTTAAGATTAGGGTTTTGGTTTGTGTTAGTGTTAGGTTTAGGGTTAGTGTTAGGTTTAGGGTGTGGGTTAGGGTTCGGGTTAAGGTTAGGATTAGGGTTATGGTTTGAATTAGGGTCAGGGTCAGCGTTTGGATTAGGGTTAAGTTTTGGTTAAGGCTAGGGTTAGGGTTTGGGTTAGAGTTAGGGTTAGGGTGTGCGTTTTGGTTAGGGTTAGGTTTAGGGTTATGGTTAGGTTTAGGGATAGAATTACGGTTTGTATTCTGGTTATGGTTAGGGTTTGGTTTAGAGTTAGGGTTAGGATTAGGGATTGAGTTTGAGTTAGGGTTAGGTTTAGGGTTAGGTTTAGGGTTAGGGTTAGGTTTAGGGTTACGATTAGAGTTTGGGTTAGGGTTAGGGTTACGGTTTGTTTTGGGTTAGGGTTAGGGTTAGGGTTAGGGCTTGTGTTAGTGTTAGTTTTAGGGTTAGGGTTTGGTTTAGGGTTAGGTTTAGGGTTAATGTTTGGGTTAGGGTTATGTTTAGGGTTAGGGTTTGGGTTAGGGTTAGGGTTTGTGTTAGGGTTAGGTTTAGGGTTAGGTTTGTGTTAGGGTTAGGGTTAGGGTTAGTGTTTGGGATAGGCTTTGGTTTAGGGTTAGGGTTAGGTTTAGTGTTTGGTTTAGGGTTAGGTTTAAGGTTAGGGATACGATTAGGATTAGGGTTATGGTTTGGGTTAGGGTTAGGGTTAGGATTAGGGTTAGGGTTAGGGTTAGGGTTAGGGTTAGGGTTAGGATTTGAGTTAGGTTTATGGTTAGGTTTATGGTTTCCGTTTGGGTTAGGGTGAGTGTTAGGGTTAGGGTTAGTGTTAGGATTAAGGTTTGGGTTTGGGTTATGGTTAGTGTTAGGGTTAGGGTTAGGGTTTAGGTTAGGTTTAGGGTGAGGGTTTGCGATAAGTTTAGGATTTGGGTTAAGGTTAGTGTTAGGGTTATTGTTAGGGTTACCGTTTGGGTTAGTTTTAAGTTTAGTTTAAGGTTAGGATTTGGGTTTGGGTTAGGGTTAGGGTTAGGGTTAGGGTTAGGGTTAGGGTTAGGGTATGGGTTAGGGTTAGGATTAGGGTTATGGTTTGGGTGAGGGTTACAGTTAGGTTTTGGGTTTGGGTTGGAGTGTGGGGTAGGGTTAGGTTTAGGTTTTGGGTTATGGTTAGGGTTTGGGTTTGGGTTATTGTTAGGGTTAGGGTTAGGTTAGTGTTTGGGTTTGGGTTAGGGTTAGGGTTAGAGTTAGGGTTTGGTTTAGGATTAGGGTTAGTGTTAGGGTTTCGGTTAGGGTTAGAGTTAGGGTTAGGGTTAGAGTGTGCGTTTGGGTTAGGGTTAGGTTTAGGGTTAGGGTTAGGTTTAGGGTTAGGGTTCGGTTTAGTGTTAGGGTTAGGGTTAGTGTTAGGGTTTGGGCTAGGGTTAGGGTTTGGTTTAGGGTTAATGTTTGGGTTAGTGTTAGGATTAGGTTTAGCTTTAGGGTTTCGTTTAGGGTTAGGGTTTGGGTTATGGGTAAGGTTGGGCGTAGGGTTTGGGTTAGGGTGAGGGTTAGGGTTAATGTTTGGGTTAGGGTTAGGATTAGGTTTGGGGTTAGGGTTTGGGTTAGGTTTAGGGTTAGGCGTTGGGTTTGGGTTAAGTTTAGGGTTAGGGTTAGGGTTTGGGTTTGGTTTTGGGTTAGGGATAGTGTTAGAGTTAGGGTTTGGGTTTGGGTTTGGGTTAGGCTTTGGTTTAGGATTACGGTTAGGGTTGGGGTTTGGGTTAGATTTAGGGTTAGGGTTAGGGTTAGGGTTTGTGTTAGAGTTAGGGTTAAGTTTAGGGTTAAGATTAGATTTAGTGTTTTTGTTAGGGTTAGGGTTAGAATTAAGGATAGGGTTTGGGTTTGGATTAGGGTTAGGATTAGGGTTTGTTTAGATTAGGGTTAATGTTGGGGTTAGGGTTAGGGTTTGGGTTTGGGTAAGTCTTTGGGATAGGGTTAGGGTTAGGGTTTGCGTTTGGGTTTGGATTAGGGTTAGGTTTTGGGTTAGAGTTTGGTTTAGGGTTAGGGTTAGTGTTAGGGTTTGTTTTGGGTAAGGGTTACGGTTAAGGTTAGAGCTGGATTTGGTGTAGGGTTAGGTTGACGGTTAGTGTTAGGTTTGGGTTTGGATTAGGGCTAGGATTAGGGTTTGGGTTTGGGTTAGGGTTAGGGTTAGGGTTAGGATTATGGTTTGGGTTAGGGTTAGGGTTAGGGTTTGGGTTTGGGTTAGGGTTAGGTTTAGGTTTAGTGTTAGGGTTTGGCTTATTGTTAGGCTTAGGGTTAGGTTAGGTTTTGGGTTTGTGTTACGGTTAGGGTTAGTGTTAGGGTTAGTGTTAGGGTTAGGGTTAGGGTTAGGGGTTGTGTTAGGGTTAGGGTTAGGGTTAAGGTTAAGTTTTGGGTTAGGGTTAGGGTTAGGATTAGGGTTATGGTTTGGGTTAGGGTTAGGGTTAGGGTTTGGGTTTGGCTTAGGGTTCGGGTTAGGGTTAGGGTTAGGGTTAGTGTTAGGGTTTGTTTTGCGTTAGGATTAGGGTTAGGGTTAAGGTTAGGATTAGGGTTACGGTTTGGGTTAGGGTTTGGGTTTGGGTTAGGGTTAGGGCTAGGGTTTGGTTTAGGTTTATGGTTAGGGTTTGGGTTAGGGTTTGAGTTTGGGTTACGGTTAGGGTTAGGTTAGGGTTTGGGTTTGGGTTTGGGTTAGGGTTAGGTTTAGGGTTAGGGTTTGGGTTAGGGTTAGGTTTCGGGTTAATGTTTGGAGTAGCTTTAGGGTTAGGGTTTGGGTTAGGGTTAGGTTTTATGGTTATGGTTAGGGTTTGGGTTAGGGTTGGGTTTAGGGTTAGGGTTTGGTTTAGGGTTAGGTTTAGAGGTAATATTTGGCTTAGGGTTAGTGTTAGGTATACGGTTAGGGTTCGGTTTAGTGTTAGGTTTAGTGTTAGGGTTAGGGTTAGGGTTAGGGTTACGGTAAGAGTTTGGGTTAGGTTTAGGGCTGTGTTAGGTTTTGGGTTTGTGTTAGGGTTAGGGTTAGGGTTTGTTTTAGGGTTAGTATTAGGGTTAGGGTTTGGGCTAGGGTTAGGTTTAGGGTTAGGGTTAATGTTTGGATTAGGGTTAGGATTAGATTTAGGGTTATGGTTTGGGTTAGGTTTTGGGTTAGGGGTTGGGTTTGGGTTAAGTTTAGGGTTAGGGTTAGGGTAAGGGTTTGGGTTTGGGTTAGGGTTACGTTTAGGGTTAGGGTTTGGGTTTGGGTTAGGATTAGGTTTAGGGTTAGTGTTATGGTTTGGGTTACGGTTAGATTTAGGGTAAGGGTTTGGGTTTGGGTTAGGGTTAGGTTTAGGGTTAGGGTTTGGGTTAGGGTTAGGTTTAGGGGTAATGTTTGGATTAGGTTTAGGGTTAGGGTTTGGGTTAGGGTTAGTGTTATGCTTATGGTTAGGGTTTTGGTTAGGGTTAGGGTTTGGGTTAGGGTTAGGTTTAGGGGTAATGTTTGGGTTAGGGTTAGGGTTAGGTATACGGTTAAGGTTTGTTTTAGTGTTAGGTTTAGTGTTAGGGTTGGGGTTAGGGTTACGGTTAGAGTTTGGGTTAGGTTTAGGGCTGGGTTAGGGTTTGGGTTTGTGTTAGGGTTAGGGTGAGGGTTAGGATTATGATTAGGGTTAGGGTTTGGGTCAGAGTTAGCGTTAGGGTTAGTGTTTGGGTTAGGGTTAGGGTTAGGTTTAGGGTTTGCGTTTGGGTTAGGGTGAGGGTTAGGTTTAGGGCTAGGGTTAGTGTTAGGATTAGGGTTTGGGTTTGTGTTAGGGTTACTGTTAGGTTTAGGGTTAGGGTTTAGGTTAGGGTTAGGGTTAGGTTTTCGGTTTGGGTTTGGTGTAGGGTTAGAGTTGGGGTTAGGGTTAGGATTTGGGTTAGGCTTAGGTTTAGGGTTAGGGTTTGCGATAGGGTTAGGGTTTGGGTTAGGGTTAAGGTTAGGTTTAGGGTTAGAGTTAGGGTGTGCGTTTGGGTGAGTGTTAGGTTTAGGGTAAGGGTTATGTTTAGGGTTAGAGTTATGGTGTGGGTTCTGGTTATATTTAGAGTTTGGGTTAGGGTTAGGTTTAGGGTTTGGATTTGGATTAGGGTTAGGGTTAGTGTTAGGTTAAGGCTTAGGGTTAGGGTCAGGTTTTGGTTTGGGTTAGTGTTAGGGTTTGTGTTAGGTTTCGGGTTAGGGTTAGGGTTTGTGTTAGGGTTAGGGTTAGGGTTAGGTTTAGGGTTAGGTTTATCGTTACGGTTAGGGTTTGGTTTGCGTTAGTGTTAGGGTTAGGGTTAGGTTTAGGATTTGAGTTTGGCTTAGGGTTCGGGTTAGGGTTAGGGTTAGGGTTAGGGTTAGGTTTATCGTTACGGTTAGGGTTTGGTTTGCGTTAGTGTTAGGGTTTGTGTTAGGTTTAGGGTTAGGTTTAGGGTTTGTGTTAGGGTTAGGGTTAGGGTTAAGGTTAGGGTTTGGGTTAGGGTTAGGGTTATTTTTAGTGTTAAGTTTAGTGTTAGGGTTTGGTTTTTTTTTAGGGTTAGGGTTAGGGTTTGTGTTAGAGTTAAGATTAGGGTTTTGGTTTGTGTTAATGTTAGGTTTAGGGTTAGGATTAGGTTTAGGTTGTGGGTTAGGGTTCGGGTTAAGGTTAGGATTAGGGTTATGGTTTGAATTAGGGTTAGGGTTAGCGTTTGGATTAGGGTTAAGTTTTGGTTAAGGCTAGGGTTAGGGTTTGGGTTAGAGTTAGGATTAGAATGTGCGTTTGGGTTAGGGTTAGGTTTAGGGTTAGGGTTAGGTTTAGGGATAGAGTTACGGTTTGTATTCTGGTTATGGTTAGGATTTGGTTTAGAGTTAGAGTTAGGATTAGGGATTGAGTTTGAGTTAGGGTTAGGTTTAGGGTTAGGTTTAGGGTTAGGGTTAGGTTTAGGGTTACGATTAGAGTTTGGGTTAGGGTTAGGGTTACGGTTTGGTTTGGGTTAGGGTTAGGGTTAGGGTTAGGGCTTGTGTTAGTGTTAGTTTTAGGGTTAGGGTTTGGTTTAGGGTTAGGTTTAGGGTTAATGTTTGGGTTAGGGTTATGTTTAAGGTTAGGGTTTGGGTTAGGGTTAGGTTTTGTGTTAGGGTTAGGTTTAGGGTTAGGTTTGTGTTAGGGTTAGGGTTAGGGTTAGTGTTTGGGATAGGCTTTGGTTTAGGGTTAGGGTTAGGGTTAGTGTTTGGGTTAGGGTTAGGTTTAAGGTTAGGGATACGATTAGGATTAGGGTTATGGTTTGGGTTAGGGTTAGGGTTAGGATTAGGGTTAGGGTTAGGGTTAGAGTTAGGGTTAGGATTTGAGTTAGGTTTAGGGTTAGGTTTATGGTTTCCATTTGGGTTAGGGTGAGTGTTAGGGTTAGGGTTAGTGTTAGGATTAAGGTTTGGGTTTGGGTTATGGTTAGTGTTAGGGTTAGGGTTAGGGTTTAGGTTAGGTTTAGGGTGAGGTTTTGCGATAAGTTTAGGATTTGGGTTAAGGTTAGTGTTAGGGTTATTGTTAGGGTTACCGTTTGGGTTAGTTTTAAGTTTAGTTTAAGGTTAGGATTTGGGTTTGGGTTAGGGTTAGGGTTAGGGTTAGTGTTAGGGTTAGGGTTTGGGTTAGGGTTAGGATTAGGGTTATGGTTTGGGTGAGGGTTACAGTTAGGTTTTGGGTTTGGGTTGGAGTGTGGGGTAGGGTTAGGTTTAGGTTTTGGGTTAGGGTTAGGGTTTGGGTTTGGGTTATTGTTAGGGTTAGGGTTAGGTTAGTGTTTGGGTTTGGGTTAGGGTTAGGGTTAGAGTTAGGGGTTGGTTTAGGATTAGGGTTAGTGTTTGGGTTTGGGTTAGGGTTAGAGTTAGGGTTAGGGTTAGAGTGTGCGTTTGGGTTAGGGTTAGGGTGAGGGTTAGGGTTAGGTTTAGGGTTAGGGTTCGGTTTAGTGTTAGGGTTAGGGTTAGTGTTAGGGTTTGGGCTAGGGTTAGGGTTTGGTTTAGGGTTAATGTTTGGGTTAGTGTTAGGATTAGGTTTAGCTTTAGGGTTTCGTTTAGGGTTAGGTTTTGGGTTATGGGTAGGTTTAGGCTTAAGGTTTGGGTTAGGGTTAGGGTTAGGGTTAATGTTTGGGTTAGGGTTAGGATTAGGTTTGGGGTTAGGGTTTGGGTTAGGTTTAGGGTTAGGGGTTGGGTTTGGGTTAAGTTTAGGGTTACGGTTAGGGTTTGGGTTTGGTTTTGGGTTAGGGATAGTGTTAGGGTTAGGGTTTGGGTTTGGGTTTGGGTTAGGCTTTGGTTTAGGATTACGGTTAGGGTTGGGGTTTGGGTTAGATTTAGGGTTAGGGTTAGGGTTAGGGTTTGTGTTAGAGTTAGGGTTAAGTTTAGGGTTAAGATTAGATTTAGTGTTTTTGTTAGGGTTAGGGTTAGAATTAAGGATAGGGTTTGGGGTTTGATTAGGGTTAGGATTAGGGTTTGTTTAGATTAGGGTTAATGTTGGGGTTAGGGTGAGGGTTTGGATTTGCGTAAGTCTTTGGGATAGGGTTAGGGTTAGGGTTTGCGTTTGGGTTTGGATTAGGGTTAGGTTTTGGGTTAGAGTTTGGTTTAGGGTTAGGGTTAGGGTTAGGGTTTGTTTTGGGTAAGGGTTACGGTTAAGGTTAGAGCTGGATTTGGTGTAGGGTTAGGTTTACGGTTAGTGTTAGGTTTGGGTTTGGATTAGGGCGAGGATTTGGGTTTGGGTTTGGGTTAGGGTTAGGGCTAGGGTTAGGATTATGGGTTGGGTTAGGGTTAGGGTTAGGGTTTGGGTTTGGGTTAGGGTTAGGCTTAGGGTTAGTGTTAGGGTTTGGGTTATTGTTAGGGTTAGGGTTAGGTTAGGGTTTGGGTTTGGGTTACGGTTAGGGTTAGTGTTAGGGTTTGTGTTAGGTTTAGGGTTAGGGTTAGGGTTTGTGTTAGGGTTAGGGTTAGGGTTAAGGTTAGGTTTTGGGTTAGGGTTAGGGTTAGGATTAGGGTTATGGTTTTTGTTAGGGTTAGGGGCAGGGTTAGGGTTTGGGTTTGGCTTGGGTTAGGGTTAGGGTTAGGGTTAGGGTTAGGGTTAGGGTTAGGGTTTGTTTTGCGTTAGGATTAGGGTTAGGGTTAAGGTTAGGATTAGGGTTACGGTTTGGGTTAGGGTTTGGGTTTGGGTTAGGGTTAGGGCTAGGATTTGGTTTAGATTTAGGGTTAGGGTTAGGGTTAGGCTTAGGGTTTGGGTTTGGGTTACGGTTAGGGTTAGGTTAGGGTTTGGGTTTGGGTTTGGGTTAGGGTTAGGTTTAGGGTTATTGTTTGGGTTAGGGTTAGGTTTCGGGTTAATGTTTGGATTAGCTTTAGGGTTAGGGTTTGGGTTAGGGTTAGGTTTTATGGTTATGGTTAGGGTTTGGGTTAGGGTTGGGTTTAGGGTTAGGGTTTGGGTTAAGGTTAGGTTTAGGGGTAATGTTTGGCTTAGGGTTAGTGTTAGGTATACGGTTAGGGTTTGGTTTAGTGTTAGGTTTAGTGTTAGGGTTAGGGTTAGGGTTAGGGTTACGGTAAGAGTTTGGGTTAGGTTTAGGGCTGTGTTAGGGTTTGGGTTTGTGTTAGGGTTACGGTTAGGGTTTGTGTTAGGGTTAGTATTAGGGTTAGGGTTTGGGCTAGGGTTAGGGTTAGGGTTAGGGTTAATGTTTGGGTTATGGTTAGGATTAGGTTTAGGGTTAGGGTTTGGGTTAGGTTTAGGGTTAGTGGTTGGGTTTGGGTTAAGTTTAGGGTTAGGGTTAGGGTTTGGGTTTGGTTTTGGGTTAGGGATAGTGTTAGGGTTAGTGTTTGTGTTTGGGTTTGGGTTAGGCTTTGGTTTAGGATTACGGTTTGGGTTTGTTGTTTGGGTTAGATTTAGGGTTAGGGTTAGGGTTAGGGTTTGTGTTAGAGTTAGGGTTAAGTTTAGGGTTAAGATTAGATTTAGTGTTTTTGTTAGGGTTAGGGTTTGAATTAAGGATAGGGTTTGGGTTTGGATTAGGGTTAGGATTAGGGTTTGTTTAGATTAGGGTTAATGTTGTGGTTAGGGTTAGGGTTTGGGTTTGGTTAAGTCTTTGGGATAGGGTTAGGGTTAGGGTTTGCGTTTGGGTTTGGATTAGGGTTAGGTTTTGGGTTAGAGTTTGGTTTAGGGTTAGGGTTAGGGTTAGGGTTTGTTTTGGGTAAGGGTTGCGGCTAAGGTTAGAGCTGGATTTGGTGTAGGGTTAGGTTTACGGTTAGTGTTAGGTTTGGGTTTGGATTAGGGCTAGGATTAGGGTTTGGGTTTGGGTTAGCGTTAGGGTTAGGGTTAGGATTATGGTTTGGGTTAGGGTTAGGGTTAGGGTTTGGGTTTGGGTTAGGGTTAGGTTTAGGTTTAGTATTAGGGTTTGGGTTATTGTTAGGGTTAGGGTTAGGTTAGGTTTTGGGTTTGGGTTACGGTTAGGGTTAGTGTTAGGGTTTGTGTTAGGTTTAGTGTTAGGGTTAGGGTTTGTGTTAGGGTTAGGGTTAGGGTTAAGGTTAGGTTTTGGGTTAGGGTTAGAGTTAGGATTAGGGTTATGGTTTGGGTTAGGGTTAGGGTTAGGGTTTGGGTTTGGCTTAGGGTTAGGGTTAGTGTTAGGGTTAGTGTTAGGGTTTGTTTTGCGTTAGGATTAGGGTTAGGGTTAAGGTTAGGATTAGGGTTACGGTTTGGGTTAGGGTTTGGGTTTGGGTTAGGGTTAGGGCTAGGGTTTGGTTTAGGTTTATGGTTAGGGTTAGGGTTAGGGTTTGAGTTTGGGTTACGTTTAGGGTTAGGTTAGGGTTTGGGTTTGGGTTTGGGTTAGGGTTAGGTTAAGGTTAGGGTTTGGGTTAGGGTTAGGTTTCGGGTTAATGTTTGGAGTAGCTTTAGGGTTAGGGTTTGGGTTAGGGTTAGGTTTTATGGTTATGGTTAGGGTTTGGGTTAGGGTTGGGTTTAGGGTTAGGGTTTGGTTTAGGGTTAGGTTTAGGGGTAATATTTGGCTTAGGGTTAGTGTTAGGTATCCGGTTAGGGTTCGGTTTAGTGTTAGGTTTAGTGTTAGTGTTAGGGTTAGGGTTAGGGTTACGGTAAGAGTTTGGGTTAGGTTTAGGGCTGTGTTAGTGTTTGTGTTTGTGTTAGGGTTAGGGTTAGGGTTTGTGTTAGGGTTAGTATTAGGGTTAGGGTTTGGGCTAGGGTTAGGTTTAGGGTTAGGGTTAATGTTTGGGTTAGGGTTAGGATTAGGTTTAGGGTTATGGTTTGGGTTACGTTTTGGGTTAGGGGTTGGGTTTGGGTTAAGTTTAGGGTTAGGGATAGGGTTAGGGTTTGGTTTTGGGTTAGGGATAGAGTTAGGGTTAGGGTTAGGGTTTGGGTTTGGATTAGGTTTAGGGTTAGTGTTATGGTTTGGGTTACGGTTAGATTTAGGGTAAGGGTTTGGGTTTGGGTTAGGGTTAGGTTTAGGGTTAGGGTTTGGGTTAGGGTTAGGTTTAGGGTTAGGGTTAGGGTTTGTGTTAGGGTTAGGGTTAGGGTTAAGGTTAGGTTTTGGGTTAGGGTTAGGGTTAGGATTAGGGTTATGGTTTGGGTTAGGGTTAGGGTTAGGGTTTGGGTTTGGCTTAGGGTTATGGTTAGGGTTAGGGTTAGGGTTAGTGTTAGGGTTTGTTTTGCGTTAGGATTAGGGTTAGGGTTAAGGTTAGGATTAGGGTTACGGTTTGGGTTAGGGTTTGGGTTTGGGTTAGGGTTAGGGCTAGGGTTTGGTGTAGGTTTAGGGTTAGGGTTAGGGTTAGGGTTTGAGTTTGGGTTACGGTTAGGGTTAGGTTAGGGTTGGGTTTGGGTTTGGGTTGGGGTTAGGTTTAGGGTTAGGGTTTGGGTTAGGGTTAGGTTTCGGGTTAATGTTTGGAGTAGCTTTAGGGTTAGGGTTTGGGTTAGAGTTTGGTTTTATGGTTATGGTTAGGGTTTGGGTTAGGGTTGGGTTTAGGGTTAGGGTTAGGGTTAGGTTTAGGGTTTGCGTTTGGGTTAGGGTGAGGGTTAGGTTTAGGGCTAGGGTTAGTGTTAGGATTAGGGTTTGGGTTTGTGTTAGGGTTACTGTTAGGTTTAGGGTTAGGGTTTAGGTTAGGGTTAGGGTTTCGGTTCGGGTTTGGTGTAGGGTTAGAGTTGGGGTTAGGGTTAGGATTTGGGTTAGGCTTAGGTTTAGGGTTAGGGTTTGCGATAGGGTTAGGGTTTGGGTTAGGGTTAGGGTTAGGTTTAGGGTTAGGGTTAGGGTGTGCGTTTGGGTGAGTGTTAGGTTTAGGGTAAGGGTTAAGTTAAGGGATAGAGTTATGGTTTGGGTTCTGGTTATATTTAGAGTTTGGGTTAGGGTTAGGTTTAGGGTTTGGATTTGGATTAGGGTTAGGGTTAGTGTTAGGGTTAGGGTTAGGGTTTGGTTTGGGTTAGTGTTAGGGTTTGTGTTAGGTTTAGGGTTAGGGTTAGGGTTTGTGTTAGGGTTAGGGTTAGGGTTAGGGTTAGGGTTAGGGTTAGGGTTTGTGTTAGGGTTAGGGTTAGGTTTAGGGTTTGGTTTTGGCTTAGGGTTCGGGTTAGGGTTAGGGTTAGGGTTAGGGTTAGGATTATCGTTACGGTTAGGGTTTGGTTTGCGTTAGTGTTAGGGTTTGTGTTAGGTTTAGGGTTAGGTTTAGGGTTTGTGTTAGGGTTACGGTTAGGGTTAAGGTTAGGGTTTGGGTTAGGGTTAGGGTTATTTTTAGTGTTAAGTTTAGTGTTAGGGTTTGGTTTTTTTTTAGGGTTAGGGTTAGGGTTTGTGTTAGGGTTAAGATTAGGGTTTTGATTTGTGTTAGTGTTAGGTTTAGGGTTAGGGTTAGGTTTAGGGTGTGGTTTAGGGTTCGGGTTAAGGTTAGGATTAGGGTTATGGTTTGAATTAGGGTTAGGGTTAGGGTTAGGGTTAGGGTGAGGGTTAGGTTTAGGGCTAGGGTTAGTGTTAGGATTAGGGTTTGGGTTTGGGTTAGGGTTACTGTTAGGTTTAGGGTTAGGGTTTAGGTAAGGTTTAGGGTTAGGGTTTCGGTTTGGGTTTGGTTTAGGGTTAGAGTTGGGGTTAGTGTTAGGATTTGGGTTAGGCTTAGGTTTAGGGTTAGGTTTTGCGATAGGTTAGGGTTAGGGTTAGGGTTAGGGTTAGGGTTAGGGTTAGGGTGTCCGTTTGGGTGAGGGTTAGGATTAGGGTAAGGGTTATGTTTAGGGATAGAGTTATGGTTTGGGTTCTGGTTATGGTTAGGTTTTGGGTTAGGGTTATGGTTTGTGTTAGGGTTAGGGTTTGGGTAGGGTTAGGGTTTGGTTTAGGGTTAATGTTTGGGTTAGTGTTAGGATTAGGTTTAGCGTTAGGGTTTCGTTTAGGGTTAGGTTTTGGGTTATGGGTAGGTTTAGGCTTAGGGTTTGGGTTAGGGTTAGGTTTAGGTTTAATGTTTGGGTTAGGCTTAGGTTTAGGGTTAGGGTTAGGGTTAGTAGAGGTAGGCGTTGCAGTAGAGGTCCTGTATGTGGAGGTCCTGTGCAGGGCCAGCAGGCCACACCATCTTCTCCCCTCCTCCTCCCATCTTCTCCTGGCTGCTTCTTTTTGACAAACACTAGAACTTTGACCTAAAGTCTATTATAATCTCTCCAAACTGGTCACCCAAACATTAGAGCCTTCCACCAAGAAACCTCTGTGTTTCAGCAACTCATCTGAGAGGGCTTTGTCACCTAATAACACCCTAAACAATGCTTTGCCAGGTCACTGCCTCTTGGAGTTCCAGAATCTTAGTCCAAGATTCTGTGACCTAAGCACTCCTGCCCACATCAGACACCAATGACAGGAGACTGACCAATAGCACTCTGGACTCACTTGCAAAGCTCTGCCTTCTATGATAGCTTCAGAGCAGGATCTCCTCCCATGGTCAAGTCATACCAAGGTTGCTTCCCAGTCCTGCATCTCTTGCCAGGATTGCACGTCTTTACCTAAATAACCAACCTCTTTCTTTCTAAAATTTACCATATTATTGATATTTGATTCTTAAGTACTATAAGCTACATTTGAATTAGAAAACTACTTTGGACATCGTTTTCTATGAGGGAAAATATTTTCCTTTATCATTGTTGCTGAATCCAATCTTTGCTCTTAAAAAAGTACAACTCAACTCTTGGGGGTGAGGCAGGAGAATTATCAGTTCAAGGCTACACTCCGGTTAAGGTATGGGTTATGGTTATGGTTATGGTTAGGATTAGGGTTAGAATTAGGGTTAGGGTTAGGTTTAGGGTTAGTGTTAGGTTTAGTGTTTGGGTTAAGGTTAGGTTTAGGGTTAGGGATACGATTAGGATTAGGGTTATGGTTTGGGTTAGGGTTAGGGGTTGGATTAGGTTTAGGGTTAGGGTTAGGTTTAGGGTTTCCGTTTGGGTTAGGGTGAGTGTTAGGGTTAGGGTTAGGGTTAGTGTTAGGATTAAATTTGGGTTTGGGTTAGGGTTCGTGTTAGGGTTAGGGTTAGGGTTTAGGTTAGGTTTAGGGTTAGGGTTTGTGATAAGGTTAGGATTTGGGTTAAGGTTACGGTTAGGATTAGGGTTAGGGTTAAGGTTAGAGTTAGGGTTAACGTTTGGGTTAGGGTTAAGTTTAGTTCAAGGTTAGGGTTAGTTTTTTGGTTAGGGTTAGGGCTAGGGTTTGGGTTAGGTTTAGGGTTAGGGTTAGGGTTTGGGTCTGGGTTTGGGTTAGGCTTAGGGTTATTGTTTGGGTTAGTGTTAGGGTTAGTGTTAGAGTTTGGGTTAGCGATAGGGTTATGGTTAGGGTTAGGGTTAGGTTTAGGGTTAAAATTTGGGTTAGGCTTAATGTTAGGGTTAGGATTAGGGTTTGGGTTAGGGTTAGGGTTAGGGTTAGGGTTAGGGTTATGGTTAGGGTTTGGGTTAGAGTTAGGGTTAGGGTTAGGATTAGGATTAGGGTTAGGGTTAAGGTTTGGGTTAGAGTTAGGGTTAGGGTTAGGGTTTGGGTTAGGGTTAGGGTTAGGATTAGGGTTAGGGTTAGGGTTTGGGTTAGAGTTAGCGTTAGGTTTAGGGTTTGGGTTAGGGTTAGGATTAGGTTTAGGGTTTGCGTTTGGGTTAGGGTGAGGGTTAGGTTTAGGGCTAGGGTTAGTGTTAGGATTAGGGTTTGGGTTTGGGTTAGGGTTACTGTTAGTTTTAGGGTTAGGGTTTAGGTTAGGGTTAGGGTTAGGGTTTCGTTCTGGGTTTGGTTTATGGTTAGAGTTGGGGTTAGGGTTAGAATTTGGTTTAGGCTTAGGTTTAGGGTTAGGGTTTGCGATAGGGTTAGGGTTTGGGTTAGGGTTAGGGTTAGGGTTTGCGTTTGGGTTATGGTTAAGTTTAGTTTAAGGTTAGGGTTAGGGTTTGGGTTAGGGTTAGGGTTAGGGTTAGGGTTAGGGTTAGTGTTAGAGTGTGCGTTTGGGTGAGGGTTAGGTTTAGGTTAAGTGTTATGTTTAGGGATAGAGTTATGGTTTGGGTTCAGGTTATGATTAGGGTTTGGGTTAGGGTTAGGTTTAGGGTTTGGATTTGGATTAGGGTTAGGGTTCGGTTTAGTGTTAGGGTTAGGGTTAGGGTTAGTGTTAGGGTTTGGTTTGGGTTAGTGTTAGGGTTTGTGTTAGGTTTAGGGTTAGGTTTAGGGTTAGGGTTAGGGTTTGTGTTAGGGTTAGGGTTAGGGTTAGGGTTTGGGTTTGGGTTAGGGTTCGGGTTAGGGTTAGGGTTAGGGTTAGGGTTAGGTTTAGGGTTACGGTTAGGGTTTGGTTTGGGTTAGTGTTAGGGTTTGTGTTAGGTTTAGGGTTAGGTTTAGGGTTTGTGTTAGGGTTAGGGTTAGGGTTAAGGTTAGGGTTTGGGTTAGGGTTAGGGTTAGGTTTAGGGTTATGGTTTGGGTTAGGGTTAGGGTTAGGGTTTGGGTTTGGGTTAGGGTTAGGTTTGGGGTTAGTGTTAGTGTTTGGGTTATTGTTAGGGTTAGGGTTAGGTTAGGGTTTGGGTTTGTGTTACGTTTAGGGTTAGTGTTAGGATTTGTGTTAGGTTTAGGGTTAGGGTTAGGGTTTCTGTTAGGGTTAGTGTTAGGGTTAAGGTTAGGTTTTGGGTTAGGGTTAGGGTTAGGATAAGGGTTATGGTTTGGGTTAGGGTTAGGGTTAGGGTTTGGGTTTGGTTTAGGGTTAGGGTTAGGGTTAGTGTTAGGGTTAGGGTTAGTGTTAGGGTTTGTTTTGCGTTAGGATTAGGGTTAGGGTTAAGGTTAGTATTAGGGTTACGGTTTGGGTTAGGGTTTGGGTTTGGGTTAGGGTTAGGGATAGGGTTTGGTTTAGGTTTAGTGTTAGGGTTAGGGTTTGGGTTTGGGTTACGGTTAGGGTTAGGTTAGGGTTTGGGTTTGGGTTTGTGTTAGGGTTAAGTTTAGATTTAGGTTTTGGGTTAGGGTTAGGTTTCTGGTTAATGTTTGGATTAGCTTTAGGGTTTGGGTTTGTCTTAGGGTTAGGGTTAGTGTGTGCATTTGGGTGAGGGTTAGGTTTAGGGTAAGGGTTATGTTTAGGGATATTGTTATGGTTAGGGTTCTGGTTATGGTTAGTGTTTGGGTTACGGTTAGGTTTAGGGTTTGGATTTGGATTAGGGTTAGGTTGGGGTTAGGGTTAGTGTTAGTGTTAGGGTTTGGCTTGGGTTAGGATTAGAGTTAGGGTTAGGGTTTGGGTTTGGGTTAGGGATAGTGTTTGTGTTAGGGTTAGGTTTAGGTTTAGGGTTTGGGTTAGATTTTGGTATAGGGTTAATGTTTGGGTTAGCTTTAGTGTTAGGGTTTTTGTTAGGGTTAGGGTTATGTTTATGGTTATGGTTAGGGTTAGGATTAGGTTTAGGGTTAGGCTTTGGGTTAGGGTTATGATTAGGGTTAATGTTTGGGTTAGGGTTAGGGTTAGGTATAGGGTTAGGGATTGGTTTAGTGTTAGGTTTACTGTTAGGGTTAGGTTTAGTGTTTGGATTACGGTTAGAGTTTTGGTTAGGTTTAGTGTTAGGGTTAGGGTTTGTGTTAGGGTTAGGTTTAGGGTTAGGCTTTGGGCTAGGGTTAGGGTTTGGTTTAGGGTTAATGTTTGGGTTAGTGTTAGGATTAGGTTTAGCGTTAGAGTTTCGTTTAGGGTTAGGTTTTGGGTTATGGGTAGGTTTAGGCTTAGGGTTTGGGTTAGGGTTAGGTTTAGGTTTAATGTTTGGGTTAGGCTTAGGGTTAGGGTTAGGGTTAGTAGAGGTAGGCGTTACAGTAGAGGTCCTGTATGAGGAGGTCCTGTGCAGGGCCAGCAGGCCACACCATCTTCTCCCCTCCTTCTCCCATCTTCTCCTGGCTGCTTCTTTTTGTCAAACACCAGAACTTTGACCTAAAGTCTACTATAATCTCTCCAAACTGGTCACCCAAACATTAGAGCCTACCACCAAGAAACCTCTGTGTTTCAGCAACTCATCTGAGAGGGCTTTGTCACCTAGCAACACCCTAAACAATGCTTTGCCAGGTCACTGCCTCTTGGAGTTCCAGAATCTTAGTCCAAGATTCTGTGACCTAAGCACTCCTGCCCACATCAGACACCAATGACAGGAGACTGACCAATAGCACTCTGGACTCACTTGTAAACCTCTGCCTGTCTATCATAGCTTCAGAGCAGGTGCTCCTCCCATGGTCAAGTCATGCCAAGGTTGCTACCCAGTCCTGCATCTCTTGCCAGGATTGCACGTCTTTACCTAAATAACCAACCTCTTTCTTTCTAAAATTTACCATATTATTGATATTGGATTCTTAAGTACTATAAGCTATATTTGAATCAGAAAACTACTTTGGACATCGTTTTCTATGAGGGAAAATATTTTCCTTTTTCATTGTTGCTGAATCCAATCTTTGCTCTTAAAAAAGTACAACTCAACTCTTGGGGGTGAGGCAGGAGGATTATCAGTTCAAGGCTACCATCCGGTTAGGGTATGGGTTATGGTTATGGTTATGGTTAGGATTAGGGTTAGAATTAGGTTTAGGGTTAGGTTTAGGGTTAGTGTTAGGTTTAGTGTTTGGGTTAGGGTTAGGTTTAGGGTTAGGGATACGATGAGGATTAGGGTTATGGTTTGAGTTAGGGTTAGGGGTAGGATTAGGTTTAGGGTTAGGGTTAGGGTTTGAGTTAGGGTTAGGGTTAGGTTTAGGGTTTCCGTTTGGGTTACGGTGAGTGTTAGGGTTAGGGTTAGGGTTAGTGTTAGGATTAAAGTTTGGGTTTGGATTAGGGTTCGTGTTAGGGTTAGGGTTAGGGTTTAGGTTAGGTTTAGCGTTAGGGTTTGTGATAAGGTTAGGATTTGGGTTAAGGTTAGGGTTAGGATTAGGGTTAGGGTTAAGGTTAGAGTTAGGGTTAACGTTTGGGTTAGGGTTAAGTTTAGTTCAAGGTTAGGGTTAGTTTTTGGGTTAGGGTTAGGGCTAGGGTTTGGGTTATGTTTAGGGTTAGGGTTAGGGTTTGGGTTTGGGTTAGGGTTAGGGTTAGAGTTATTGTTTGGGTTAGGGTTAGTGTTCGTGTTAGGGTTTGGGTTAGGGATAGGGTTATGGTTAGGGTTAGGGTTAGGTTTAGGGTTAAAATTTGGGTTAGGGTTAGTGTTAGGGTTAGGATTAGAGTTTGGGTTAGGGTTAGGGTTAGGGTTAGGGTTAGGGTTAGGGTTAGGGTTAGGGTTTGGGTTAGAGTTAGGGTTAGGGATAGGGTTAGGATTAGGGTTAGGGTTAGGGTTTGGGTTAGAGTTAGCCTTAGGGTTAGGGTTTGTGTTAGGATTAGGGTTAGGGTTAGGGTTTGGGTTAGAGTTAGCGTTAGGGTTAGGGTTTGGGTTAGGGTTAGGATTAGGTTTAGGGTTTGCGTTTGGGTTAGGGTGAGGGTTAGGTTTAGGGCTAGGGTTAGTGTTAGGATTAGGGTTTGGGTTTGGGATAGTGTTACTGTTAGGTTTAGGGTTAGGGTTTAAGTTAGGGTTAGGGTTAGGGTTTCGGTTTGGGTTTGGTTTACGATTAGAGTTGGGGTTAGGGTTAGGATTTGGGTTCGGCTTAGGTTTAGGGTTAGGGTTTGCGATAGGGTTAGGTTTTGGGTTAGGGTTAGGATTAGGGTTAGCGTTTGGGTTATGGTTAAGTTTAGTTTAAGGTTAGGGTTAGGGTTTGGGTTAGGGTTAGGTTTAGGGTTAGGGTTAGGGTTAGAGTGTGCGTTTGGGTGAGGGTTAGGTTTAGGGTAAGGGTTATGTTAAGGGATAGAGTTATGGTCTGGGTTCAGGTTATGGTTAGGGTTTGGGTTAGGGTTAGGTTTAGGGTTTGGATTTGGATTAGGGTTAGGGTTCGGTTTAGTGTTAGGGTTAGGGTTAGAGTTAGGGTTTGCTTTGGGTAGTGTTAGGTTTGTGTTAGGTTTAGGGTTAGGTTTAGGGTTAGGATTAGGGTTTGTGTTAGGGTTAGGGTTAGGGTTAGGGTTTGGGTTTGGCTTAGGGTTAGGGCTAGGGTTAGGGTTAGGGTTAGGTTTAGGGTTACGGTTAGGGTTTGATTTGGGTTAGTGCTAGGGCTTGTGTTTGGTTTAGGGTTAGGTGTACGGTCTGTGCTAGGGTGAGGGTTAGGGTTAAGGTTAGGGTTTGGGTTAGGGTTAGGGTTAGGTTTAGGGTTATGGTTTGTGTTAGGGTTAGGGTTAGGGTTTGGGTTTGGGTTAGGGGTAGGTTTAGGGTTAGTGTTAGTGTTTGGGTTATTGTTTGGTTAGGGTTAGTTTAGGGTTTGGGTTTGTGTTAGGGTTAGGGTTAGTATT
>JAJHUQ010000053.1:2927500-2930000 GCA_035773235.1 Eospalax fontanierii | reverse complement strand
ACCTAAAGTCTACTATAATCTCTCCAAACTGGTCACCCAAACATTAGAGCCTACCACCAAGAAACCTCTGTGTTTCAGCAACTCATCTGAGAGGGCTTTGTCACCTAGCAACACCCTAAACAATGCTTTGCCAGGTCACTGCCTCTTGGAGTTCCAGAATCTTAGTCCAAGATTCTGTGACCTAAGCACTCCTGCCCACATCAGACACCAATGACAGGAGACTGACCAATAGCACTCTGGACTCACTTGTAAACCTCTGCCTGTCTATCATAGCTTCAGAGCAGGTGCTCCTCCCATGGTCAAGTCATGCCAAGGTTGCTACCCAGTCCTGCATCTCTTGCCAGGATTGCACGTCTTTACCTAAATAACCAACCTCTTTCTTTCTAAAATTTACCATATTATTGATATTGGATTCTTAAGTACTATAAGCTATATTTGAATCAGAAAACTACTTTGGACATCGTTTTCTATGAGGGAAAATATTTTCCTTTTTCATTGTTGCTGAATCCAATCTTTGCTCTTAAAAAAGTACAACTCAACTCTTGGGGGTGAGGCAGGAGGATTATCAGTTCAAGGCTACCATCCGGTTAGGGTATGGGTTATGGTTATGGTTATGGTTATGGTTAGGATTAGGGTTAGAATTAGGTTTAGGGTTAGGTTTAGGGTTAGTGTTAGGTTTAGTGTTTGGGTTAGGGTTAGGTTTAGGGTTAGGGATACGATGAGGATTAGGGTTATGGTTTGAGTTAGGGTTAGGGGTAGGATTAGGTTTAGGGTTAGGGTTAGGGTTTGAGTTAGGGTTAGGGTTAGGTTTAGGGTTTCCGTTTGGGTTACGGTGAGTGTTAGGGTTAGGGTTAGGGTTAGTGTTAGGATTAAAGTTTGGGTTTGGATTAGGGTTCGTGTTAGGGTTAGGGTTAGGGTTTAGGTTAGGTTTAGCGTTAGGGTTTGTGATAAGGTTAGGATTTGGGTTAAGGTTAGGGTTAGGATTAGGGTTAGGGTTAAGGTTAGAGTTAGGGTTAACGTTTGGGTGAGGGTTAAGTTTAGTTTAAGGTTAGGGTTAGTTTTTGGGTTAGGGTTAGGGCTAGGGTTTGGGTTATGTTTAGGGTTAGGGTTAGGGTTTGGGTTTGGGTTAGGGTTAGGATTAGAGTTATTGTTTGGGTTAGGGTTAGTGTTCGTGTTAGGGTTTGGGTTAGGGATAGGGTTATGGTTAGGGTTAGGGTTAGGTTTAGGGTTAAAATTTGGGTTAGGGTTAGTGTTAGGGTTAGGATTAGAGTTTGGGTTAGGGTTAGGGTTAGGGTTAGGGTTAGGGTTAGGGTTAGGGTTTGGGTTAGAGTTAGGGTTAGGTTTAGGGTTAGGATTAGGGTTAGGGTTAGGGTTTGGGTTAGAGTTAGCGTTAGGGTTAGGGTTTGTGTTAGGATTAGGGTTAGGGTTAGGGTTTGGGTTAGAGTTAGCGTTAGGGTTAGGGTTTGGGTTAGGGTTAGGATTAGGTTTAGGGTTTGCGTTTGGGTTAGGGTGAGGGTTAGGTTTAGGGCTAGGGTTAGTGTTAGGATTAGGGTTTGGGTTTGGGTTAGTGTTACTGTTAGGTTTAGGGTTAGGGTTTAAGTTAGGGTTAGGGTTAGGGTTTCGGTTTGGGTTTGGTTTACGATTAGAGTTGGGGTTAGGGTTAGGATTTGGGTTCGGCTTAGGTTTAGGGTTAGGGTTTGCGATAGGGTTAGGTTTTGGGATAGGGTTAGGGTTAGGGTTAGCGTTTGGGTTATGGTTAAGTTTAGTTTAAGGTTAGGGTTAGGGTTTGGGTTAGGGTTAGGTTTAGGGTTAGGGTTAGGGTTAGAGTGTGCGTTTGGGTGAGGGTTAGGTTTAGGGTAAGGGTTATGTTTAGGGATAGAGTTATGGTTTGGGTTCAGGTTATGGTTAGGGTTTGGGTTAGGGTTAGGTTTAGGGTTTGGATTTGGATTAGGGTTAGGGTTCGGTTTAGTGTTAGGGTTACGGTTAGAGTTAGGGTTTGCTTTGGGTAGTGTTAGGTTTGTGTTAGGTTTAGGGTTAGGTTTAGGGTTAGGATTAGGGTTTGTGTTAGGGTTAGGGTTAGGGTTAGGGTTTGGGTTTGGCTTAGGGTTAGGGTTAGGGTTAGGGTTAGGGTTAGGTTTAGGGTTACGGTTAGGGTTTGGTTTGGGTTAGTGTTAGGGTTTGTGTTAGGTTTAGGGTTAGGTTTAGGGTTTGTGTTAGGGTTAGGGTTAGGGTTAAAGTTGGGGTTTGGGTTAGGGTTAGGGTTAGGTTAAGGGTTTTAGTTTGTGTGAGAGTTAGAGTTAGTGTTTGAGTTTGAGTTAGAGATAGGTTTAGGGTTAGTGTTAGTGTTTGGGTTATTGTTTGGTTAGGGTTAGTTTAGGGTTTGGGTTTGTGTTAGGGTTAGGGTTAGTATTCGGGTTTGTGTTAGGTTTAGGGTTAGGGTTAGGGTTTGTGTTAGGGTTAGGGTTAGGGTTAAGGTTAGGTTTTGGGTTAGGGTTACGGT
>JAJHUQ010000053.1:2910000-2922500 GCA_035773235.1 Eospalax fontanierii | reverse complement strand
GTTAGTGTTTGTGTTAGGGTTAGGGTTAGGGTTAAGGTTAGGTTTTATGTTAGGGTTAGGGTTAGGATAAGGGTTATGGTTTGGTTTAGGGTTAGGGTTAGGATTTGGGTTTGGTTTAGGGTTAGGGTTAGGGTTAGGGTTAGGGTTAGGGTTAGGGTTTATTTTGCGTTAGGATTAGGGTTAGGGTTAAGGTTAGGGTTGGGGTTTGGGTTTGGGTTACGGTTAGAGTTAGGTTAGGGTTTGGGTTTGGGTTTGGGTTAGGGTTAGGTTTAGGGTTAGTGTTTGGGTTAGGGTTAGGTTTCGGGTTAATGTTTGGATTAGGTTTAGGGTTAGGGTTTGGGTTAGGGTTAGGGGTATGGTTATGGTTAGGGTTTGGGTTAGGGTTAGGTTTAGGGTTAGGTTTTGGGTTAGGGTTAGGGTTCGGGTTAGGGTTAGCGTGTGTGTTTGGGTTTGGGTTATGTTTAGGGTTAGGTTTAGGTTTAGGGATAGTGTTATGGTTTGGATTCTGGTTATGGTTAGGGTTTGGGTTAGGGTTAGGTTTAGCGTTTGGGTTTGGGTTAGGATTAGGTTTAGGGTTAGTGTTTGGGTTTGGGCTAGGTTTAGGGTTAGGGTTAGGGTTAGAGTTTGCGTTTGGGTTAAGGTTAGGGTTAGGGTTTGGGTTAGGATTAGGGTTAGGGTTAGGGATAGAGTTATGGTTTGTGTTCTGGTTATGGTTAGGGTTTGGGTTAGGGTTAGGTTTAGGTTTAGGGTTAGGGTTTGGGTTTGGTTTAGGGTTAGGTTTAGGGTTAGGGTCATTATTAGGGTTTGGTTTGCATTAGGATTAGGGTTAGGGTTAGGGTTAGGGTTAAAGTTTGCGTTTGGGTTAGGGTTATGGTTAGGGTTTGGGTTAGGGTTAGGGTTAGGGTTAGGGTTTGGGTTTGGGTTAGGATTAGGGTTACAGTTAGGGTTTGGGTTAGGGATAGGGTTAGTGTTAGGGTTTGGGTTAGGGTTAGGGTTAGGGTTAGGGTTAGGTTTAGGATTAGGGTTAGCGTGTGTGTTTGGGTTAGGCTTATGTTTAGGTTTAGGGTTAGGTTTAGGGACGGTGTTATGGTTTGGATTCTCGTTATGTTTATGGTTTAGGTTAGGGGTAGGGTTAGGTTTAGGGTTTCGTTTTGGGTTAGGATTAGGGTTAGGGTTAGTGTTTGGGTTTGGGTTAGGTTTAGTGTTAGGGTTAGGGTTTGGGTTAGGGTTAGGGTTAGGGTTTGGGTTATTCTTAGGTTTAGGTTTAGGGTTACGGTTTGGGTTTGGGTTAGGGTTTTGGTTAGTGTTAAGTTGAGTGTTAGGGTTTCGGTTTGGTTTAGGGTTAGGTATAGGGTTAGGGTGTGGGTTTGGATTAGAGTTAGGGTTAGGGTTAGGGTTGGGGTTTGGGTTAGGGTTAGGGTTAGGTTAAGGTTTAGGGCTAGGGTTAGGTTTTGGGTTACGGTTAGGGTTAGGGTTAGGGTTAGGGTTAGGGTTAGGGTTAGGTTAGTAGAGGTAGGCTTTGTAGTAGATGTCCTCTATGTGGAAGGCCTGGGCAGGGCCAGCAGGCCACACCACCTTCTCCCCTCCTCCTCACATCTTCTCCTGCCTGCTTCTTTTTGTCAAACACTAGATCTTTGACCTAAAGTCAACTAAATCTCTCCAAACTGGTCACCCAAACACTACAGCCTACCACCAAGAAACCTCTGTGTTTCAGCAACTCATCTGAGAGGGATTTGTCATCTAGCAATACTCTAAACAATGCTTTGACAGGTCACTGCCTCTTGGAGTTCCAGAATCTTAGTCCAAGATTCTGTGACCTCAGCACTCCTGCCCACTTCAGACACCAGTGACAGGAGACTGACCAATAGCAGTCAGCACTCAGTTGCAAAGCTCTGCCTGTCTATCATAGCTTCAGAGCAGGTGCTCCCCCCCTGGTCAAGTCATCCCAAGGTTGCTTCCAAGTCCTGCAGCTCTTGCCAGGATTGCACGTCTTTACCTAAATAACCAACCTCATTCTTTCTAGAAATTACCATATTATTGATATTGGATTCTTAAGTACTATAAGCTACATTTGAATCAGAAAACTACTTTCGACATCATTTTCTATGAGGGAAAATATTTTCATTTTCATTGCTGCTGAATCCTATCTTTGCTCTTAAAAAAGTACAACTCAACTCTTGGGGGTGAGGCAGGAGGATTATCAGTTCAAGGCTACCCTCGGATTAGGGTATGGGTTATGGTTATGGTTAGGGTTAGGGTTAGGGTTAGGGTTAGAATTAGGGTTAGGGTTAGGTTTAGGGTTAGGGTCATAGTTAGTATTTGGGTTAGGGTTAGGTTTAGGGTTAGGGATATGATTAGGATTAGGGTTATGGTTTAGGTTAGGGTTATGGTTAGGATTAGGGTTAGGGTTAATGTTAGGGTTACGGTTAGGGTGTGAGTTAAGGTTAGGGTTAGGTTTAGGGTTTCCGTTTGGGTTAGGGTGAGTTTTAGGGTTAGGGTTAGGGTTAGGGTTAGTGTTAGGATTAGGGTTTAGGTTAGGTTTAGGGTAAGGGTTTGTGATGAGGTTAGGATTTGGGTTAAGTTTAGGGTTAGGATTAGGGTTAGGTTTAGGGTTAGGGTTAGGGTTAGCGTTTCGGTTAGGGTTAAGTTTAGTTTACGGTTAGGGTTAGGGTTTGGGTTAGGGTTAGGTTTAGTGTTATGGTTTGCGATAGGGTTAGGGTTAGGGTTTGGGTTAGGGTTACGTTTGTGTTAGGTTTAGGGTGTGCGTTTGGGTTAGGGTTAGGTTTGGGGTTTGGGTTAGGTTTAGGGATAGTGTTATAGTTTGGATTCTGGTTATGGTTAGAGTTTGGGTTAGGGTTAGGTTTAGGTTTAGGGTTTGGGTTTGGGTTAGGATTAGTGTTAGGGTTAGTGTTTGGGTTTGGTTTAGGGTTAGGGTTAGGGTTAGGGTTTGGGTTAGGGTTAGGGTTAGGGTTTGGGTTATTGTTAGGCTTAGGTTTAGGGTCACGGTTTGGGTTTGGGTTAGGGTTAGGGTTCGTGTTAAGTTCAGTGTTCGTGTTTGGGTTTGGTTTAGGGTTAGGAATAGGGTTAGGATGTGTGTTTGGATTAGAGTTAGGGTTAGGGTTTGGGTTAGGTTTATGTTCAGGTTTAGTGTTCGGGTTTAGGGTTAGGGTTAGGGTTAGGGTTAGTGTTAGGGTCAGGTTTAGGGTTAAGATTTGGGTTAGGGTTGTGTTTAAGGATAGGGTTAGGTTTATGGGTTCGGTTAGTTTTAGGGTTAGGGTTAGGATTAGGCTTAGGGTTAGTATTTGGGTTTGGGATAGGTTTACGGTTTTGGTTAGGGTTAGGTATAGGTTTAGGGTTAGGGTAAGGGTTAGCGTTACGGTTAGAGTTTAGGTTAGAGTTAGGGTTTGGGTTTGGGTTTGGATTAGGGTTAGGGTTTGTGTTAGGGTTACGTTTAGGGTTAGGGTTTGGACTAGGGTTAGGTTTAGTGTTAGGGTTAGGGTTAGGGTTAGGGTTAGGGTTTGGGTTTGGGTTAGGGTTAGTGTTAGGGTTAGTGTTTGGGTTTGGTTTAGTGTTAGGGTTAGGGTTGGTGTTAGTGTTAAATTTAGGGTTAGGGTTTGGGCTAGCGATAGGTTTAGGTTTAGGGTTAAGGTATGGGTTATGGTTAGTTTTAGGCTTAGCGTTAGGGTTAGGGTTAGGTTTAGGTTTAAAGTTTGGGTTAGTGTTAGAGTTAGGTATAGGGTTAGTGTTAGGTTAGGTTTAGGGTTAGGGTTAGGGTTAGTTGAGGGAGGCTTAGTAGTAGAGGTCCTGTTTGTGGAGGGCCTGGGCAGGGCCAGCAGGCCACACCACCTTCTCCCCTCCTCCCCCCATCTTCTCATGGCTGCTTCCTTTTGTCAAACACTAGAACTTTGACCTAAAGTCAACTAAATCTCTCCAAACTGGTCACCCAAACACTAGAGCCTACCACCAAGAAACCTCTGTGTTTCAGCAACTCATCTTAGAGGGCTTTGTCACCTAGAAACACGCTAAACAATGCTTTTCCAAGTCACTGCCTCTTCGAGTTCCAGAATCTTAGTCCAAGATTCTGTGATGTCAGCACTCCTGCTCACATCAGACACCAATGACAGGAGACTGACCAATAGCCCTCAGCACTCACTACCAAAGCTCTGCCTGTCTATCATAGCTTCAGAGCAGGTGCTCCTCCCCTTGTCAAGTCATGCCAAGGTTGCTTCCCAGTCCTGCAGCTCTTGCCAGGATTGCACGTGGTTACCTAAATAACCAACCTCATTCTTTCTAGAAATTACCATATTATTGATATTGGATTCTTAAGTACTATAAGCTACATTTGAATCAGAAAACTACTTTGGGCATCGTTTTCTATGAGGGAAAATATTTTCCTTTTTCATTGTTGCTGAATTTAATCTTTGCTCTTAAAAAAGTACAACTCAATTCTTGGGGGTGAGGCAGGAGGATTATCAGTTCAAGGCTACCCTGGGATTAGGGTATGGGTTATGGTTAGGGTTAGGGTTAGGGTTAGGGTTAAAATTAGGGTTAGAGTTAGGTTTAGATTTAGGGTTAGGGTTAGGGTTAGGGTTTGTGTTAGGGTTAGGGTTAAGGTTTGTGTTAGGATTAGGTTTAGGTTTAGGGTTTGAGTTAGGGATAGGTTAAGGGTTAATGTTTGGGTTAGGGTTAGGGTTATGTATAGGGTTTGGGTTTGGTTTAGTGTTAGGGTTAGGGTTAGGGTTAGGGTTATGGTTACGTTTACGGTTAGAGTTTGGGTTAGGTTTAGGGCTGGGCTGGGTTTGCGGTTGTGTTAGGGTTAGTTTTAGGGCTTGTGTTAGGGTTAGGTTTAGGGTTAGGGTTTGGGCTAGGGTTAGGGTTAGGGTGTGCATTTGGGTTAGGGTTAGGTTTAGGGTTACGGTTTGGGTTTGGTTTTGGGTTAGGTTTAGGGTTAGGGTTAGTATTAGGGTTTGGTTTGCGTTAGGATTAGAGTTAGGTTTAGAGTTAGGTTTACGGTTAGGGTTAGGTTTAGAGTTTGCATTTGGGTTAGGGTTAGGTTTAGGGTTTGGGTTAGGGTTAGGGTTAGGGTTAGGGTTTGGGTTTGCGTTAGGGTTAGGGTTACAGTTAGGGTTTGGTCAGGGTTAGGGTTTGTGTTAGGGTTTGGGTTAGGGTTAGGGTTAGGGTTAGGGTTAGGGTTAGGGTTAGCGTGTGCGTTTGGGTTAGGGTTATGTTTAGGTTTAGGGTTAGGTTTAGGGACAGTGTTATGGTTTGGATTCTCGTTATGGTTTGGGTTTGGGTTAGGGTTAGGGTTAGGTTTAGGGTTTGGGTTTGGGTTAGGATTAGGTTTAGGTTTACTGTTTGGGTATGGGTTAGGTTAAGGGTTATGGTTAGGGTTTGGGTTAAGGTTAGGGTTTGGGTTATTCTTAGGTTTAGGTTTAGGGTTACGGTTTGGGTTTGGGTTAGGGTTAGGGTTAGTGTTAAGTTCAGTGTTAGGGTTTGGGTTTGGTTTAGGGTTAGGTATAGGGTTAGGGTGTGGGTTTGGATTAGAGTTAGGGTTAGGGTTAGTGTTATGGTTAGGGTTTGGCTTAGGTTTTTATTCAGATTTAGTGTTCGGGTTTAGGGTTAGGGTTAGGGTTAGGATTAGGGTTAGTGTTAGGGTCAGGTTTAGGGTTAAGGTTTGGGTTAGGGTTGTGTTTAGGGTTAGGGTTAGGTTTATTAGTTCGGTTAGGGTTAGGGTTAGGGTTAGGATTAGGCTTAGGGTTAAGGTTTGGGTTTGGGATAGGGTTAGGTTTTGGGTTAGGGTTAGGTTTAGGGTTAGGCTTTGGGTTAGGGTTAGGTTTAGGGTTAATGTTTGGGTTAGGGTTAGGGTTAGTTTTAAGGTTAGTGTTAGGATTAGGGTTAAGTTTACGGTTAGGGTATAGGTTAGGGTTAGGGTTAGGGTTAGGATTTGGGTTTGGGTTAGGGTTAGGGTTAGGGTTAGGTTTTGTGTTAGGGTTAGGTTTAGGGTTAGGGTTTGGGTTAGGGTTAGGTTTAGGTTTAGGTTTAGGGTTAGGTTTTGGGTTACGTTTAATGGTTAGGGTTAGGGTTAGGGTTCGGTTTTGTGTTAGTGTTAGGTTTAGGTTTAGGATTTGGGTTAGAGTTAGGTTTAGGGTTAGAGTTTGGGTTAGGGTTAGGTTTACGGTTAATGATTGTTTTAGGGTTAGGGTTACTGTTCTGGTTACGGTTAGGGTTTGGGTTAGGGTTAGGGTTTGGGTTAGGTTAGTAGAGGTAGGCTTTGTAGTAGAGGTCCTATATGTGGAGGGCCTGGGCAGGGCCAGCAGGCCAAACCACCTTCTCCCCTCCTCCTCCTATCTTCTCCTTGCTGCTTCATTTTGTCAAACACTAGAACTTTGACCTAAAGTCAACTTAATCTCTCCAAACTGGTCACCCAAACACTAGAGCCTACCACCAAGAAACCTCTGTGTTTCAGCAACTCATCTGAGAGGGCTTTGTCAGCTAGCAATACCTTAAACAATGCTTTGCCAGGTCACTGCCTCTTGGAGTTCCAGAATCTTAGTCCAAGATTCTGTGACCTCAGCACTCCTGCCCACATCAGACACCAATGACAGGAGACTGACCAATAGCAGTCAGCACTCAGTTGCAAAGCTCTGCCTGTCTATCATAGCTTCAGAGCAGGTGCTCCTCCCCTGGTCAAGTCATGCCAAGGTTGCTTGCAAGTCCTGCAGCTCTTGCCAGGATTGCACGTGGTTACCTAAATAACCAACCTCATTCTTTTTAGAAATTACCATATTATTGATATTGGATTCTTAAGTACTATAAGCTACATTTAAATCAGAAAACTACTTTCGACATCATTTTCTATGAGGGAAAATATTTTCATTTTCCTTGCTGCTGAATCCAATCTTTGCTCTTAAAAAAGTACAACTCAATTCTTGGGGGTGAGGCAGGAGGATTATCAGTTCAAGGCTACCCTCGGATTAAGGTATGGGTTATGGTTATGGTTAGTGTTAGGATTAGGGTTAGAATTAGGGTTAGGGTTAGGATTAGGGTTAGGGTTATGGTTAGTGTTTGGGTTAGGGTTAGGTTTAGGGTTAGGGATATGATTAGGATTAAGGTTATGGTTTGGGTTAGGGTTAGGGTTAGGATTAGGGTTAGGGTTAATGTTAGGGTTAGGGTTAGGATGTGAGTTAGGGTTAGGGTTAGGTTTAGGGTTTCCGTTTGGGTTAGGGTGAGTGTTAGGGTTAGGGTTAGGGTTAGGGTTAGTGTTAGGATTAGGGTTTGGGTTTGGGTTAGGGTTAGTGTTAGTGTTAGGGTTAGGGTTTAGGTTAGGTTTAGGGTAAGGTTTTGTGATGAGGTTAGGATTTGGGTTAAGTTTAGGGTTAGGATTAGGGTTAGGTTTAGGGTTAGGGTTAGGGTTAGCGTTTCGGTTAGGGTTAGGTTTAGTTTATGGTTAGTGTTAGGGTTTGGGTTAGGGTTAGGATTAGTGTTAGGGTTAGGGTTAGGGTTAGGGTTAGGGTTAGGGTTAGGGTTAGGGTTACGTTTGTATTAGGGTTAGGGTTAGGGTTAGGGTTAGCGTTAGGGTGTGCGTTTGGGTTAGGGTTAGGTTTAGGGTTTGGGTTAGGTTTAGGGATAGTGTTATAATTTGGATTCTGGTTATGGTTAGGGATTGGGTTAGGGTTAGGTTTAGGTTTAGGGTTTGGGTTTGGGTTAGGATTAGCGTTAGGGTTAGGGTTAGTGTTAGTGTTAGGGTTTGGTTTGGGTTAGGATTAGAGTTAGGGTTAGGGTTTAGGTTTGGGTTAGGGATAGTGTTTGTGATAGGGTTAGGTTTAGGTTTAGGGTTTGGGTTAGAGTTTGGTTTAGGGTTAATGTTTGGGTTAGCTTTAGTGTTAGGGTTTGGGTTAGGGTTAGGGTTATGGTTATGGTTAGGGTTAGGGTTAGGATTAGGTTTAGGGTTAGGCTTTGGGTTAGGGTTATGATTAGGGTTAATGTTTGGGTTAGGGTTAGGGTTAGGTATAGGGTTAGGGATTGGTTTAGTGTTAGGTTTACTGTTAGGGTTAGGGTTAGTGTTTGGATTACGGTTAGAGTTTTGATTAGGTTTAGTGTTAGGGTTAGGGTTTGTGTTAGGGTTAGGTTTAGGGTTAGGGTTTGGGCTAGGGTTAGGGTTTGGTTTAGGGTTAATGTTTGGGTTAGTGTTAGGATTAGGTTTAGCGTTAGAGTTTCGTTTAGGGTTAGGTTTTGGGTTATGTGTAGGTTTAGGCTTAGGGTTTGGGTTAGGGTTAGGTTTAGGTTTAATGTTTGGGTTAGGCTTAGGGTTAGGGTTAGGGTTAGGGTTAGTAGAGGTAGGCGTTACAGTAGAGGTCCTGTATGTGGAGGTCCTGTGCAGGGCCAGCAGGCCACACCATCTTCTCCCCTCCTCCTCCCATCTTCTCCTGGCTGCTTCTTTTTGTCAAACACCAGAACTTTGACCTAAAGTCTAATATAATCTCTCCAAACTGGTCACCCAAACATTAGAGCCTACCACCAAGAAACCTCTGGGTTTCAGCAACTCATCTGAGAGGGCTTTGTCACCTAGCAACACCCTAAACAATGCTTTGCCAGGTCACTGCCTCTTGGAGTTCCAGAATCTTAGTCCAAGATTCTGTGACCTAAGCACTCCTGCCCACATCAGACACCAATGACAGGAGACTGACCAATAGCACTCTGGACTCACTTGTAAACCTCTGCCTGTCTATCATAGCTTCAGAGCAGGTGCTCCTCCCATGGTCAAAACATGCCAAGGTTGCTTCCCAGTCCTGCATCTCTTGCCAGGATTGCACGTCTTTACCTAAATAACCAACCTCTTTCTTTCTAAAATTTACCATATTATTGATATTGGCTTCTTAAGTACTATAAGCTATATTTGAATCAGAAAACTACTTTGGACATCGTTTTCTATGAGGGAAAATATTTTCCTTTTTCATTGTTGCTGAATCCAATCTTTGCTCTTAAAAAAGTACAACTCAACTCTTGGGGGTGAGGCAGGAGGATTATCAGTTCAAGGCTACCCTCCGGTTAGGGTATGGGTTATGGTTATGGTTATGGTTAGGATTAGGGTTAGAATTAGGTTTAGGGTTAGGTTTAGGGTTAGTGTTAGGTTTAGTGTTTGGGTTAGGGTTAGGTTTAGGGTTAGGGATACGATGAGGATTAGGGTTATGGTTTGAGTTAGGGTTAGGGGTAGGATTAGGTTTAGGGTTAGGGTTAGGGTTTGAGTTAGGGTTAGGGTTAGGTTTAGGGTTTCCGTTTGGGTTAGGGTGAGTGTTAGGGTTAGGGTTAGGGTTAGTGTTAGGATTAAAGTTTGGGTTTGGATTAGGGTTCGTGTTAGGGTTAGGGTTAGGGTTTAGGTTAGGTTTAGCGTTAGGGTTTGTGATAAGGTTAGGATTTGGGTTAAGGTTAGGGTTAGGATTAGGGTTAGGGTTAAGGTTAGAGTTAGGGTTAATGTTTGGGTTAGGGTTAAGTTTAGTTTAAGGTTAGGGTTAGTTTTTGGGTTAGGGTTAGGGCTAGGGTTTGGGTTATGTTTAGGGTTAGGGTTAGGGTTTGGGTTTGGGTTAGGGTTAGGGTTAGAGTTATTGTTTGGGTTAGGGTTAGTGTTCGTGTTAGGGTTTGGGTTAGGGATAGGGTTAGGGTTAGGGTTAGGGTTAGGTTTAGGGTTAAAATTTTTGTTAGGGTTAGTGTTAGGGTTAGGATTAGAGTTTGGGTTAGGGTTAGGGTTAGGGTTAGGGTTAGGGTTAGGGTTAGGGTTAGGGTTTGGGTTAGAGTTAGGGTTAGGGATAGGGTTAGGATTAGGGTTAGGGTTAGGGTTTGGGTTAGAGTTAGCGTTAGGGTTAGGGTTTGGGTTAGGATTAGGGTTAGGGTTAGGGTTTGGGTTAGAGTTAGCGTTAGCGTTAGGGTTAGGGTTTGGGTTAGGGTTAGGATTAGGTTTAGGGTTTGCGTTTGGGTTAGGGTGAGGGTTAGGTTTAGGGCTAGGGTTAGTGTTAGGATTAGGGTTTGGGTTTGGGTTAGGGTTACTGTTAGGTTTAGGGTTAGGGGTTAAGTTAGGGTTAGGGTTAGGGTTTCGGTTTGAGTTTGGTTTACGATTAGAGTTGGGGTTAGGGTTAGGATTTGGGTTCGGCTTACGTTTAGGGTTAGGGTTTGCGATAGGGTTAGGTTTTGGGTTAGGGTTAGGGTTAGGGTTAGCGTTTGGGTTATGGTTAAGTTTAGTTTAAGGTTAGGGTTAGGGTTTGGGTTAGGGTTAGGTTTAGGGTTAGGGTTAGGGTTAGAGTGTGCGTTTGGGTGAGGGTTAGGTTTAGGGTAAGGGTTATGTTTAGGGATAGAGTTATGGTTTGGGTTCAGGTTATGGTTAGGGTTTGGGTTAGGGTTAGGTTTAGGGTTTGGATTTGGATTAGGGTTAGGGTTCGGTTTAGTGTTAGGGTTAGGGTTAGAGTTAGGGTTTGGTTTGGGTAGTGTTAGGTTTGTGTTAGGTTTAGGGTTAGGTTTAGGGTTAGGATTAGGGTTTGTGTTAGGGTTAGGGTTAGGGTTAGTGTTTGGGTTTGGCTTAGGGTTAGGGTTAGGGTTAGGGTTAGGGTTAGGGTTAGGTTTAGGGTTACGGTTAGGGTTTGGTTTGGGTTAGTGTTAGGGTTTGTGTTAGGTTTAGGGTTAGGTTTAGGGTTTGTGTTAGGGTTAGGGTTAGGGTTAAGGTTAGGGTTTGGGTTAGGGTTAGGGTTAGGTTTAGGGTTATGGTTTGTGTTAGGGTTAGGGTTAGGGTTTGGGTTTGGGTTAGGGGTAGGTTTAGGGTTAGTGTTAGTGTTTGGGTTATTGTTAGGGTTAGGGTTAGGTTAGGGTTTGGGTTTGTGTTAGGGTTAGGGTTAGTATTCGGGTTTGTGTTAGGTTTAGGGTTAGGGTTAGGGTTTGTGTTAGGGTTAGGGTTAGGGTTAAGGTTAGGTTTTGGGTTAGGGTTACGGTTAGGATAAGAGTTATGTTTTGGGTTAGGGTTAGGGTTAGGGTTTGGGTTTGGTTTAGGGTTAGGGTTAGGGTTAGGGTAAGGGTTATGTTTAGGAATACAGTTATGGTTTGGGTTCAGGTTATGGTTAGGGTTTGCTTTAGGGTTAGGTTTAGGGTTTGGATTTGGATTAGGGTTAGGGTTCGGTTTAGTGTTAGGGTTAGGGTTAGGGTTAGTGTTAGGGTTTGGATTGGGTAGTGTTAGGGTTTGTGTTAGGTTTAGGGTTTGGTTTAGGGTTAGGGTTAGGGTTTGTGTTAGGGTTAGGGTTAGGTTTAGGGTTACGGTTAGGGTTTGGTTTGGGTTAGTGTTAGGGTTTGTGTTAAGTTTAGGGTTAGGTTTAGGGTTTGTGTTAGGGTTAGGGTTAGAGTTAAGGTTAGGGTTTGGGTTAGGGTTAGGGTTAGGGTTAGGTTTAGGGTTATGGTTTGGGTTAGGGTTAGGGTTAGGGTTTGGGTTTGGGTTAGGTTTAGTGTTAGTGTTAGTGTTTGGGTTATTGTTAGGGTTAGGGTTAGGTAAGGGTTTGGGTTTTTGTTACATTTAGGGTTAGTGTTAGGATTTGTGTTAGGTTTAGGGTTAGGGTTAGGGTTTCTGTTAGGGTTAGGGTTAGGGTTAAGGTTAGGTTTTGGGTTAGGGTTAGGGTTAGGATAAAGGTTATGGTTTGGGTTAGGGTTAGGGTTAGGGTTTGGGTTTGGTTTAGGGTTAGGGTTAGGGTTAGTGTTAGGGTTAGGGTTAGTGTTAGGGTTTGTTTTGCGTTAGGATTAGGGTTAGGGTTAAGATTAGTATTAGGGTTACGGTTTGGGTTAGGGTTTGGGTTTGGGTTAGGGTTAGGGATAGGGTTTGGTTTAGGTTTAGTGTTAGGGTTAGGGTTTGGGTTTGGGTTACGTTTAGGGTTAGGTTAGGGTTTGGGTTTGGGTTTGGGTTAGGGTTAAGTTTAGATTTAGGGTTTGGGTTAGGGTTAGGTTTCTGGTTAATGTTTGGATTAGCTTTAGGGTTTGGGTTTGGCTTAGGGTTAGGGTTAGGGTTAGGGTTAGGGTGTGCGTTTGGGTGAGGGTGAGGTTTAGGGTAAGGGTTATGTTTAGGGATATTGTTATGGTTAGGGTTCTGTTTATGGTTAGGGTTTGGGTTAGGGTTAGGTTTAGGGTTTGGATTTGGATTAGGGTTAGTTTAGGGTTAGGGTTAGTGTTAGTGTTAGGGTTTGGTTTGGGTTAGGATTAGAGTTAGGGTTAGGGTTTGGGTTTGTTTTAGGGATAGTGTTTGTGTTAGGGTTAGGTTTAGATTTAGGGTTTGGGTTAGAGTGTGGTTTAGGGTTAAAGTTTGGGGTAGCTTTAGTGGTAGGGTTTGGGTTAGGGTTAGGGTTATGGTTATGGTTAGGGTTAGGGTTAGGATTAGGTTTAGGGTTAGGCTTTGGGTTAGGGTTATGATTAGGGTTAATGTTTTGGTTAGGGTTAGAGTTAGGTATAGGGTTAGGGATTGGTTTAGTGTTAGGTTTACT
>JAJHUQ010000053.1:2895000-2902500 GCA_035773235.1 Eospalax fontanierii | reverse complement strand
AGGGTTTCGTTTATGGTTAGGTTTTGGGTTATGGGTAGGTTTAGGCTTAGGGTTTGGGTTAGGGTTAGGGTTAGGGTTAATGTTTGGGTTAGGGTTAGGATTAGGTCTGGGGTTAGGGTTTGGGTTAGGTTTAGGGTTAGGGGTTGGTTTTGGGTTAAGTTTAGGGTTAGGGCTAGGGTTTGGGTTTGGTTTTGGGTTAGGGATAGTGTTAGGGTTAGGGTTTGGGTTTGGGTTTGGGTTAGGCTTTGGTTTAGGATTACGGTTAGGGTTGGGGTTTGGGTTAGATTTAGGGTTAGGGTTAGGGTTAGGGTTTGTGTTAGAGTTAGGGTTAAGTTTAGGGTTAAGATTAGATTTAGTGTTTTTGTTAGGGTTAGGGTTAGAATTAAGGATAGGGTTTGGGTTTGGATTAGGGTTAGGATTAGGGTTTGTTTAGATTAGGGTTAATGTTGGGGTTAGGGTTAGGGTTTGGGTTTGGGTAAGTCTTTGGGATAGGGTTAGGGTTAGGGTTTGCGTTTGGGTTTGGATTAGGGTTAGGTTTTGGGTTAGAGTTTGGTTTAGGGTTAGGGTTAGGGTTAGGGTTTGTTTTGGGTAAGGGTTACGGGTAAGGTTAGAGCTGGATTTGGTGTAGGGTTAGGTTTACGGGTAGTGTTAGGTTTGGGTTTGGATTAGGGCTAGGATTAGGGTTTGGGTTTGGGTTAGGGTTAGGGTTAGGGTTAGGATTATGGTTTGGGTTAGGGTTAGGGTTAGGGTTTGGGTTTGGGTTAGGGTTAGGTTTAGGGTTAGTGTTAGGGTTTGGGTTATTGTTAGGGTTAGGGTTAGGTTAGGGTTTGGGTTTGGGTTACGGTTAGGGTTAGTGTTAGGGTTTGTGTTAGGTTTAGGGTTAGGGTTAGGGTTTGTGTTAGGGTTAGGGTTAGGGTTAAGGTTAGGTTTTGGGTTAGGGTTAGGGTTAGGATTAGGGTTATGGTTTTTGTTAGGGTTAGGGTTAGGGTTAGGGTTTGGGTTTGGCTTAGGGTTAGGGTTAGGGTTAGGGTTAGGGTTAGGGTTAGGGTTAGGTTTTGCTTCGCGTTAGGATTAGGGTTAGGGTTAAGGTTAGGTTTAGGGTTACGGCTTGGGTTAGGGTTTGGGTTTGGGTTAGGGTTAGGGCTAGGATTTGGTTTAGGTTTAGGGTAGGGTTAGGGTTAGGCTTAGGGTTTGGGTTTGGGTTACGGTTAGGGTTAGGTTAGGGTTTGGGTTTGGGTTTGGGTTAGGGTTAGGTTTAGGGTTAGGGTTTGGGTTAGGGTTAGGTTTCGGGTTAATGTTTGGATTAGCTTTAGGGTTAGGGTTTGGGTTAGGGTTAGGTTTTATGGTTATGGTTAGGGTTTGGGTTAGGGTTGGGTTTAGGGTTAGGGTTTGGGTTAAGGTTAGGTTTAGGGGTAATGTTTGGCTTAGGGTTAGTGTTAGGTATACGGTTAGGGTTTGGTTTAGTGTTAGGTTTAGTGTTAGGGTTAGGGTTAGGGTTAGGGATACGGCAAGAGTTTGGGTTAGGTTTAGGGCTGTGTTAGGGTTTGGGTTTGGTTTTGGGTTAGGGATAGTGTTAGGGTTAGGGTTTGCGTTTGGGTTTGGGTTAGGCTTTGGTTTAGGATTACGGTTAGGGTTGGGGTTTGGGTTAGATTTAGGGTTAGGGTTAGGGTTAGGGTTTGTGTTAGAGTTAGGGTTAAGTTTAGGGTTAAGATTAGATTTAGTGTTTTTGTTAGGGTTAGGGTTTGAATTAAGGATAGGGTTTGGGTTTGGATTAGGTTTATGATTAGGGTTTGTTTAGATTAGGGTTAATGTTGGGGTTAGGGTTAGGGTTTGGGTTTGGGTAAGTCTTTGGGATAGGGTTAGGGTTAGGGTTTGCGTTTGGGTTTGGATTAGGGTTAGGTTTTGGGTTAGAGTTTGGTTTAGGGTTAGGGTTAGGGTTAGGGTTTGTTTTGGGTAAGGGTTACGGTTAAGGTTAGAGCTGGATTTGGTGTAGGGTTAGGTTTACGGTTAGTGTTAGGTTTGGGTTTGGATTAGGGCTAGGATTATGGTTTGGGTTAGGGTTAGGGTTAGGGTTTGGGCTAGGATTATGGTTTGGGTTAGGGTTAGGGTTAGGGTTTGGGTTTGGGTTAGGGTTAGGTTTAGGTTTAGTGTTAGGGTTTGGGTTATTGTTAGGGTTAGGGTTAGGTTAGGTTTTGGGTTTGGGTTACGGTTCGGGTTAGTGTTAGGGTTTGTGTTAGGTTTAGGGTTAGGGTTAGGGTTTGTGTTAGGGTTAGGGTTAGGGTTAAGGTTAGGTTTTGGGTTAGGGTTAGGGTTAGGATTAGGGTTATGGTTTGGGTTAGGGTTAGGGTTAGGGTTTGGGTTTGGCTTAGGGTTAGGGTTAGGGTTAGTGTTAGGGTTTGTTTTGCGTTAGGATTAGGGTTAGTGTTAAGGTTAGGATTAGGGTTACGGTTTGGGTTAGGGTTTGGGTTTGGGTTAGGGTTAGGGCTAGGATTTGGTTTAGGTTTAGGGTTAGGGTTAGGGTTAGGGTTTGAGTTTGGGTTACGGTTAGGGTTAGGTTAGGGTTGGGTTTGGGTTTGGGTTAGGGTTAGGTTTAGGGTTAGGGTTTGGGTTAGGGTTAGGTTTCGGGTTAATGTTTGGAGTAGCTTTAGGGTTAGGGTTTGGGTTAGGGTTACGTTTTATGGTTATGGTTAGGGTTTGGGTTAGGGTTGGGTTTAGGGTTAGGGTTATGGTTAGGTTTAGGGTTTGCGTTTGGTTTAGGGTGAGGGTTAGGTTTAGGGCTAGGGTTAGTGTTAGGATTAGGGTTTGGGTTTGTGTTAGGGTTACTGTTAGGTTTAGGGTTAGGGTTTAGGTTAGGGTTAGGGTTTCGGTTTGGGTTTGGTGTAGGGTTAGAGTTGGGGTTAGGGTTAGGATTTGGGTTAGGCTTAGGTTTAGGGTTAGGGTTTGCGATAGGGTTAGGGTTTGGGTTAGGGTTAGGGTTAGGTTTAGGGTTAGGGTTAGGGTGTGCGTTTGGGTGAGTGTTAGGTTTAGGGTAAGGGTTATGTTAAGGGATAGAGTTATGGTTTGGGTTCTGGTTATATTTAGAGTTTGGATTAGGGTTAGGTTTAGGGTTTGGATTTGGATTAGGGTTAGGGTTAGGGTTATGGTTAGGGTTAGGGTTAGGGTTTGGTTTGGGTTAGTGTTAGGGTTTGTGTTAGGTTTAGGGTTAGGGTTAGGGTTTGTGTTAGGGTTAGGGTTAGAGTTAGGGTTAGGGTTAGGGTTAGGGTTAGGGTTAGGGTTAGGGTTTGTGTTAGGGTTAGGGTTAGGTTTAGGGTTTGGGTTTGGCTTAGGGTTCGGGTTAGTGTTAGGGTTAGGGTTAGGGTTAGGGTTAGGTTTATCGTTACGGTTAGGGTTTGGTTTGCGTTAGTGTTAGGGTTTGTGTTAGGTTTAGGGTTAGGTTTAGGGTTTGTGTTAGGGTTAGGGTTAGGGTTAAGGTTAGGGTTTGGGTTAGGGTTAGGGTTATTTTTAGTGTTAAGTTTAGTGTTAGGGTTTGGTTTTTTTTTAGGGTTAGGGTTAGGGTTTGTGTTAGGGTTAAGATTAGGGTTTTGGTTTGTGTTAGTGTTAGGTTTAGGGTTAGGGTTAGGTTTAGGGTGTGGGTTAGGGTTCGGGTTAAGGTTAGGATTAGGGTTATGGTTTGAATTAGGGTTAGGGTTAGGGTTAGGGTTAGGGTGAGGGTTAGGTTTAGGGCTAGGGTTAGTGTTAGGATTAGGGTTTGGGTTTGGGTTAGGGTTACTGTTAGGTTTAGGGTTAGGGTTTAGGTAAGGGTTAGGGTTAGGGTTTCGGTTTGGGTTTGGTTTAGGGTTAGAGTTGGGGTTAGTGTTAGGATTTGGGTTAGGCTTAGGTTTAGGGTTAGGGTTTGCGATAGGTTAGGGTTTGGGTTAGGGTTAGGGTTAGGGTTAGCGTTTGGGTTATGGTTAAGTTTAGTTTAAGGTTAGGGTTAGGGTTTGGGTTAGGGTTAGGGTTAGGGTTAGGGTTAGGGTTAGGGTTAGGGTGTCCGTTTGGGTGAGGGTTAGGTTTAGGGTAAGGGTTATGTTTAGGGATAGAGTTATGGTTTGGGTTCTGGTTATGGTTAGGTTTTGGGTTAGGGTTAGGTTTAGGGTTTGGATTTGAATTAGGTTTAGGGTTAGGGTTAGGGTTAGGGTTAGGGTTAGTGTTAGGGTTTGGTTTGGGTTACTGTTAGGGTTTTTGTTAGGTTTAGGGTTAGGGTTAGGGTTTGTGTTAGGGTTAGGTTTAGGGTTAAGGTTATGGTTTGCATTGGGGTTAGGGTTAGTATTAGGGTTATGTTTTGGTTTAGGGTTAGTGTTAGGATTTGGGTTTGGGTTAGGTTTAGGATTAGGGTCAGTGTTAGGGTTTGGGTTATTGTTAGGGTTAGGGTTAGTTTAGGGTTTAGGTTTGGGTTAGGGTTAGTGTTAGGGTTTGTGTTAGGTTTAGGGTTAAGGTTAGGGTTTGTGTTAGGGTTAGGGTTAGGGTTAAGGTTAGGTTTTGGGTTAGGGTTAGGGTGAGGATTAGGGTTATGGTTTGGGTTAGGGTTAGGGTTAGGGTTTGGGTTTGGCTTAGGGTTAGGGTTAGGGTTAGGGTTAGGGTGTGCGTTTGGGTGAGGGTTAGGTTTAGAGTAAGGGTTATGTTTAGGGATAGAGTTATGGTTAGGGTTCTGGTTATGGTTAGGGTTTCGGTAGGGTTAGGTTTAGGGTTTGGAATTGGATTAGGGTTAGGTTAGGGTTAGGGTTAGGGTTAGTGTTAGGGTATGGTTTGGGTTAGGATTAGGGTTAGGGTTAGGGTATTGGTTTGGGTTAGAGTTAGTGTTTGTGTTAGGGTTAGGTTTACGTTTAGGGTTTGGGTTAGGGTTTGGTTTAGGGTTAATGTTTGGGTTAGCTTTAGTGTTAGGGTTTGGGTTAGGGTTAGGGTTAGGTTTATGGTTATGGTTAGGGTTAGGGTTAGGATTAGGGTTAGGGTTAGACTTTGGGTTAGGGTTAGGATTAGGGTTAATGTTTGGGTTAGGGTTAGGGTTAGGTATAGGGTTATGGATTGGTTTAGTGTTAGGTTTAGTGTTAGGGTTAGGGTTAGTGTTAGGGTTACGGTTAGAGTTTTGGTTAGGTTTAGGGTTAGGGTTATGGTTTGTGTTAGGGTTAGGGTTTGGGTAGGGTTAGGGTTTGGTTTAGGGTTAATGTTTGGGTTAGTGTTAGGATTAGGTTTAGCGTTAGGGTTTCGTTTAGGGTTAGGTTTTGGGTTATGGGTAGGTTTAGGCTTAGGGTTTGGGTTAGGGTTAGGTTTAGGTTTAATGTTTGGGTTAGGCTTAGGTTTAGGGTTAGGGTTAGGGTTAGTAGAGGTAGGCGTTGCAGTAGAGGTCCTGTATGTGGAGGTCCTGTGCAGGGCCAGCAGGCCACACCATCTTCTCCCCTCCTCCTCCCATCTTCTCCTGGCTGCTTCTTTTTGTCAAACACTAGAACTTTGACCTAAAGTCTATTATAATCTCTCCAAACTGGTCACCCAAACATTAGAGCCTACCACCAAGAAACCTCTGTGTTTCAGCAACTCATCTGAGAGGGCTTTGTCACCTAGCAACACCCTAAACAATGCTTTGCCAGGTCACTGCCTCTTGGAGTTCCAGAATCTTAGTCCAAGATTCTGTGACCTAAGCACTCCTGCCCACATCAGACACCAATGACAGGAGACTGACCAATAGCACTCTGGACTCACTTGCAAAGCTCTGCCTTCTATCATAGCTTCAGAGCAGGTTCTCCTCCCATGGTCAAGTCATACCAAGGTTGCTTCCCAGTCCTGCATCTCTTGCCAGGATTGCACGTCTTTACCTAAATAACCAACCTCTTTCTTTCTAAAATTTACCATATTATTGATATTTGATTCTTAAGTAATATAAGCTACATTTGAATCAGAAAACTACTTTGGACATCGTTTTCTATGAGGGAAAATATTTTCCTTGATCATTGTTGCTGAATCCAATCTTTGCTCTTAAAAAAGTACAACTCAACTCTTGGGGGTGAGGCAGGAGAATTATCATTTCAAGGCTACACTCCGGTTAAGGTATGGGTTATGGTTATGGTTATGGTTAGGATTAGGGTTAGAATTAGGGTTAGGGTTAGGTTTAGGGTTAGTGTTAGGTTTAGTGTTTGGGTTAAGGTTAGGTTTAGGGTTAGGGATACGATTAGGATTAGGGTTATGGTTTGGGTTAGGGTTAGGGGTAGGATTAGGTTTAGGGTTAGGGTTAGGTTTAGGGTTTCCGTTTCGGTTAGGGTGAGTGTTAGGGTTAGGGTTAGGGTTAGTGTTAGGATTAAATTTGGGTTTGGGTAAGGGTACGTGTAAGGGTTAGTGTTAGGGTTTAGGTTAGGTTTAGGGTTAGGGTTTGTGATAAGGTTAGGATTTCGGTTAAGGTTACGGTTAGGATTAGGGTTAGGGTTAAGGTTAGAGTTAGGGTTAACGTTTGGGTTAGGGTTAAGTTTAGTTTAAGGTTAGGGTTAGTTTTTTGGTTAGGGTTAGGGCTAGGGTTTGGGTTAGGTTTAGGGGTAGGGATAGGGTTTGGGTTTGGGTTAGGGTTAGGGTTAGGGTTATTGTTTGGGTTAGTGTTAGGGTTAGTGTTAGAGTTTGGGTTAGGGATAGGGTTATGGTTAGGGTTAGGGTTAGGTTTAGGGTTAAAATTTGGGTTAGGGTTAATGTTAGGGTTAGGATTAGGGTTTGGGTTAGGGTTAGGGTTAGGGTTAGGGTTAGGGTTATGGTTAGGGTTTGGGTTAGAGTTAGGGTTAGGGTTAGGGTTAGGATTAGGGTTAGGGTTAGGGTTTGGGTTAGAGTTAGCGTTAGGGTTAGGGTTTGGGTTAGGGTTAGGGTTAGGATTAGGGTTAGGGTTAGGGTTTGGGTTAGAGTTAGCGTTAGGTTTAGGGTTTGGGTTAGGGTTAGGATTAGGTTTAGGGTTTGCGTTTGGGTTAGGGTTAGGTTAGGGTTAGGGTTAGGGTTAGTGTTAGGGTTTGGTTTCGGTTAGTGTTAGGGTTTGTATTAGGTTTAGGGTTAGGGTTAGGGTTTGTGTTAGGGTTAGGGTTAGGGTTAAGGTTAGGGTTTGGGTTAGGGTTAGGGTTAGGATTAGGGTTATGGTTTGGGTTAGGGTTAGGGTTAGGGTTAGGGTTTGGGTTTGGGTTAGGGTTAGGTTTAGAGTTAGTGTTAGGGTTTGGGTTATTGTTAGGGTTAGGGTTAGGTTAGGGTTTGGGTTTGGGTTTGGGTTAGGGTTAGTGTTAGGGTTTGTGT
Organism: Eospalax fontanierii; assembly: GCA_035773235.1. NCBI lineage: Eukaryota > Metazoa > Chordata > Mammalia > Rodentia > Spalacidae > Eospalax > Eospalax fontanierii. The sequence goes on along the minus strand of JAJHUQ010000053.1, from coordinate 2,895,213 downwards.
TAGGTTTAGGTTTAGTGTTAGGGTTTGTGTTAGGGTTAGGGTTAGGGTTAAGGTTAGGGTTTGGGTTAGGGTTAGGGTTAGGATTAGGGTTATGGTTTGGGTTAGGGTTAGGGTTAGGGTTAGGGTTTGTGTTTGGCTTAGGGTTTGGGTTAGCGATAGTGTTAGTGTTAGGGTTTGTTTTGCGTTAGGATTAGGGTTAGGATTAGGGTTAGG